>CM072814.1:28862990-29462990 GCA_036937905.1 Salvia rosmarinus | reverse complement strand
AGATCTATCTTAGAATAGATCTTGGATTCGAGATCTAGGTCATTATAATCGTGTATAAATAGAGGCTAGAATGAGGCGAAAAGATCATCTAAACTCTACGTAATCGCTCCTCATATTATCGATATCTGAATACTCTCTCTAAAGTGGACGTAGATCTTATTCATAGATCGAACCATGTAAATCCTTGGTGTTCTTGAATGCATTTATTTCCTAATGAAATTAAGATCGATCACCGGCTCCGTGCATGGAAAGCGAAATTTTGTGTTTTCGATCAACCATTGTTTCTGAGGAATCAATCACGATAATGTATACCAGAAGTCATGCATCCAGAGTCGCCGCCGGCAACAATGACGGCCGGGCACGCCGAGCTCAGCTCGGAAAAAACCCAGTCAGAGAACCGACTCCCGAAGGTCATGTCCATGTAGGGAAATCTGAATTTAACCATCTTCCGATGATCTATCTTGGATGTTTAATTCACCATACATTGATTATATTCCTAGCATGCGTCTATATAATTAATAGCAACACGTAGGGGTTTTCTCGTGTTTACCTTTGAATCTGTCGGGGATGAATGGGATGAACGGATCGAGACTCGTGCTTTGACCTTCTGGACTGTATCCCGGTTGCCCAATCTCCAACGTCGAGTGAGGACGATCTATGGAGAATGCTACAGAAAATCACCCTATTTCTCTCTACTAATTTTCGAAAATTCCTCTCTAAGAACTATAGAGATTCTCAAAAATTGTGTAGGATAAATGTGTGGATTAACATTGATCTTATCTCTTACCTTATATTTATAATGCATTACCATAATCCCATTAGGAAAGGATCCATGCATATCCCATAAATATATTAATTGTTGGATTTGTAAACTGAAAGCAGTTTGGTTGAGCTTGTATACAATGTTTTCTGTTACCACTATTACAATCTCCTATCTGAATTGAATACTTAGTTGCATATATCGTGTCCCTTATCTCATATATAAGTTAGATCATACGGTGTGTAGAAGATCACGAAGTGCATATAATTGGTCGAGCTTAATGAGATATAAAAGTTTCACACCGAGACAACTTGAGGACGAGTTGTCGGTATAGGCTGCGGTATAGATAAGAAGTGACTTGACTTGGTTGCTTGTCTATCTTTGATGCGTCTCGGCGTATTGAAGGATCACGATGAGATGAGTTCTTCTATCGACCGTCGTGAAGAACCTAGATCTCGGTGACTTACGATGATCTAAACCTCGATAAGGTATTAGGTGAGTATGAGTTCTTGACCATCACTTTGACTTGTTATGGGTGAGGTTATATGTTCTAACCCAATATTCTCCGCGTCTTGGGTGGTGGCGGTGCTTGTATGTCGTGCTAGTTATCATGTCAGTCACGTATCCGGTTAGGATGATGGCGTTCCTTAAGGAGCTCAAAGGTTTATTGTACTAAACCTGCGGGTTGAGTTAGCTCAAGTACAATAATAAGGTTGAGTGGTACTACTTAAGGAATTAAAGATATTAATTATTTTAAGCGATCGAATGCTCTAAATAATTAATGGACGTGCGATATCTTAAATACGGGGATTCGTAATGTCTAAGTGCAAGCTTGACTCACCTTGTAATAAAGGGTAAGTCGACATTTATTCTCTAGTGGCATGAATAAATGTTTATAAATTAATTTATGTTAGAAATTTGAACATAAGATAATTAATTTATTTGAGGCCCATCTTTATTCCTTGCATTTGATCTCTGGGTTGGCCCGTCGGGCCCGTAGCCACGTAAAATCGGCACCCCTATCTCTCTAAGGCAAGGATTTGATCCTCTTTATCCATAAGGATATTATTATATTTATGGATATGCATGGATCCTTTCTAATGGAATTATGGTAATGCGTTATAAATATAAGGTAAGAGATAAGATCAAGGTTAATCCTAATTATCCATCCTCATATTTTCGAGAATCACAAGAAATATTGTGAGGAATTTTAGAGTTTGGAGAGAGCATTGGGTGATTTCGAGCATTCTCCATAGATCGTTCTCACTCGGCGTTGGAGATTGGGCAATCGGGATACGATCCGGAAGGTCAAAGCACGAGTCTCGATCCGTTCATCCCGTTCATCCCGATAGATTCAAAGGTAAACACGAAAAACCCTACGTGTTGTAATTAATTATATAGGCGCATGCTAGGAATATAATCGATGTATGGTGAATTAAACATCCACGATAGATCCTCGGGAGGGTTAAAATCGATTTCCTACAATTGGTATCGAGCACGGGATCGGTATCTTGGCTCATTGGATAAATCACGTTTGATTATTACATGCGCAATATATATTAATTGTTGGATCATCGTTCATCGTAGCTTCGTTTTATTTTTGTCGGATTTTTGTTTTCACCACGAAAATCCGTGGTTAGATTAGATTTATTTTACGTAAATCTTATACGTAAAAGAAAACGAGCAAAGCGAAGAACGAGGCGATGAAGGTGCGTTGGAAAAGCGGGCGCCGCGGACGAGCGGCGTGAGGCGGCGGCACGCTGGCGTCTTGTGGCGCTTGCATTCACGCCGCCAGCGTGTGCGTGTTTTTGGACGGCTCGGCGGATAGGCGTGCGGGCGGGCGGGGTCATGCGTGGCGCGCGGCGTCTTGCGCGCGTCTGGTAGCGCGTTTTTCGCGGATGCCCGGCGGCTCGGCCACGGCGAGCGTGAGTGCGCGGAAACCTCGAGCGCGCGCGGCGCGGCCTTGCGGCACTCGGGCATTCTCGGCGGGTCGCGCGTAGGTCGTCCTCGGTAGCAACGGGCGACACGGCTCGACATGCCTCGGCGGTCGAGCTCGGCAGCGCTCGGTGACCTCGGCAGGTCATCCTCGATAGCCTCGGCGCAATGGGCGGCAGCGGCTCGACATGCCTCGGTGAGTCGAGCTCGGGGCGCTCGGCGACCTCGGCGGTCATCCTCGATAGCCTCGGCGACAGCAGGCGTGCGGCTCGACACGCCTCGGCGAGTCGAGCTCGGCGGCTCTCGGCGACCTCGGTAGGCGAGCGGCGGTATTCGGCAACCTCGGCGGGCTCGGCGGTGGCGGCGGCGTCTCGTGGCGAGCGTGTGGGGCTCGTGTGGGCGAGGCGTGCGTCTTGCCTGCCGCGCGGCGATGTCTTTGGCGCGCATGGGTCATGCCCTGGTCGTGGCCCGACCCGTCTTGGGCCGACCGGCCCAAACCCGCCCGAACCCTTTTTGGCCCGAACCCGATTTTTAGGCGAACCCGATTTTGGCCCGAATCCGGTTTAGGCGAATCCGGTCTTTGCCCGTGCACGCGAGGCCCGTTTTTGAAGTTGATGAAGATCATACTTTGCAACTCTATGTAATAGATTAGGCGAAAGTGCGGGTTCCACGAGTGGGCCACGATGAGCGTTTTATTTTATTTTAATCGTTCATTGCATGTCGTGGATGTTTAAATTATCTGAAGCATGCTATGTATGTTTAAATTACGTGAACAAACATATTATATGTTTTCGTGATTGGATCGCATAGTAAGCATCTAGGTTTATCGCGTTTTCAAGCATATTTTAGAATTACTGCGCATGTTTTACATGTTGAGTTCTATAGAAAAGCATGCTAGGATTTAGTGATTTGCATGGACAAACCTTTTGAAACAAAAGACTAAGCAAGTAAACCCGAGCATATTAATTTTCAAATTAAAATGTCAAGACCTCCACTTTTTGATCTCTAAACAAGTGATACGCTTTGTGAGTTAACGTCCACGTGTGGCTTGCTTGCCTTGTTTATCATAAGTTTATTAGATGAGATTTCTAAATAAAACCTTTTAAATCTATTGAGAAGTGGGAGTTTCATGTATAGCGTCCACAGCGTTAGCTTGCATGTGCGATTTTCATAAGTTCTCTAGAGATAGTTTTAAAGGAGATAACAAAAGAATTTGAATTGGGCGGTATGGTCCGGTGGTATGCCAATTCTAAAATTCATTTCTATTTGTTAAAATTGTGGTCATTGCTAGACATCACCTCAAGTACAACTTCCACGAAGTCCATTCTTGCGATAGTGATGTGGTGCAGTCTCAAGGCTCAAGGTATGCTTGCTTTAGTAACGAAACATGTTTGCGACTTGTTCTACCCATTCTTGGGTGGTAGATACCGCAGTGCGATCATGTTTGTTACACCTGCGGGGGTTCCCTGCGGACAAGGAGGCGAGTGATGGCGAGATAACGATCTCCATGGGCAGCGTGGCGAAAGTCGAGGCCGCTGCGGTTGGAGATGTTACTTTATGTTTTGAAAGCAGTTTTAGTTTTAAAAGATGTTTTATATGTGCGGATTTTCAAGGAACCTTGTTCTGCTTTCGAAATTATTTATTCATGGATATTATGTTGTTTTTGATAGTAGTGTTTCTATCATAAGAAATGACGAAGTTATACGTGTTGCACGTTATAAAATTAAGCTTTATCTTATTTACGCTAAACATAATACCTATAACTATGTTGCAAAATCTACAAACCTTAAAAGAGAAAGTTTTCTTACGAAGATGACACCACGTTCTCTAAGGCATCTTAGATTTGGTCACGAATGCGGATACATATACTGCTTCGACGAGACGCAAGTGCGAATGCTTTGAAAATTCAAAGAGTTTAAAGGCGGAAGTGGAGGCGAAGCTTGGTAAAAGTATCAAAGTCGAAGCTGCGATGTCGATCGCGGTGGCGAATACCTCGATAATGAGTTCATGGACTATCTAGTGAAGTGTGGGATTACCTCCCAAACAAGATTTACACGGGCACTCAAAGCAAAATGGTGTGTCGGGCGAAGAAATAGGACTCTGTTGGAAATGGTTAGATCAATGATGAGTTATGCGGCATTGCCTATTTAGTTCGGGGGTATGCCTTAGAATCGGCGGCATACTTGCTAAATCTAGTACCATCAGTCGATCGAAAAGACCGCTTTCGAGTTGTGGTTTGGGCGCATGCCTAGTTTAAACCACATAAGGATATGGGGCGATCCGGCACATGTCTTTGAACAAGAAAAGGCGACAAGTTGGAGGCTAGATCCGACGTAAAGGCTGTTTATTGGCTATCCTAGAGGACGAAGGTGGTTTATTCTCTGATCTAAGGATCGGAAGGTCATTATTAGCACTAATGCCGATTCTTGAAGATGATTATATAATGAACCATAAATCAAAGTTGAAATCATTCTTGAGGAATTAGAAGATGATCGTATTCCACCACCGATTAAGCGAAAGTGCGAGATGCCGTGTCTAGTGGGAGGGATGGACACGGATACTTGAGAAATTGAAGTGGGTCGAGTTCCACTAGAGATACCCGGCCGTACAAGTGGCTCTATCCGACAAGTTGTGCAAGATAGAGAACCACAAGTTCTGCACCCACCGTTGCCATTGTGCGATGGCGCCTCGTCGTAGTGGGATGGTTGTTCGTCGGCCCGGCGATTTATGTTAGTGGATGAATCTTGAATTTAGTCCGGAAGCGAACTAGCAATAATCGATCAATGGACGTCACAGTGACGATCTGAGACATTGATGCAAGATCATGGCACGCTATGGACTTAGAAATTGAGTCCATAACAGCTATGGATGTATCTGAAAAGACACCTCTACGGATGGCGAAGGAAGCCGTAGGTAGTAAGTGGGTATCTGAGGAAGAGAGATTCGGATGGAGAGGTTTCGGCTTTTAAAGCCGGGCTTGTGGCGAAAGGGTACACTTTCAGTTGAGGGCATCGATTTCGATGAGACCTTTTAGCACAGTAGCAATGCTCAAGTCCATTAAATTCTTACGGCCATAGCAGCCCACTTGAACCTTGAGGTTTGGCAAATGGATGTGAAAACGCTTTTCTAAGCAGTTACCTTGAGGAAGGTAGAGATATCTATATCGTGACAACCGAATGTTATGTGGTGAAGGGTGAAGAGTGAAGAGCATCTAGTATGGAAGCTTAAGAAGTCCATTTATGGGCTTAAGTGGGCTTAAGCAAGCCTCGCGATCACGGAACTTCACGCTTTGACGGTGGTAAAGTCGTATAGATTTACCCGGTTGCCTAGCGAGAGTTGTGTGTATCGTTTAGATGTCGGCGGTGATGTGGTATTTCTTGGACTTTATGTAGATGACATTCTTCTAGTTGGCAACAATGTGAAGTTGTTATCGGGCGTAAAGAGTTGGTTATCCGATCGGTTTGAGATGAAAGAATTAGGAGATCGGCGTACATTCTTGGGATCGAGGTTTGAGAGATCATGAGGAAAATATTGAGCTTATCTCGGGCGTCTTACATTAATATTGTGATTACTCGTTTTAGTATGCGGACCGCCCGAAAGGATTGCTACCTTTCAGGACATAGCGTTCTTTTATCTAAGGAGCGATCACCTATATTTGCAAAGGAGATAGAGGAAATGAGACAAGTTCCTTATGCTTCCGTCGTAGGAAGTCTCATGTCTGTGATGATATATCGAGGCCGATATACGCTATCACGGTAGGCATAGTAGCTAGATATCGATCTAACCTGGAAAAGCTCATTGGGCTGCAGAAAGCATATACTCAGTACACGAAAGGACTCGAGATTATAGGTGGTTTACCATGCGAGATAGTCTAATGCCTTTGGGTTATCTGAGACTCGGTTTCAAGCTAACCGTGATGAGAAAAGTCTACCTCGGGCTATGTGTTTACCTTGGGAGGTGGGCCGTATCTGGCGGAGTGCAAAGCGGCGATGCATGCGGACTCTACCATGGAAGCGAATATGTGGCAGCGAGAGGCACTATGGGGCTGTATGGTTCAAGAACTACCTCATGGATCTAGATGTGGTACTGGTTTGCCCAAAGTATCATAGTTCTTGTGATAACTCGGTGCGATGGTAAACTCGAAGGAACCACGGACCCACAAAGGCGACCAAACACATAGAGAGAAAGTACCATGTCATCGAGAAATCGTGAGGCGATGGGACATCTTGATTGAAAAGATTGATACAACGGATAACCTAGCGAATCAATTCACAAAGAGCACGCCGCAAAAACTACGACGGACATGTTAGGGGACTTGGATTAAACGATGGCACCCACTTAGAAAGGAAACTTTTGTATAAGTGGGAGAAGCAAAGTGATGGTTTGTTTGTAATAGCTAGTAGAGACACATTGTATACTAAAGTTTGCTTTAGTATAAGTGGGAGATTGTTGGATTTGTATCTTGAAAGCGGTTTGGTTGAGCTTGTATCTGATGTTTCTGTTACCACTATTACAATCTCTTATCTGAATTGAATACTTGATTGCATATATCTGTGTCCCCTTATCTCATATATAAGTTAGATCATACAGTGTGTAGAAGATCATAGAAGTCTATATAATTGGCCAAGCTCGATGAGATATAAAAGTTTCTGTTGAGACAACTTGAGGGCGAGTTGTCGGTATAAGGCTGTGGTATAGATAAGAAGTGACTTGACTTGGTTGCTTGTCATGCTAGTGCGTCTCGGCGTATTGAAGGATCACGGTGAGATGAGTTCTTCTATCGTACCGTCGTGAAGAACCTAGATCTCGGTGACTTACGATGATCTAAACCTCGATAAGGTATTAGGTGAGTATGAGTTCTTGACCATCACTTTGACTTGTTATGGGTGAGGTTATATGTTCTAACCCAATATTCTCCGCATCTTGGGTGGTGGTAGTGCTTGTATGTCATGCTAGTTATACGTATCAGTCACCGTATCCGGTTAGGATGATGGCGTCCTTAAGGAGCTCAAAGGTTTATTGTACTAAACCCCGAGGTTGAGTTAGCTCAGTACAATAATAAGGTTGAGTGGTACTACATAAGGAATTAAAGATATTAATTATTTTAAGCAGTCAGAATGCTCTAAATAATTAATGGACGTGCGATATCTTAAATACGGGGATTCGTAATGTCTAAGCGCAAGCCCGACTCACCTTCGGTAATAAAGGGGTAAGTCAGCATTTATTCTCTAGTGGCATGAATAAATGTTTATAAATTAATTTATGTTCTGGGCTGAACATAAGATAATTAATTTATTTGAAGCCCATCTTTATTCCTTGCATTTGATCCTGGGTGGCCCATCGGGCCCGTAGCCACATGAAAATCGGCCATCTCTCTACTAGGCGGTTTTGATCCTCTTTATCCATAAGGATGTTATTATATTTATGGATATGCATGGATCCTTTCTAATGGGATTATGGTAATCATTATAAATATAAGGTAGAGATAAGATCAAGGTTAATCCTTAATTATCTATCCTCATATTTTAGAAACCTGAAAAATTGTGAGGAATTTTCGAGAGTTTGCATATAAGATGGTTCTGACGGTTTTACGACTAGTTTCTTTATCTTCTAGAGTCACACCCGGCGGGAGGTGGTACACCCTACCGCTCCGACCGAGACGTATCGAGTAAAGACATCGGCGAAGTTCCCCGCCATTTTGTACGCCATCGGGCTACCGCACATGCACGTGGTACGCCACATTATGACGGTGTGCTTCGATCGATCGCAAGACCGCCATCCGATTGCCGTGATATGCCCGTGAGATATCGGCAGACACATCTATCGCCGAGAGAGCTTCATCTCTGAGGCGGACTTGCCTGCTTTGTCAATCCCCTTAACTACATATTCATGATATACTGAGCTACACCGTGGACCATATCTCCCGAGCGGGTGTACACCTAGCGAATGAGATTCCCGAGTGGCTTCACCCGAGGTGTCTCGCTTTTGCATCCGATGGAACATAATTTCGCCTCGGTCGCGGCAAGAACATGTTCGAGACCGACCTTCCCATCCTCGATAGTTCACCTTTCTCGTCCTACTACCAATAGGATTCGAGCCCCGCCATCGCCCGCCTGCACTATCGCCGCAAATCATACCATGCAAACTTCCATCTCTACCGCCGCCACACCCACACCGGACCTCTCGTGCCACGATAATGTAGAGATTGACGATTCATGTGGCCTAACCGCATGCGCCGCGAGAGAAACATGTGCCCGCCTTATCGCTTTCTCCATTTCCACCAACGCCTATGAGGAGATCATGGCCGAGATCCGCCGAGACCTAGCCGGAAGAAGCTAGAGTCATTAGAACCGAGAGACCGTGACTCCCACAGATGCAGAGGTTGGCGGCGAGGATCCGTAAGAAAATTTAGGAGGATCCTAAGGAGGACCCGTCACCGACGATGATATGGAGGAGGTTGATAGTACCCATACTTCAGCTCAATCCAACACGCTGAGCCCTATTTTACACTCCGGCGATTATGGATCTAGTTCTTAGACTAGATAGTGTTTTGTCTATATACTTTTGTATATGTTTCGATGCGCGGCGGAAACGATAGGTCGTCCCGATATGAACCCTTATTTTGATGACCACGGTAAGCTTAGATTTTTATATGCACCGCGACTAGGTACACCGAGTGATGCCGATATTAATTTTCGAGTATAATACTCGCACCGCCTTTTGTGGATCGTAAAGTGATGATGAAAGTCCTCGTATGACATTTGATTTGATATGATGATAGCTCCCCGAGAGCTTTGGTTTTGAGGTTGTGATATATGGTGTTCGATGACGTGCTAGATTTATGTTTATGATTATATATACATACCGTGTTAAGATGTCTATGATCCCGACGGATGGTATAAGAAGATATCCGACACGATATTTATGAAAGATAGAATGCCACCGAGAAGAAGAAACCGTAAGGTAACACCCGAAAGAGATGACACCCTCCACCACCACCACCGACAAGACGGATTGAGGAACTATTCTACGTAACCCGCCCACTTTCAACGGGACCGGAATCCCGTGGATGCCGAACTTTGATTCGCTACCGGAGCGAATCTTTAACTTCCTTCACCGCACCTCTCAAGAACGCTTGTCATGCTGCTTTCGTGATGACCGGTGCCACCGACTTCAGTGGGAGGCAAGAGAAAGACTCTATCCGAGGATGAGTCGGAAAATTTCTCCCGGAGGAATTCAAAGAGGAAGTGTACGAGAAGTACATTCCTAAGAGTTACCGGAAGAGGAAGGAGCACGAGTTTTACAACTTGCGCCAAGGGAAGACCACGGTCACCGATTACGACCGTGCGTTCTGTGAAATGTCACGGTATGCACCTCAGCTGGTCGACACCGACGAGAAGAGGATCGAGAAATTTCGGGCGGACTCGCCATGAGATCGGTGTCGTTGGCGGTCACGGAGATCCGACTTACCATGAGGCCCTCGGCCGGGCATTGACATCGAGGCCACACTACCCAAGATAGAGTCATCACTGGCATCCCCCGACTCACTAAGGAGATCGCGGAAGAGAAGGGAAGGACCCCACCAAGGGCAAGGATCCAACATCGCCAGCCGACGTGAGGCCATGGCAGGAAATAACGTGCCATCTAGCACGGGTAGGGAATGGACGCCCATGGTACCCGCATCCGGAGGGGAAACCAAAATTGCGTGAAGCTCCCCATGTGCCCCTGTGCCATAGGAGTCATAAGGGGCATGCTGCTTCACGAATGACGGATGCTTCGGGTGTGGCGGTAGGGCACTACCCGTGGATCGCCTGACCCGCCAAGGAGGAAATGGTCGTCCGAATGTGCCCAACCAAGTCCAATCGGTCCGGCTATCCAAGCTCAACCGATCCAACAACAGCCCCTGCTCAAGATTATCACCGAATCAACGACTATATCAACCACGGCGGCAACGACGACAACAATGGCGACAACCGCAAAGAAGCATCGACACCCCAACAAATTAAACACAAAGAACAACAACAACAACAACAACAAAGAAAAGAGGCCGCAGCAACCACAACAACTTTATCAAGAACAACACCGCTTCAGCAAGCGAGGGCTCACGCCTCAACCAGAAAGAAACTTCCAAGAAGAGCCGCCAAGGAACCAAGGAAACTTTGCGTATGGGAATACTCCTCAAATTACCTTTTATCCTACTGTTTGATACTGGCGCCTCGCACTCTTTTATTTCTGAAGCATGCGTAGAGAACTTAGGATAAAATCCTAAACGCGCCGAACAAATCATGAGAATTTCTTCTCCAGTAGGAGGCATAAGAACGGTAACGCACATATGCTCGATCCTAGAACTTGGACTAGGCTCACTTAAGGTCATGACAGATAATCTTCACGTCATACCTATGACGGATGTGGACATAATCCTAGGAATGGATTGGTTAACCGAACATAGTGCGACCATCCTGTAATGAAAGAAAAATTTATTTCCAATACCCCGGAGAGGAATCTACCGACTTTCACGGGATCAACATGGGGAGGAGAGTTCCAATTATATCCGCACTACAAGCAAGGACGTTGCTGAACAAGACTGAGAACCATGCCTACCTCGTTTACCTCCAAGAAGAAGATCAGAATGAGAGGAAGATAGAAGACGTCCCGATCGTGAAGGAGTATCCCGATGTGTTTCCAGATGAACTTCCGGGATTACCGCCAAACCGACAGATCGAGTTCACGATCGACCTCGAACCATGTTCTGCCCCGGTGTCAAAAGCTCCATACCGGATGGCACCAAAGGAGCTTGAGGAATTAAAGATCCAACTACAAGAACTCTTGGAGCTATGATTCATTAGACCAGTGTGTCTCCATGGGGAGCACCTGTCCTTTTCGTGAAAAAGAAGGATGGTACACTGAGGATGTGCACGGACTATCGGGAGTTAAACAAGATAACTCTTAAGAATAAGTATCCTCGCCCGAATTGACGATCCGCTTGATCAACTTAAAGGAGCAGTGAGTCTTTCAAAGATAGATCTAAAGTCGGGATACCACCAATTGAGGATTAGACCGGAGGATGTACCAAAACGGCTTTCCGTGACAAGGTATGGTCATTTCGAATTCATCGTGATGCCCTTTGACTTACAAATGCCCCGGCAAGATTTATGGATATTATGAATGTGGTGTTCCACCCATACTTAGACAAATTCGTCCTAGTGTTCATAGATCTATATCCTAATATACTCTAAGGATAACCAAGAACACAAAGAGCACTTGAGAACTGTATACAAACGTTAAGGCAAGAGCAACTCATCGCCAAGTTTAGCAAGTGTGAGTTTTGGTTAGTGAAGTGACATTTTAGGTCACATTGTGTCCGCCGAGGAATCAAAGTAGACCCTCAAGATCGACACAGCTCGAGAATGGGAGTCACCAAAGAACCCAAATGAAATTGAGTTTTAGGATCGGCGGCTACCATCGAAGATTTATCGGGATTCTCAACGATAGCCCCACCCATGACCCAACTGCTGAGGAAAGGAATCAAGTACACCGACCGCCGAGTGTGAGGCTAGTTTCCTAAACTGGAGTTCGACGACCAGCACCAGCACAGCGCAGCACTTCGGGCGATAAAGAATACACAATCACACGGATGCTTCAAAGAATGGACTGGGTTGTGTACTAATGCAGAAGGTAAGGTTACACGCCTGGCGATCAGGCTACATGAGTTGAACTATCCTCGCACGCACACGGAATTAGCGTCGTACATGCTCTAAAGATATGGAGCATCGCTTTATGGTGTTAGATGTGAGATCTATCTGACCATAAGAGCCGAAATATTTCTTTGAGCGAAAGATCTTAACATGAGGAGCGTAGATGGTTAGAACTAGTGAAGATTACATTGTGGTATCAATTACCACCGAGCAAGGCTAATGTTGTGCCGATGCCTTGAGTCGTAAATCCATCCTAGTTTGGGATATCTCCTCACATGAGGAAATACTTATAAAAGAATTTCGGAGGATGAACATCGAAGTCGTAGGCCGTCTCGGCGATAGGGCTGCGTTGCAACATTGATTGCAATCCCGACTTAAAGTCCGAATCTTAGAAGCTCGAGGAAGAGGAAGCTAGAGAAAATCGAGCTAAGATTAAGGACAATAACCACAAGAATTTTCTGAAACAGATAATGTTTTGTTGTATGGCGGGAGAGTGTGCGTTCAGAGCGAAGAACATCGAGCGAAATCTTGAAGGAAGCCCATGAGACTTCTTATACGACACCGGACCAAAATGTACCAAGACACGAAGGAGAAATTTTGGTGGGATGGAATGAAGCGAGATGTGGCTTCGTTTGTGGAGCGATGTTTGCGATGCCAACAAGTGAAAGCACTCACCACCACCGTATGGAACCTTACAACCACTAGACATACCGGAATGGAAATGGGATGATATAGCCATAGACTTTGCAGGCTACCCAAATCACAAAAGAATACCGCTATTTGGGTCATCATTGATCGTGACGAGCTCGATTTCCTACCCATTCCAATAGCACATGGGTCGAGACAGACGCTGTTAGTCGTTAGAAGTTATCCGCCTCATGGGTTCCAAAGACTATCACGTCGATAGAGATTGAAATTCACGTCTAGATTACGGATGAGTTTCAAAGGCGGACACGACTATATTTGATGCTGCGTTCCATCCATGACAGACGGACGTCAGAGGACCATTCACGTTGGAAGACATCTTGAGGACCGTTGTCCTCGATAGAGAGAAAGTTGGGAACAAGTGTTACCAACATGGAATTCGCCTACAACAACCTACCTCGACTATTGGAATGGCCCGTCTAAGCGCTTTCGGAAGAAATGTCGGTCACCACTTTCTGGGATGAAGTGGGAGAAAGAAGAGTGTTAGGACGACTGTGGGAGAAATGATTGAGATCGCAGCGGATCCGTCAGCGGATCAAGGAGGCTAGACGAAAAGTGCGTCGACAAGCGCGCACTAGCTACATTTTGAAGAGGAGGCAGGTCTTCTTGAAAATTTCTCCATCTAAAGGGATCGTGAGATTGGAATCAAAGTGAAGTTGCGACCACGTTTAGGACCTATGAAATTCGGAGATAGAATAGGCCACAGACTTGCATTGCCGCCAAGTTTTGGAAAGCGTGCACAATGTGTTCCATGTTTCACAACTACGGAGTACATACATGACCCAGCCATGTGATACCACCGATCGATATTGTCCTCGACAATATGAGTTAGAACGCTAGAAAATTTTACCAGCGTATCAAAGCTAAGGAACAAAGAGATACCGTTGGTTCTATATGCGACACCATGGTCAAGAAAGAACACAGAGCTGGAATCGTATGAAGGAGAAATATCAGATCTTTTCTATAGCAAATTTCGGACTGAAATTTATTTTAAGGGGATGGTATGTAATAACAAAAATTTAAAACTTTTATTAGTGATGTTTGAATCACTTAGTTGTGGTTCTTAGACCTTAATTATGTTTAAGGAAACCAATGATACAATTAGAATCAATTCGGAGATCGAATACTAAAGAAATCAGCGATAACTAGTCCTCTGGATAGGTTTTCAGTAACTGAACATAGAATGAAAGATTGAGAATGAATCTCCATGAGCGGATTTCATTTTGGAATCCTCACGAAAACAAGTGAGAATCGAAGAATGAGAATTTTAGGGATCTTACGGTCGGTCTTAAAAACACTATTCTGAGCGGAACAACTTCGATCCGTGCTAATCGTAATAAATGATGATAACAACCAAAATCAAGAAGGAATAATTTATTATGAATTTAGAGTTATAAGAATCAATTTAGAGAATTCGAAGAACTTAACAACGCTGGTAAAATATCTGGAAAACCTAAATTGATCCGAACGACCGAAACTCGAACGAGGGTCTAAATCAATAAAATATACTTATAAGACTCAAATTATTTATGAAGCTCAAAATTCAATAGAATTTTGAATGGGCATATTTTAATGCGAGCGTTTTCGCGATAACTCGGAATTGACTTATCGGACGACGTCCGAACTCGTGAAATTTTTATGAACATTAAAATAAGTCTTTTAAAGGCTATTTAATAAGATAGAACCTTAAGGTTCCTAGAAATCGTCGAAGTGCGTTATAACTTAAAAGTCGGTATTAACATACCAAAGCGGGTAATTTGACCAATCCACCTCCCAACTACCACCAAGACCACCCAAAATGGGCAATGACAGCCATTAGGTCTGTAATAACGTAGAGAGACGTTCAAGACCAGACCCATTCACTCTTTCCATTTTCTCTCTTTTCAAATTTCTCTACACTTTTCAAACTCTCAACACTAAATCCTCCTCCCAACCTCTCCCACCTTGAAATAATCCTTCTAAGACTATGGAAGGTATTATTCATCATCCTCTTCCATCCTAATGGAGTGGAATATTTATTTTGAATTTTGGGTTTAAAATCCCTTGTTTGCTCCCATTTATTTTCGTGACTTTAGAGCCTCCAAATGCTATTGAGTCATGAATAAAAATTCTTAAAATGATGTGCTAAGGATACTGTAAAAATTTAATAATTTTTGGAGTATGTTTGTTTTGATTTATGCTTTATTTCTTTATATATGCCAAAGCATGATTTTGTGAATATTATTTGATATTGTTGCTTGCTAATGTATTATAAGCATGTATTATAAATATCATAATTTTCGAATACTTTTGAAAATTATTTGTAAAAACGTGAGTGTTGAGGCTTATTTAAGCCATGGTTTGATTTTATTTTGAAAATAGTTGAGATATGGTGTTTAAAATATTATGTGAACATCATATAAAAATCTTGGAATTTTGAAACACATCTCCTATTTTATTTTATTTTGACCGATTATATTTATATACTTTTAGAGTATTGTTTGGTTTTGTTTGTTGAAAATAGTTGAGATATGGTGTTTAGGGTATGATATGAACATCATATATTAACTCGAATTTATTCAAACACCTCTCCTATTTTTGAGAAACGTGAGCTACATTATATATATATAATGATTTATTTGATTTTGTTGTTAAAAATAATAGGATATGTGATATTATGAAATATTGGTTAATGTTTGATGTTAATATTACATGTTATTGCACATATAACCATTTTGTGCAAGGTTGGAATTTATTGAATATGTATATATATACATGAAATTACGAAATGAAATTAGGATAGAAAGCATGGGTTTAAAATTTTAATGCATGATATGGAGTGATATTTCATGTTTAGTATATGGTATAAGCATGATATAATTTTGTGGAATTTATTGAACACCAAAGCTCACTAAATTGTGATTACGAAACTTTGGACAATTTTAACCTATGGTTTAAAATTTTATATGATGATATTGGGTTGATAATTAACTTCTATAGATATGATAGAGTATAACATGATTTTATTGGAATTTATTTGATACATATGCTAATTATTGCTAATTATCGAAACGTAACAAAATGGCTAAGTATGAGTTTAATTCTAATGTTAAATGATGCTATGATAGTGAAATTATAAGCTTGGAATGAATGGTTGTGATTAGAGTGGATGAATGGAACAACATACACTTACAATGATTGTGTATTACATTAGAAATTAGGGTTTCTAATGCTTAGTATAGTTTATGTTGTGTATGGTTTTGTTGATGTTGAATGTTTATGTTTATGTTGACGACAAACCAAAACCCACGTAAACAACATAATACTATATGAGCGAGAATCAAAGAATCGACCAATTTTGATAACTTAAGGCGGAATAACGAGAATCGAAGTTAGACACAAATTAGGGTTTTATTAATGAAAGGATACTCAACGTGAGTTCTACGTTAGAAAAACCAAAAGTGCACATAGCGTTAATATTCGATAACGACAACTCGATACGATATTGTGGGCGTAAACAACTCGATAATGAATAACGATTATCGACATATGTAACCTCCGTGAGTTAAGTTAAATAGACAATGTCGTAATGTGTAACAACGATTCGAACATAAGATGTCGATCCTTATGTCTCAAAGCCGAGTTAATATTCCGAAGTACTCCGTTTATTCTTAAGTACTAATTACTTACATGATAGCATATGTCCACTTGATTTGTAAGTCGATATTCCTTTAATTATCGTGCACGACAGTCGTCAGCATAACCTACTGGATGTAACTATAATTGTTAAGTCTAGTTAGTGGCTTGAGAATATCCTAATTTACCAATCATAATTTGATTACGATAACCTATAACGTAATAACGTTATAATAAAACTAAGGTTAAGAGTCGAGATAGACTCGGAATATGTGATTCATAATTGAAGTTCACCTATGAGCGATGAGGTAATATAGCTTGAGAATTGGGAATGGAAGATAATAGAAATTATCTTAAAACAATCACATAAAATCATAAAGAAACCTAATTGGGAACTTTAAAGTCGTAATTTATAGCGACCATCGATCGATAGAAAGAACCTAGAACGCTATTTTCTTATGAAGGGTTCGATCGGGTGTTTATGAAGGATACTACCCTCATTTAGAACCACTAAGCTTTGGATTAGGTGGGCTTTCTTGAACGAAAATGTTATGCATATCTCAAGCATGTTTTACAAAGCTTTATGAAATATTATCACATGAAATGTTATTTCGCCAAATGTTTATGTTTTGTTGTTATCCTATCGAGATTGGTATATCAATGTGGTATGTGAATGTGTTGGTCCAGCGTTAAAAAGGTAGATCGGATCCAACTTAGTTAAGGACTAACTAGGATTGTGTACACGTGATTGTGTAAGGTTAGCTACCTCGACCGGTCACGGCGACTATGGTGGCCACCCATAGTGCGCGTATGAATGAATGAATGATCAGATATGGAAACAACGTGAATGATATAGTTCGCCGAATGCTTTTGGAAAGCGATAAAATGTTTGATAGGCATCGTCTTTAACTAAAATTCATGCGCTATTGGGGCGTTAATAACTTTTGACAAAGAAAATGTTTTGACGAGTCCGAGTACTTTTACTTAGCCGCATTTCGTTTTGGCGTGCGGGAAAGGATCGATGATGGGTGCGAGGGTGCAGTAGCAGTTTTTGATGCTTAATTAGAAAGGTTTCTAGAACCTTGGGCATGCATCGTCATATGCATGTCCACACGCTTTATTTGCCTAACTCGATATTATTAATGTTTGATTATAACGCTTATTTCAGTATTGAATTGGAGTCGTACCTGCTACTTTAAATTACTTACTGATTGGGTTATGTTGAACCTTGAACCCCTTTTGATAAGTCCTTCTAGGACTTGAGTTGTATGGATTGTTTATCCCTTTAACCTAAGCGTTATTAAGTAGTTGATTGGTTGATTGCCTTGATTAGTTATGTTTATTTCACCTTGCTTTATCATACGGTGACAATCCATATGATCGTACTTCATTGAAAAGTCGGGTCTACGCATGTAGACCAATTATTTGTAGTAGTTAGTCCTTAATTATGTTTAAGGAAACCAATGAAGCAATTAGAATCGATTCGAGATCGAATACTAAAGAAATCAGCGATAACTACCACTGGATTAGGTTTTCTCGAGTCTGAACATAGAATGAAAGATCGAGAATTAATCTCCATGAGCAGTTCACTTTTAGAATCCTCACACAAAACATGTGAGAATCAAAGAATGAGAATTTTAGCATACTGCCTGCGTCGTCTTAAAACACTATTTACGAGTGAACAACTTCCATCCGTGCTAATCGTAATAAATGGTGATAACAACCAAAATCATGAAGGAATAATTTATTATGAATTTAGAAATTATAAGAATCAATCAAGGAAATTCTTGAAGAACTTAACCACGGGTAAAATATCGGGAAAACCCTAAATTGATCCGAACGACCGAAACTCGAACCGAGGGTCTAAATCAATAAAATATGCTTTATAAGACTCAAATTATTTGAAGCTCAAAATTCAATAGAATTTTGAATGGGCATATTTTAATCGCTGAACGCTTTTCGCGACAACTCGGAATTGACTTATCGACGATCCGAACTTCGTGAAATTTTATGAACATTAAAATAAGTCTTTTAAAGGCTATTTAATAAGATAGAACCTTAAGGTTCCGAAATCGATCGAAAGTGCGTTAAAACTTAAAGAGTCGGTATTACATACCAAAGCGGGTAATTTGACCAATCCACCTCCCAACTACCACCAAGACCACCCAAAATGGGAAATGACAGCCATTAGGTCAGTAATAACAGTAAGAGACGTTCAAGGGCAGACCATTTCACCTTGCACACTTCTCTCTCAATTTTCAAATTCTCTACACTTTTCAAACTTTCAACCCCAAATCCTCCTCCCAACCTCTCCCACACTCAAATAATCCTTCTAAAACCATAAGAAGGTATTATTCATCATCCTCTTCCATCCTAATGGGTTGATTTTTATTTTGAATTTTGGGTTTAAAACCTAGTTTACTCCTCATTTTGTTCGTGACTTTAGAGCCATCAAATGCTCTCAAGACATGAACAAAAATGCTAGAATAATGTTCTAAGGCTACTGTAAAAATTTCAGAATTGTTGGAGCATGTTTGATTTTTTTATTTATGCTTTATTTCTTTTAAATATGATAAAGCATGATTTTATGAATATTATTTGATATTGTTGATTGTTAATGTATTATAAGCATGTATAATAAATATGGTAATTTTCAGAATATTTTGGAATTTTCTTGTATTTGTTTGATTTTATTCGTTGAGAAATAGTTGAGATATAGTGTTTAATATATGATATGAACATCATACATTAATCATGAAAATTTTGAAACACTACTCCTATTTTTTCAAAATGGGCAGAATATATTTAAGTATTTTTAAGTCATTATTTGATTTTATTTGTTGGAAATAATAGGATATATGATGTTTAGAAATAATATGAACCTAATATGCATTGTTGGGAATTATTGAACACATATGTAAAATATGTGTGAGGACAAAAAATTCAAGCATTTGGTTCATATTATAAATATTAGTTGATATTTAATGTTAATATTACATGTTTATTTCATATATAAAATAGTGCAAGATTGAATTTATTGAATATGTATATATATAAATGTGGAATTACGAAATGATTTAAAATGAAAAGCATGGTTTTAAAATTTTAATGCATGATATGAAGTGATATTTCATGTTTAGTATATAGTATAAGCATGATATAATTTTGTGGAATTTTTGAACACCAAAGCTTACTAATTTGAAATGACGAAAGTTTGAGACTTTTAACCCATGGTTTAAAAATTTATATGATGATATTGAGTTGGTAATTAAATTCTATAATATGATAGGAGTATAATCTGATTTTATTGGAATTTATTGGATGCATGCTAATTGTTGCTAATTATCGAAGCGTAATAGAATGGCTAAGTATGGGTTTAATTTTGATGATGAATGATGCTATGATAGTAATATGAAACTTTGGATAAATGGTTGTGATTAGGGTGAATGAATGGAACACTTATGCACACTTACACAATGATGGTGTATTACATTAGAAATTAGGGTTTTCTAATGCTTTAGTATAGTTTATGTTGTGTATGGTTTTTTGTTGAATGTTTATGTTTATATAACCACAAACCAAAACCCCAAACGTAAATAACATAATACTATATGTACGAGAACCAAAGAAATCGACCAATTTCGATAACTTAAGGCGGAATAAGCGAGGATCAAGTAGACACAAATTAGGGTTTTCCATTAATAAAGGGATACTCAACGTGAGTTCCTAAGTTAGAAAAACCAAAGGTCGAGCTCAGCGTTAATATTCAATAACGACAACTCAATACGATAATTGGTTGGCGTTAACATAAATCGCTAACGAATACGATTATCGACATATGTAATCTCCGACGAGTGAATTAAATAAGCAATGTCGTAATGAGTGCGAAGATTCGAACATAAGATGTCGATCCTTATGTCTCGAATATCGAGTTAATATTCTCAAGTACTTCAGTTTATTCTTAAGTACTTAGCTATATGATAGCATGTGCTCACTTGAATCATAAATCAAGACTCATCTTTTAATTGTCGTGCGAATACGATAAGTCGTCAGCATAACCTACTAGACGTAACTATAATTGTTTAGTCTAGTTGGTGCTCGAGATAATCTAAACTACCAATCGTAATTGATTCGACAATCTATAACGTAATAACGTTAAGAATAACACTAAGGTTAAGAGTCGAGGATAGACTGGAATATATGATTCATAATTAAAGTTCGATTAAAGACGCTATGAGCGATGAAGTGATATAGTTTGGAAATTGGTAATGTAAGATAATAGAAATTATCTTAAAACAATCACATAAAATCATAAAGAAACCCTAATTGGGAACTTTAAGTCGTAGTTTATAAGCGACCTTGATCAATAGAAAGAATATAGGAAACACTATTTTCTTATGAATGGTTTGATCGTGCGGTCGGCGAGGAAGAACATCACACCGCTCTTTTAGAACCACTAAGCTTTGGATTAGCGGTGGGCTCTCTTGAAACAAAATGACATGCATGTCTATCTCAAAGCATGATTTACAAAATCTTTCTGAAATATTATTACATGAAATGTTATTGACGCCAAATGTTTATGTTTTATTGTTATCCTATCGAGATTGGTATATCAATGTGGTATGTGAATGTGTTGGTCCACCAACGCTTAAAAAGGACGATCGGATCCGACTTAGTTAAGGACTAACTCGGATTGTGTACGATGTGTGTGTGTTAAGGTTAGCTACCTCGCGGTCACGGCGACTATGTGTGGTGGCCATCCATAGTGCGCGTATGAATGAATGAATGATCGGATATGGAAACAACGTGAATGAAATAGTTCGCAGAGCAGCTTTTGAAAACGATAAAATGTTTGATAGGCATGAGTCTTTTAACTAAAATCCTCGCGCTATGCGCTAATAACTTTTGACAAAGAAAATGTTTTGAGAGTCCATGAGTACTTTTGTACTTAGCCGCATTTCGTTTTGGCGTGCGGGTTGAGCAGAGATCGATGGGTGCGGTGGTGCGAGTAGATTTTTGATGCTTGTCGAAGGTTTCTAGAACCTTGGGCATGCATTGTCATATGCATGTCCACATGCTTATTTGCCTAACTCGATATTATTAATGTTTTGGTTATAGCGCTTATTTCCGTATTGAATTGGGGTCGACTCACTTTAAATCTCGCCATGGTTATGTTGAACCTTGAACCCCTTTGACAAGTCCTTCACGACTTGAGTTGGTATTGGATTGTTTATTCCTTTTAACCTATGTGTTATTAAGTAGTTGATTGGTTGATTGCCTTGATTAGCTATGTTTATTTTATTGCTTTATCATACGGTGACGATCCATATGATCGACTTCATTGGAAAGTCGGTCGTCACAACCCTATACTTCTGTATCGATCGTTATGCTTTTACCAATAGCGGTTGTGATTAGGTCTACATCAACCTATCCTTTGATATTGATATCTTTATAATTAAATCTTATCGTAGAGATCGTCATGTCTCTATCATCGCTATTCATTCCTAATCGTATGAATGACTCCATTCCCTTTCACTTCATCGATCTCGGAATATATTTCTCATATATCCTTACTTTAACTCTTTTCAAGGAAATTCTTATTCATCAAGTCATATGTCTAAGCTTATATCATGTCAGATCTATCTTATAATTGTATAGCTCATAGTTTCTTTAGCTATTTCCGACTTTTGTCCCTTTCTCTTGGACATGGTATTTGAAAGTAATCTTACTTCGTTATACTTGGTTTCACTTTCGGGACTAGAAGTTAGCATTGTCGTATGGCTTGGGTAGCATATTGACACCATAACTTAAATTTCAAGCATCTTTCTTCCATGTCTTGGCTTTGAAGATATTTTCTTCACACTTGATTTACATACTAGGGCTATCCTCGTTATTCACACAATATCAAAGATTATGGTTCCTCAATCTCATTATCATCTGTTAACCAAGTTTCAATTACTTGGAATCGATTATCTCAAGCATAATCTCATTGGAGGTATAAAGAGATCTATTTTACGAGATGCTATCATTTATATATATATATATTCTTTGAAAAGAATATCTTGTATGCATCTTTATTCATTTAAACATGTCAACCTATTAACGAGGTTTAGGACAACCAACTATCTTAAAGATAAGTTGTAATCTCTCGGTTATGACATAAAAGGAGTTCATATCCACGAATATCATATACTTTTCTGCTTTCACTCTTGCATTCAATGCTAAGAGTATCTTATTCATAACTTGATTATCAATAGATCGTATAAAGGTATAACTTTCGTTATCAATCTTCGTAAAGCCCATCGAGGGTCATCACATCCATGTGTATCATAGGAAAATATCTCGTCTCGAGATTTTCCTTACATCGATTTCTTGATGTCTATCCCTTATCGTTCGAAACTTTTGGGTGGTGAAATAAGTCAACCTATTTCATGATGATGTTTATCGCTTCACTAATTGCACTTAGGTGACAGGTAAGTCAACATTCGTCATACTTGAGGTTTCGAGGCGAGAAGGAATTATCACGACTTCTTGCAAGGCGTTGTCTCAAATCGAAATAACATCTTCTCAAAGATTGAATCGATATGCTTTTAGACCGAATAAATGGGGCTCTAGGTCCAAGACCGAATGACGACTACGAGATTTCTTTGGTCATATGGTGCGGCGGACCCGTCACAAATATTTTCATCACGCTAGGATTTGGGTTCAAAGGACACTTTATGAATTTTGGGTTGAAAATTTTCTTGAAGAAGTGAGAAACTCGAATGAATTCTCAATTGGAACTAGGTCATAGAGTTAAACTCACGACGAAATGGGTGATGAATATAATTTTGAAAGCTTATATACCCATAATAGGTCATCAACCAAGGTTCTTATGTACATCGTGGCTCTACTTGTATTCGGCAATCTTACTTCCTTAGTAACATTATAAGATTCGTATCATACTATAACGTTCTTACTTTCTATAAATCATAGAGCTAGCTTCAACTGATCCTCGTGAATCCTGGAGTAGGAATTAGGAATTTGGTCCTTCATAAGAAATGAAGTACAGTACATTAGGGGCAGTGGGAAAACCGTACGTAAATCGGAGTTCACACGATCGAGAACTAATCAAAACAAAATCACTGCGCAGTGTAGGAAAAATTTACGCGTGCTCGCGCCGAGGTCATAATGCCGACGCCAAGGTCGTGCTTGCCGTTACCGATGCGCGGTAGTACGAGAAATGCCGGCTTGAGGTCGCATAAGCTACCAAAGTCGATATGTCAAGTCGGCGTTATAAATTCCAAATCAAAGTCGCGATGCATGCGAGGTTGAAGTCGAGGTCGCTCAATTCGTATAAATCTTTTGCTTTTGATACTCAAGATGGAATGAAGTTCTCAAATCCATCGTTACTCTTGTTCTTGTAATGGAAGGAAGTTCTTACTTCTATGTTCTTTCGTAAAAGGGATCATCTTCTTAAAGTCTACGCTCGTTGAGCTAGCATGCTCATCATTATAAACAACTTTGAAGTTTGAAGTAAAACTTCAAATATTCATACTAGCTCTTTACGCATGTACTTGTGAATTTCACAATTCAACATATCATTTTGACAAATCGGTGTCCATCTCAATCACTTTAAAGCATGAATAACATAACTTTGTTCATAATAATGAACCCTTATTGAATTCGATTTCAAATATTTGTCTTTGGCATATCATGCGAAACTTCTCACATCATTGTCATCATCTCCTTATATCTTCCTCTTTTCATAACTTTCTCGACAAATCATTTGTCATAACATTCATTCTCAACCTTTCTCATAGCTTTCATTTCTTTTGAAAGATCATTTCAATCATCCTTCACTTCAAACTTTTCAATTTCAAAACCGAGAAAATCATTTATCTATCATAAATCAAATCCTTTAAGTTTCCTTAAATATGCGGTCCATACAGCATATTGTGGAATCTTTGAGCTTTCATAAATATGCGGTCCGTACCTACATATTGTGGGAATCTCCTTTGAAAAAAATCATTTCCATCCTTTTCACTTTCAATCTTTTCATTTTATTTGAATAAAATCATTTCATAAACATTCATCGGCGGGGTAATTTTCAAAACTTTGGAAAAGAATCATTTACCTCATTTCGGTTGAGCTTGATGTGATGGAGTGTTGAGCATTGTCGGTGACCTTTAGAAGTCTAGTGACTCAATCTAGACTTAACCTTAAAGGAGATTTTGGGTTCAAGAGCGAATCACGGCGATACCACTGTCACATCCCCAAATACTAAGTGCGATTTAGTAGGGATTGTAACCTAAGCAAGTATAAATAAGCAGGAGATTCTCCTAACAAAAGTCGTAATATATATGTCAAGTATGTTCTTGGACTTTAGTACATAACTTATGTTCTTGCAGCGGAAAACATGTGATATGTACATATGACGATGTACTATCAAGGTATAAACTCCTCAGTGACAACATTCCTATTGCTCAACACTGCTCCATCCATCATCTGCTCAACATGCACATTTAAAAACAAACATGCAGAGCTGAGTACAAGAATGCACTCAGTGGACTCATGCAAAAAACATTTTGATAATTTAATTACACTGCCAATATCAGGGTAAGACACAAGGATTTTAGTCGAAAGGCCTTGTTCTTACTAAAACATTTTTAGTTCAGTAAACATCGCTTTGGCGGGCATTTTCTTGGTGTGTATGATCCGTATCCCATAGTCACAATTCATAACAATATCAAAGATCAAGCGTCGAGAGGAGGCCTCCTTCTACGATGCCGTGACCGCCGTAATCTCGTCAAAGACACGGTCGCTCTCACAAGCATATGTTAACATAGCATATAGTTCCAACCTTCACGCCAATCCTAGCCGGCATTTATCATCCCAAGACAGACCCGACATTAATAAAAGGTTACGCGACCCAACAAATGACATAACCTGTCATAATATAGTTCCAACCATCGCCACAGCCCCCTACCGGGCATAACAGATAGGATCCATACACAAGCAGAATATTTTGGCGGTGTAACGGTAAATATTTGTCAGCAACAATAGAATAAGCATTGTAAATAAACTCATTTTGGAATAACAAGAAAGTCACATCTTGTTTGAAAAGTAAGCCCACTTTAGTGAGGTAAGAAAAGGGGCCCACATTATTGAAGATAAGAAGCCCACCTGGACTGTAGATTGTCTAACCGATTTCTTGGATTGCGAGTCCTAGGCTTAGCCTATCTATTCCTGGCTTTGAGGTTTTGGAGTTGAAACATCCATCGGGTCTTAGAACCCATATTTCTACTTGAGTGTGTATCATGGCATGATATACAATCAATTGACCATGTAGTAAGACCTAGTCAAATATTTCACGTTAAGGCGTGCTTGGTAAAAATATCATATTGTGTTGTTTTATCCTAAATTCGTGTATCTTATTAATGCTTTAATGTACCTTGCGACATATCATAATGAATGCATCAATTAATAGCATGGTAGTCACATAAGGCATATTTCACATATGGGAGTTTCAACACTTAGTCAAATTTCAAGTATTTAATTTTTGGCAAAACTGCTTAAAACAACCCAAGTGTCATACTTTGACGATTTATAACTCTTGACTCCAAATACGTATGACCATACAAGGATACATTCTGAAAACCTCTAAACATGTACTATAAGTTCTAAGAAGGAAGTCGATCCAAAAGAGTTGTGGTTCTGGAGATATAGGGTCTCAAAGTGGGCAACTCGAACTGACTTGTATACTTAGAATATTTTTCAGGATTTCAGATTTAGCTTAACGACGAGGATTTTATGAGGCTCGTAACTTTGACTCACAATACCAAAATGACTGAAATATACCATTTTAGAAACCTTGTAATAAGAAATACATGTTTCATGAAGACCAAACTGGAAGATACTTGATGCATCGAGAAATACGTAAGTTCAAAGTTGACTAGTTGAAAAGGACAAAATTCAAGTAGGTGACTTTGGGTCAGTGAAAAGTATACCTATAAAACTTGGTTTGAGATCACACTTTCCAGATCACAACTAGACATGGTAAGGAACATTTCTTATGAATAAACCAAAGTGAAAGTCGGGCTACAAACGGCTTGAACACCTCACGTAAAAGTCGTACACGAACAGTTGATTAACATACAAAATTTACTAAGGCAGTTTGTCCAGAAAAGCTTACTGTAATACGTCAACTTTAAAAATTCACCGTGAGTTCATTATAAGGAATCTGGGAATGCAACCAATCATATTGAAAAGCCACTTAAGTCTAGTTTAATCCAGAAAAATCCTAACTCAATGATTCAAAATAGATTGGGAGATAAAAATATTTTACCACAAGCTATCACTTCCATGACAGTTTTGTGCAGTTAGCTTGTAAAATCTGGAATAAATAGTAAACAGTTTTAGAAAATTCTGAAAATTTACATAAATCTTCTAGACATGCTAAGTTATGTTTATGCCAATTTTTAGAGTTTTACCATTATCCAAACTCGAAACGAAAGCCACGGACCGTGGGTGATGAACACCGAAATTTTACAGATTTGTGCAGTGTTTTTGAAAAATAGAATTAAAATAGAAAATCAAGTAGGATTGACTTGAAATTTTACAGAGACGTAATAGACATGTTTAATTTCAACATAGTAAAATTTCACATTCATCTGTAACTTAGTCAAATAATTTTATTAAGTTACTATTTTCGTAACATACTTCAAGTTTTCAATTTTAAGCTTACTCTTCTTGTATGCATTTCATATAATCACGAAAATGGTGAATCTATCACCCCAAATCACCAACAAGATCATCAATCTAAGCATTCAAGTATGATTTAGTCATGTCTAAGAGTCATAGGAGGTAGTTATACCCCAGCCACGAATTTGAAGATGAATGAGAGATGGAGCTTGAGCTTTCTCTTCCATGGTGGAAATGGTGTAGGAGAAGAAGAAGAGAGAGAGAGGAGAGAGGAGTCTGATTTTTGGGGGGGAGAGTGAGAAGAATGCTGATCCAAAAGGGGGAAGAGAGGGTATGGGGTGTGGGGTGATATGCATGTGTGACACTTGTCACTATACTTACATGCATATCAACACTTGTCACTATACTCACATGCATATCAACACTTGTCATTACACTCACATGCATATCAACACATGTCACTACCCTCCCATGCACCTCTACACTTGTCACACACTCTCTCTCTCCCTACACACACACACACACACGGTTATTACATATATATATATGTATATGTGTTTAATTATTTAGTTAGGCTATTTAATTAATCAAATTGTTACTTAACATGTAATAGTGGGATTCGGCTATTACACATAAACCATAGGTCCAATTTTTATTTTCAATGCCAAATATTGATATATGTTATAACATATAGTTTAGATGATAATTAATATCATAGGATAAATTAGCGGCATCAAATTATGCGATAAAACCCTAAAATTCGAAACTAGGGTTTTCGAAATTGAGGAATTTGATCAAATAATTCCTTAATGATCTAGCATTGATTTAATGCTAAATAATACTGTAATTACATATAATAATCATAGGAAATTAATTACTATAATTCCTTGATCATTAAACTCACTTTCCATTTCGCTTTTAAGCGTTAACGTTTGAACGCGTAAAACGTTAATTATCGATTCATCTCGAAATGGTCGTAATAAAATTGCAATCACTTTATTAAATTATTCCATTAATAATGGAATTTAATTCTAAGCTTAATTGCTTAGAAAATTTCATGAAATTTTAACTATCGATACGCAATCGACACTAAAATAATGCTATCGATACGCTTTATAAACTTTTATTTCTAAATTCACAATTCTCAGTGAATGTTAAAATAGGAATTCATTCCTTCGTAAATAATCAAAATCATTATTTGATATCATACTGATTGAATCATCTCAGCGAATTTCTAATTTACGGGTTTTAAATACCGTAATTAGGCATCTAATTCTGCGGGATATTACAGCCTACCTTATTCTTTCATATAGCCGTGGCTTGGGTTATGTAGTTAGTGATATTTGGCTGCTTGAATTGACGGTTGAGAAAAAGAAAGGAAAGAAAGAAAATAGATAATGAGAAAGTGATTATTAAAAATAGTTGCTTACCCATATAAGTTCAAAAAAAATATATAAAAAGGGGTTAAAAATTGACACAAGTGTGTGAAAAGAACATAAATGGGTAAGTAACTAGTGCATTGAGATGATTATATCACTTATATGAAAATTGTGGAATTATTAGAAAAAATGACTTCTTGGTATGGAGAATTGAAATGAATTGTGAAATTTTGGGATCTGTTTCTTGTGATACTTATGGGATTATGAGTCACTTAGCCTAAATATATCCTACCCTACCAAAGAGCCTACATTATAACATTATAATAAGACCTTTTTGATCTTAGTTCTTGAGCACATATTTGAGCAATGGAGAATTAGACGATTTGCAAGCTTATGGTAGATTCCATGTGTTTTAAACTTTGAGTATACATCCTCCTTGATACACTTGAGTGTTTGAGATTTCTTATATATATATCCATGTCGTGAGGATTCAAGTTTGAGAAGGCTTGGGCTTATGATTATTATGATGTGTGGAGTTTAACGAAAGATGTTGTGATTTGATTCATTTGAGTGAATCGTTTATTGCTCATTGCTCTGAGGCTTATTGCTTTTGTCGTCCAACTCTTTGCCTATCGTTGGTCGTCTCTCTCTTGTTCTAATTTGTTTGAGGACAAACAAAAGGTTAAGTTTGGGGGAGTTGATAAGCCTCATTTTCACCTGATTTTTATGGCTATATTTATCTTGTTTCTAATTGATAAAGGTTTGTTTGAGCTGCATTTGTGATATATTTCATTTACTTTGAAAGATATGATGTCGTGTGTATTTTGTGTTATTTTAGCACGGTTTGATCTAAAATAGGAGAAGACACGAGTACACATTTAAGCTTCCGGAAGAAGAGCTCACGACCGTGCGCAATTCATAACTCACGATAGTCAATCGCGAAGAAACACCGACCGCGGCGAGAAGGTTCGCGACACGGCCTCGCATGACGATTGATCGCGATAGCGCCTCGCTGACCACATTGAAATTTCCTCGCGACTAGAACTCGCGACCATTGCTCGCGATAGCGCCTCGCGAAGTCACGGAGCGACCAAAGACATTTCTTCACGACCCGGCATCGCGACCGAAGCTCGCGCTGGACGTTCGCGAGGAGACACGGAAGGTCAGCTCGACTAGCTCTCGCGACTGAAGCTCGCGAGGTAGGAGAGGATAGCGGCTCGCGAGGCGAGAGTTAGAGTCGTGTACATTTCTGAGTCAGAGTCCGAGATGGAGAAGGTTTGCACAATTCACGGAAAAGCGGAGCTTAAGATTCATTATAAATAGGGAGATAGGCCAGTAGTTTAAGGAACACAATTCGAGAGCAGAACACAAATTCTTCTTTATTTTCTTTTGCAAGTTCTTTTCCAGTTATATTTAGTTTAGCTTTTTCTTTAAGTATTTTCAATCCAATTTCATAGTTTAGTATTAGAATTCAGAATTTCTTCCGGATTCAAGTCGCTACAATTGTTCTTCGTGGATTCTTACGGTTTTATCTATCTATCTTAATTTATGCTTTATTTATTTATTTATTGTTTTGTTATTTCAATTATGCGTAGCTAAAGTTAAAGATTGATCCTAGGGTTTGTATATCTAACTAGAGTCGATAATTTATCTCATTAATCTTGTTTTGCCGTCCCATTCATATTTATAATTCTTGGATTTAATTCTCATGTGTTGGTATCGATCAATATTTATGCATGCTAGTTATGTGATTAATGTCTTGGCGGAATTAATTGCATAATCGATATCTGAAATTTATAATCGGTTTTGCCTTGAGACGAGCGGAGATAGGTGAGCTGTGGGAGGTTATATCTTTGTGTGCTTTTGGTAATTAGCTTACTTTCTTGAGACCGACGGAGATAGAGTTTAGCTAACCTACTACTATAGGTTGTCTGGCGGAAACTATAGTTACATTAGTGATCCTTCATCCGAATGCGGATTAAATTGATAAGCAGTTAATAGGTTAATTGTGTGAATAAGTTAGGTTAAGTACATCCTAGGATCGATCTTTCATATCGATTTTATTCCTATCTTTAATTTCGAGTCTAGTTTATAATTTTCACTCTTGATATTTTGTTGCACGGATAATAATCAAGATTCTGCGTTAATTAATTCTTGTGTTCTCGAGTCGCGATCCACGTGGATCGATATATATACTTGTCGTTTTACTATCATTTATTTGGTAGGAATATTAGCGATCGATAACATTATCATTGCTCGGATATATGTTGATGACATTGTGTTTGGTGCTACTAACACTGCTCTTGTAGAAGATTTTGTGAAAGCCATGTCAACAACTTTTGAAATGAGTATGGTAGGTGAGCTCAACTACTTCCTTGGTCTACAAGTGAAGCAAACACCAGAAGGAATCTTCTTCTCACAAAGCAAGTATGCAAAGGGACTGGTCAAAAGATTCGGATTGGAAAGTGCCAAGCATATGAGAACGCCTCTACAGGTGAAGCCGTGACATCTGAAGTCAAGATAGAAGGCAACCTTGAATCGATCGCGCTCCACTTCGTCATAGACAAATCTCTGGTGAATTACAACTCCCAAACCCATCACGACCTCGTCACGCATGTTTTTTGGGGGTGTAATACCATGTAATTAAATGCCTAATTACGGTATTTAAAACCGTAAATCAAAGCTTTCACGAGATATTCAATCGAATGATATCGAATAATGACTTGATTAATTACGAAGGAATGAAATCCTATTTTATATTCACTTAGAATTTTGAATTAAGGAATAAAAGTATATGAAGTATATCGGTAGTATTATTTTAACGTCGATCGCGTATCGATAGTTAAAATTCATGATATTTTCTAAGCAATTAAGCTTAGAATTAAATTCCATTATTAATGGAATAATTTAATAAAGTGATGACGACCATTTCGAGATGAGTCGATAATGAGCGCTTTGCAACGCTTTTCAAGCGTTAACGTTTTGAGATGAAACGAAAAGCATTTTAATCGATCAAGAAATTATAGGAATTAATTTCCTATGATTAGTATATGTAATTACAGTATTATTTAGCATTAAATCAATGCTAGATCATCAAGATTTGATAGTGACCAATTTTTCAAACGTTTGAAAATCCTAATTTTCGAACTCGATTTTTATCGCATAAAATGATGCCATTAATTTATCCTATGATATTATTTATCATCTAAACCATATGTTATGATATATATGTCTATTAATGGCATGGAAAATAAAAATTTGACCTATTACAAGTGTGAGAGCCGAGAGCTCCTAAGTGCTATAACAAAGTGTGTTGTTAATCTTCCCACTATTACATGTATCTATTAAGTGACAATGTGATTAATTATATATCATAATTAAACAATTAAATACTGATATTTATATATATATATGTATAAAAATCGTGCATGTGTGTGTGTGTAGAGAGGGAGTGTAAGAGTGTTGTGCATGTGTGTGACAAGTGTAGATGCATGAGAGTGTATTAACAAATGTCACCCATGCCTACCACCCAACACCCCCCATACCTCTCCAACACCACCCCACACACACCCCACACCTCAATCAGCCGTCCCCTCTCCTCTCCTTCCTCCAAGAACAGCCCCATTTCCACCATGAAGAAAGAACTCAAGCTCCTAGCTCTTGTGATGCCAATTGATACACCTCGAAGCCATGAGCTCCGTCGCCTCTCCATCTCTCTCGTCTTCTTCCAATTTCGTGGCTGAGGTAAGTACATCCTATGATTCTTGGACATGGCTAGATCATACATGCATGTGATAGGTGGGTAATTCAATAGTATCGAACACATATATGTGATTGCATGTTGAACTATAATCTTGTCTGCAAAACTGGAAGTTATCTCACGAAATCAGTAACTTCATAAATTTATTTGACTAAGTTAAAGTGGTCCAATGATTGTGAAATTTTAATATGTTGAATTTATATGTGTCTAGTATGCCTATGTAAAATTTCAAGTCAATCCAACTTGATTTACTATTTTAATTATATTTTTCAACAACACTGCACAAATCAGGGAAATTTCCGTGTTCATCACCCACGGTCCGTGGCCTTCGTTTTGAGTTTGGCAAATGTTAAAACTCTAAAATTTGGCATGAACATAATTTAGCATGTCTATAAGACTCATGTAAATTTTCAGAATTTTCTAAAAAAATTTACTATTTATTCCAGATTTTACAAGTTAACTGCACAAAACTGTCACGGGAGTGATAGCTTGTGGTAAAATATTTTTATCTCCCAATGTATTTTGAATCATTGAGTGAAGCTTTTTCTGGATTAAACTAGACTTAAGTGGCTTTTCAATATGATTGATTTCATTCCCAGGTTCATTATAATGAACTCACGGTAAATTTTTAAAGTTGATACATTACAGTAAGCTTTTTGGACAAACTGCCTTAGTAAATTTCTATGTTAAATAAGCTATTCGAGTATGACTTTTACGTGAGATGTTCAAGCCATTTTTAGTCCGATTTGGACTTGGGTTTCTTCATACGAAATGTTCCTCACCATATCTAGTTATGATCTGGAAAGTTTGATCCCAAACCAAGTTTTATAGGTATACCTTTCATCGACCCAAAGTCACCTACTGGAAACTATCCATTTCCAACTAGTCAACTTTGAGCTTATGTATTTCTCGATGCGTCAGATATTTTCCAGTATGGTCTTCATGAAATATGTAGTTCTTGTTACAAGGTTTCGAACTTGGTATCCTTCAGCCATTTTGGCATTGTGAGTCCAAAGTTACGAGCCTCGCAAAACCCCTCGTCGTTAAGCTAAAACTGGAAATTCTGAAAAAAATTTCTAAGTATAGAAGTCAGTTTGAGTTGCCCACTTTGAGACCCTATATCTCCAGAACCACGACTCTTTTGGATTTAATTCCTTCTTAGAACTTGTAGTACATGTTTAGAGGTTTCCAGAATGTATCTTTATGCGACCATACGTATTCTGAATCGAGAGTTATGAATCGTCAAAGTACGTCACTTGGGTTAATTTTAAGCTGTTTTGCTGATTTTCAAACACTTAAAATTTGACTAAGTGTAGAACTCCCCTATGTTATATGGTTGATATTAATTCATATTAATTTTTTTTGGAAATCATTGGTAATTTTTGAGAATTACCGAGAGCATTAAAGGAATTATAAGGATTTTTAAATCCTTTTTAATTAAGAGTAATAATATATTATATGTCTAAATATTATTTTGGACATATTTGGGATTTATAAAATTTTATAAACGTAGATCACTATGTTTATAACGAAACGTTATATTTAATAACGTTATAAATGAATAATAAGGATTTATGGATAAATGGATTAATATTTAAGAAAATATTAATAAAGTTCATGATTTACGTGACAAATCAAGAATTAGGACTCTATAAAAGAAATCGATTGGAAATCGATTTATAACATAATTAGTAAGAAATTACTATTGAAAGTCAAAATTTTTGACTTTTAAAGTCAACGTCTAAATACGTTCGATAAATACGTTAATGGCGTAAGGTGTACTAATTAGGTAAGAAACCTCATTAGTAAGAAAAGATTTCATAATTGAAATCCTTATATCGAGAAGCGATAAATCGTCGAACGTTTAAACCGGAAAGGTTAAAACGATACGGTTGAGCGTGTCTCGAAGAACGAGAACTATTCAATTGAAATACGTAATTGAAAAACGTATCAAATTCATTAAGGAATTCAGTTTATATCGATATAGAATATCGAAGTTTATTCTCGACTTTGAGAGTCTCGAGAAACGTGAACGACGTACTAAAACATCATTTTTACGTAAAGGTATGGACATGGACGCGACGGCCGGACGGTGACGAATAATCGAGTTTAAGGCGAACAATAGTCCGGTGGGCTTTACTCTACTCAAAATAAAATGCTTTTGAAATATTTATTTACGATGCTTATTCCAACTGTTGATAAAATGTTTACATGATTACCGCCAAAATGTTTATGTTTTGTGTATGTATCCTATCCGAATGAATGATATGAATGTGTTGGGTCGCCCCAACTTATGAATGAAATCGATATCGGATCTATCTTTGGAAGGACAATACAGCTGGGGTTAGCGTGTACACCTAAGGTGACTCTGTCTTTGTAAGGACACCATTCATCGGTCGCGGAGTCGTAGAGGAGGCCTCCTCACGACTTTCGACTATGATGATATGATGAAATGATGATAAGAGATACGGATCATACACACGAGGAAAAATGCCCGCCGGCGATGATTCTTGAGAAATGATGAAAATGATTTTAGTAAGCACCTGGCATTTCAACTAAAACCCTTGTGTCTTACCATGATGTGGCAGTGTAATCTTCAAATGATAAAATATTTTTGGCATGAGTCCACTGAGTGCATTCTTGTACTCAGCCCTGCATGTTTGTTTTTAAATGTGCAGGTTGAGTAGATGATGGATGGGCGATGTTGAGCTATAGGATTATTGTCGTTGAAAAGTTTATACCTTGATAGTACATCGTCATATGTACTTATCACATGTCTTCCGCTGTAAGAACCTAAATTTATGTACTAAAGTCCAAGAATATACTTGACATATGTTTTACAGTTTATTGTTAAAAAGAATCTCCCTATATAATTATCCCTGTTTAGAGTTATAGTCTGTTAATCCGTACTTAGGATTTAGGGAACATGACAGAGTTAGTGTCGAGCGGTTCGCTCTTGAACCTAAAATCTCCTTTAGGGTTAAGTCTAGATTGAGTCATTAGACTTTTAGAGATCAGCTGACAATGCTCAACACTCCATCACATCAAGCTCAACCGAAATGAGGTAAATGATTTTTATTTTTTTCAAAGTTTTGAAAATTAGCTTGCCAAGAGGCAGATGTTTATGAAATTATTTTCTCGGTTTGAAAGCGAAAAGTTTGAAAGTGAAACAAAATTTTATCAAGTGAAATGAAAGCTATGAGAAATGTTGAGAATGAACATTGTGACAAATGATTTGTTAAGAAAGTTATGAAAAGAATGAAGATATAAGAAAGATGATGACAATGATATGAGAAAGTTTTGGCATGATGTGCCAAAGATGAAATGTTTGAATTTCTGGAATGTAATAAGGGTCCATTATTATGAACAAAGTTATGATTATTCATGTTTTAAAATGATTGAGATTGGACATTTATTTGTCAATACGATATGTTGAATTCTTTAAATTCAACGAAATACGGCATACAAATGAGCTACGTAGGAATATTTGAAGTTTTACTTCAAACCTCAAAGTTGATTATGATGATGAGCATGCTAGCTCAGCGAGCGTAGACTTTTATGAAGCATGATCACTTTTACGAAAGAACATAGAAGTAAGAACTTCCTTCCATTACAAGAACAAGAGTAACGATGGATTTGAGAACTTCATTCCATCTTGAGTGAAGAAAAGTGAAAGATTTATACGAAATTGTTTGACCTCGACATATACGACCTCGGCTCGACATCGGCATGTGCGTTGTAGACTTGAAATCGGCATTTATAACATCGCCTTTGACATGTCGTTGGGGTAGTTTGTCCGACCTCGGTGTCGACAATATTCTGAACTACCTCGGCATTGATAGCGGCGCACGACCTTGGTGTCGGCATCGCTTATGACCTCGGCGCGAGCGTGTAAATTTCTCCGCATCTGCAGTGATTCTGTTTTGACTCGTTCTCGATCGTGTGAACTCCGATTTATGTACGGTTTTCGTCTCACGTGCTCTTAATGCACTGTACTTCATTTCTTATGAAGGACCAAATCCTGATTCCTACTCCAGAATTCACGAGAATCAGTTGAAGTTAGATCTATGATCTGTATAGAGTAAAACGTTATAGTATGATACTAATCCTAGAATGTTACTAAGAAAGTAAGATCTTGATGAATACAAGTAGAACCTTGACATACATGAGAACTTTATTGATGACCTATTACGGGTATATGAGTTTTCAAAATTCTATTCGTTATCGATGAGATAACGATGGATTTCGTTTCGAACTTACCCAAATCGAAAAGAGGAAACACGACCATATGGGTAATTGTGGATAGACTTACCAAGAGTGCTCACTTTCACCTATTCAAAGCACTTATGGATCGATAAATTGGCTCGGTATGACGTTAAGGAAATTATACGATTACATGGAGTGCAAAATCTATTACCTCGATCGAGATTCCAAGTTCACATCCGTATTCGGATTAACTTGCAGAGAGAATTGGGTACTAAACTCAATTTCAAGACGGCATTTCATCCACAAACCGATGGACGATCGGAAAGAACGATCAAACGCTAGAAGATATGCTTAGAACGGTGATATTGGATCGAGGTGCAAAATGGAAGACATTTTACCTCGATTGAGTTTGCTACAACAATAGATACCAGCGACGATCGGCATGGCCCCATGAAGCTTTGTATGGTAAAAGTGTAGATCACGACTTTATTGGGATGAAGTCGGTGAGAGAAAAGTCATAGGGCCTGATGCAGTGGACGAGATGATCAAGATCGTCCGATAAATTAGGATGAGAATCAAAGAAGCTCAAGATAGGCAAAAATCTTACGCTGATACGCGTAGATCCGAGCTACGATTTGAAGATGGAGACAAAGTGTTTCTTAAAGTCTCTCCATCAAAAGGGTTGTCGATTCGGACTAAAGGGAAGTTGAGACCCCGCTTTATAGGACCATATGAGATCCTAGAGAGGATAGGTCCAGTAGCTTATAGGTTGGCTCTTCCGCCAAACCTAGGGAATGTGCATAATGTTTTTCACGTATCGCAATTGCGAAAATAAGTTCAAGATCCAAAGCACGTGATCCATCAAGACGGCGTAACTCTCGAGCCGGACATGAGCTACGAAGAGGAACCGTGGCAATCCTCGACTATAAAGTCCAACAACTAATGAGCAAGTCGATTCGTTAGTCAAAGTCTTTGTGGAGACACCACGGACAAGAAGAAGCCACGTGGGAGCTTGAAGAAGCGATGAAAGAACGATACCCCGACTTATTTTTATAGAGGTATGCAAATTCCTGGACGGAATTTTATTTTAAGGGGGGTGGAATGTAATATTCCAAAGAAAAGAACGTATGATCACGGTATTTTAAACCCGAAAATTTGGGTTTTGCCGTATATTATTTTTATGACATCGAATATTGTGATTTCGATTCAGTATTATATTAACGAATTCCTTCTTATATTCACTAAGGATTGTGAATTAAGGAATTGAAATATTACGAAATGATTCGTCAATATATTTTAACGTCGATCGCGTATCGAGCGTGCATGCTTTATGGAAATTTCGGAGTAAAGCTTGGAATTAATTTCATCTTAATTCCTTTATTAAATGGAATATATTTATAAAGTAAGTCTGAGCTACTACGACCATTTTGAGATGAGTCGATTTTGAGCGTTTGAGGCGTTTTGAGCGTCGGCGTCTAGAGACGTTATGAAAAAATGAGTTTAATGCTCGTGAAATTACAATAATTAATTTCCTATTATTATTTTATATAATTAAAGTATTATTAATTATTAAAATCGAATTTTAGCTATTAAAATTGATATTCTTAAATGGGTTTTGAAAACCCTAATGTCTTAAATTATGGTTTTTCCATGAAATGATACCATTAAATTTTCCTATGGTATCTAAACTATATGTTATGATATATATGAATATTATTAAGCATTAAAATCATTTTGATCCATTAAAACTCGATAAAATAAATATATGGGTTTCGAAACCCTAATTTTAAAATTAGGGTTTCGTATGCATGATTTAATGCAATTATTTTATCCTATGCTATTATTTATTATCTAAATCATATATTATGATATATATGAGTATGTTTTGATCGAGATTGACATGAGTATCAATAATAGGTGTAATTTGTATTTTTATTCCTATTTTTCTAATTATTTTCGGTAATTTCGAACATGTACCATATGTTGGATTTAATTATTTTAATGGCTTGTATTATATATTTATGATCATGTGTGATTAATACATTGTATTATGGTACAAAAATAAATTAAATCCCACCCTTAAACACACACACATGCGCCGGCTATGGCCTTAAAAACAAGCATGAGAGCACCTTTTTTTTGACCAACCCATGAAGAGCCTTTCTAGCCTAGCTCATGATCACTACACCACAATCATTTTGCTGCAGATTTTATCCCATCTTTGAGGCAAGAAATCGAGAGAGAGAAGGGAGATAATAGGGGGGGACTCTTCCACTTCAACACCCCACACTCATAACATCATTTCATCTCTTTTGAACTCACATTTTTCTCTCCATCCTCTCCATTTGCTGCTGAAAACCGAGAGCCAAACTCCTCCCATTCTAAAAATTTTCTTCCTTTTCTTCTTCTCCCATTCGAAAACCATAACACCCCCCACACTAATCTTGTGATCATATACCATTTCAAGGTAAAACAAGACACCATAGCTTCGATTTTATCATCCTTTGTTCAAGCAAAAATCGTTATATATATATATATATAGGTGTTTATGTCACGACCCGGCCTGGCTAAGGATAGCCATGCTAGGTGACTCGCGACTAGGGAAGGGAAATAAGGAGAGGGGGATAGAAAGGGGGAAACGGGTGTGGGACATTGACTCAATTCGATGTCATCCAATCAATGATAACATCACCCAAGAGACGACAAGATGTAAATAAATCTTAGTCATGCTGCTCGAATCGGGCATCGAGGAAGGATACTTGAAATGCAAGAGATCGTTTCATCCTAACATCATTCACCTATACATGGATAGCCAACGAAATATTCTCAAGATAAATAGGTGTCGATCCCAAAGATCCGAATCGAATAGTTTAACACAACAAAGGTCTTAAATGGGACATAGTGTTGAGCCGAATTAAGACTTGACAAAATGAGTGTACAGTGAAATAAACATAATACATGTATGAAGACATGTATAACTCGACATTCTCAAAATAAGACAAAATCTTCGCTCGGCACTCCATCTTCAAACTTCACGTCTCAACCCGCACATTTAGAAATATATGCGGTCGATACAGTAGTACTCAAATGAACACGTGCCAAACGACTTCATATATAGATACTTGTGAGTATTTGTCATGCCTTCTTATCGAGAACGCAATGGGTTTTACCTTAAAAGGCCCAAGCTTACTAAATTCTTTGTGATCTAAAAGTTCATTGCGATCTAAGTTCTTTGTAATCAATTTATCTCGAACTTTTGTTTGTGAAGGTGGCCCTTCAACGAACAATATCGATTAACTGAGAGTGGGTCACCTCCGTACACAATGATCGCCCGTTCGCTCGCGGACTCACGGTCGTTAGGTGTACACTAGCCTGGCGGAGATAGCTATCAGCTGCTCGGGACCGAATTCGATTATCATATAATTGGCAAAGCCAACACGAGATAGATCTCATACATAAATCTCAAAATATTCTTGGCAAGACAAAACTTGAAAGATTTTCAATTCATAACTTTTGAGAGAAAATCGTTGTTTAACATAACATTAGCTTTATTCATACGTAAGAAAGCCCACACAGTTGCGATCTTAAGCAGTCGGCGTCTCTTAGCACAGCTCTCCGTTACTCTCGATGGACCTTCATCAAGATTGGAGGATAATAAGAAGTCTAACAGAGAGTATTCTTTTAACGAGGTTCATGACAAAAGCTTGTTTAAGTTTTGCTTTTGTTGTTCGATCTTAATCTTAATCGATTAAGTTAGATGGCTCTTGGAATTTCGTTAATTAGTCGCTTATGAGCTGAATGAGTTCCTCTTTAGAAGATTTATGTTGTTTGGTTGGGTTGCGTCCGAGGTGGTCTGGTTCTACTAACGTTATGGACGAGGCCTTCGATCAACGCGTGAGCGATAAGATGCGAACGAAATTTCGGCATGACCTATTAGTATTTGGGTCATCCTCTCGATTCGACGCCAGATTTCAACGCGAGAATTGACGTCGATCACTCTCGATTAGGCCGACAAGGCCTAATCACTTTCTCACCTCTCAAACCCAACAATTCATCAAACAATGCTATTCATTCATAATCCCTCAATCTAGATGTATATGATATAGCAATCATCTAACATAATCAACGAAATTCTTAACTAATTTAAATAACCAAGGTCTAAGTGATATAGGTAATTTAAGTTCAAATACCTTGGTTAATTAATTAAGTCTAGGTGACTTAATTAATTAAAGTCCACTTAACTCAATTAGGATCAAGGGGAATTTGATTACTTAAGCTCTTCCCAATAATTAGTTAAGGTCTAATCCATCTAATTAATTAGAGTCCTTCTAATTAATTAATTAATAAGGTTCAACTAATTTAATTAATTAAAACCAAATGCTTTAATTAACTATGGCCTAAGTAAATTAATTACTTGAGGTCAATCTATCTTTTAATTGATCAAGTCCAAATGACTTAATTAGCCAAGACCTAATCAAATTAATTAATTAAGGCCCAATGCTCTTAATTAATTAAAGTCCTCTCAAGTTAATTAATTAAGTTTAAGTAACTTAATTAATTAAAGTCTAGCTCAATTAATTATTAAGGTCCATCTAAATTAATCAATTAAGTTTAAGTAACTTAATTAATTAATGTCTAATTATAACTAATTAAAGCTTATCAACTTTATTTAATTAAAGTTGATCTAAATAATTCTTAATTCTAAAGATTTAATTAATTAAAGCCCAACTACAATTAATTAAAGTCCAATTAAAACTTGATAGTCCAATTCTTTATGTACCTATGCCCAACACATTTAAATTGTATGAGCCCAATATAATTAATATGAGAGGCCCATCCCAAAAATATGTCCACCAATTAATACCCTTCGCCCACCTGTTCGCCCATTCGTGAGCATCTTCATCTCACCACGATTCTATTAATACATCTATTGACTTAAAATAATTAAACCAAGCCCAACTAATTAAATAAAAGGAAAGCCCAACCCAACCCACTAATACCTATCTAACCTATGCACACACACGTAAGACACTCTCCGGATCTCTCTCCTCTTCCGGTAGCCAAGAACTCCTCCTCCTTCACGGTGCTTCCGCCGCCGCCATCATCGCCGGCCATCGCCGCCCCTTGCTGTGTCGTTGCTCGCGCCGTCCTCCCGTCTCTCCCTCGCTCACACACGGCTCGTCCCAGCCTTCTCCCTCTCTCTGCGGCGCCGTCGCTGTTGCCCGGAGCACCGCCGATGTGTCACCGTCGGTCGTCGTCTCGTCTCCGTCTCGCCATATCTCAGCCTCTGCTTCGTCGTCCGACCGAGGGTAGCAACCGCAGCTCCTCTTCTTCCTCGCAGAGGGTCGACGTGTCTGGCTCCTTTTGCGTCGCCTCTTCGCCGCAGGTTGCCGACGTTGCTGCCGTCGGAGCACCCCGTCGAAGTTCGGAGGCCACGGAGGTCTCCAGTCCTTCCTTGTACGCGATAAGTACACACGCAGGGAGGAGGAAGAAAATAGAAAAAGGCAATAGGGGGTCGAGCATAGCCGTTCTTGTGTATTCATATATTGTTGTTGTTTGTTGTGTGGGATTCCCCTTTTTTTTTTTTTGCAAGAAGCACGAATGTATAAATGGTGAGAGGATTGAAATGAATACCTTGATGCAGATTTTTGTTGTATGCTTCTGTTTCAACCGAACTTAAAGGCAGATTCCTATGAATAAAGAACTGAAATTGGGTGTTGTTTAACCAAATGAATGGTAAAAGTTCAGAAGTTGAGATGGTTACCTCTTGTTGTTCTTTCTTTCTTTCTGATGGTTTCTCTGCTTGTGTTGAGGGGTCTGAAAAATGAGGAGGTCGAAGTGGGAGTTGTAGGGTGAGGAGAATGAGATTTTGTTGCCTTATGAACAAAGAGTGCAGAATGTTTCAGAATTCAGGGGCATAGACATTTGTCTCATGTTGCAGAGTATCAGATTTTCTTTGCAACATGTTGCAGAGTATCAGATTTTCTTTGCAAGGGAGAGGGATATGGGTGATAAAAGTTAAAAACTAAAGATATAGTCAACCTTCCCTTTTTGGAAATTTTAGATATCGTGAATAATTACGATTACGATTTTTCACACGCTTTGTTCGAACGGGAATCGGTGATCGCCCCACACATTCGTAATCCGATTTATCGAATCCGATTACGTTATCGTTCGATTATCAAACGATAAATTTTCTCGTCTATTAAATATTAAAGAGAAGATTTAACAACAATTCGGTTTAAGTTCTTCGTTAACTACGACTTTATTTTACGGGGTATTACATTCTATCCCCCTTAAGAAAATTTCGTCCCGAAATTTAAGTTCCTTGTGCAAAAAGATACGGATATCTCTCCTTCATTGTATCCTCGAGCTCCCACGTAGCTTCTTCACACCCATGGTGTCTCCATAGTATTTTCACGGATGTGATTGACTTATTTCTGAGTTGTTGTACTTTTCGATCGAGGATTGCCTCAGGTCCTTCTTCATAGCTCAAATCTGGATTGAGGGTTACTTCTTCTTGGTGAATTCGTGTTTTGGATCAAACACGTATTTTCTCGATTGTGATATGTGGAAAGCGTTGTGGACGCTTCCGAAACTTAGCGGTAGAGCTAGTGCAGAGGCTCTCGGGCCTATCCTTTCCAAAATCTCATACGGCCCTACAAATCGTGGCCTCAACTTGCCCTTGACACCAAATCTTAGTATTCCTTTTGAGGGATACTTTTAAGAATACTTTATTTCCCACCTCGAAAGTTAATTCGATCGCGAGTATCCCGTATGACTTTACTGCCTTGGGCCTCCTTGATTCTTCCTCTCGATTTGGCGGACGATCTCAATCATCTCGCCGACCGCATCGGGTCCTAGCATTTTCTTTCTCCCACTTCATCCCAGTAAAGTGGTGATCTGCACTTCTTCCCGTATAGTGCCTCAAATGGTGCCATCTCGATAGTCGCTGGTAGCTATTATTGTGGCGAATTCGATAAGTGGTAGCATTGTCTCTCAAACTTTCACCCCTATCCAACACGATCGTTCTCAACATGTCTTCGTGGTTTGAATAGTCCTTTCCATTGCCCATCATTTGGGGTGAAAGCGGTGCTAAAATTCGACCTCGCCCGAGTTCATACGTAAGCTCATCCGAACCTTGATGTGAATTTCGAATCTCTATCCGACGTGATCGATATTGGTATACCGTGGAGGCGTACAATCTCTCGGATATAAAGATGGGCTAGCTTGTCCGCTCCATGGGTGATTGAGATCGGTAAGAAGTGGCGATTTAGTTAGGCGATCCACTATCACCCGTGATAAGCGGTGTTACCTCTCTTTGACTTTGGCAACCGGTTACAAAGTCCATCGTAATGTGCTCCCACTTCCATTCGGAATCTCCAAAGGTTGTAACTTCCCATACGGTCGTTGGTGTAAGGCTCGACTTGTTGACATGCGGGCATTTCTCAACGAATGAGCGATATCCTTTTCATACCGTCCCACCAGAATTTTCTCTTCAAATCTTGGTACATCTTTGTACTTCCAGGGTGGGCGGTATAAGGGGTCTCATGAGCTTCACTCATGATCTCGTTTCTAAGTTCCTCAAAACGGGGAACGCACAAACGTCCCTCGAACATGATGGCATTATCTGGTGCCTCCTGATACCCCCCAGGGTTGTTTGTTCTTATCTTAAATCGGATTTTCTCAAGTTCATCATCCTTTCTTTGCGAACTAATGATGTGCTCTCTCAGGTCAGGTTTTGCAACCAAAGTGGCAACAATATCATCCACTGATTCTGGTGGTTGCACTACCTCTAACTTCATCATTTGGAATTCTTGTATGAGTCTTTCCTCTTGAGTAAGAAGAAATCCCGACTTGGAATCAATCTTACGACTTAAGGCATCAGCTACTACATTAGCTTTGCCTGGGTGATAGTTTATACCACAATCGTAATCTTTCACCAATTCCAACCATCTCCTTTGTCTCATGTTAAGGTCCTTTTGTTAAAAGAAATACTTGAGACTCTTGTGATCAATGTAGATTTCACACCGAACTCCATAGAGGTGGTGTCTCCAAATCTTTAAGGCATGCACCTACTGAGCCAATTCGCATCATGGGTAGGATAATTCAACTCGTGTGGTCCGAGTTGTCGTGAGGCATAAGCTATCACCTTCCCTCTTGCATGAGTACACGCCTAGTCCGTTCTTGGACGATCCATTATAAATCATGTACTCCTTGTGCTGTCTGTCGGGACTAGCACCGGTGCTTGTGGTTAACTTCTCCTCGAGTTCTTGGAAATTCTTCTCGCACTCATCCGTCCATGCGATTTGATTCCCTTTCGAGCAATTGCGTCATCGGTCTCGCTATCTTAGAGAATCCTTCTATGAATCTCCGATAGTAACACCAATCCCAAGAAACTCCCGATCTCATTTGGGTTAGTAGGCGATTTCAATCGTGCCTTGCTTGCACTTTAGCGGATCCACCTTAATCCCTTCCGATGACACAATGTGTCCAAGAACGTGACCACGAGCCAAAATTCGCACTTGCTGAATTTGGCATAAAGCTCTCTACTCGTAGGGTTTCTGGGGCGATTTCAAGGTGTACTTTATGTTCCTTTTCATCCTGGAATAAATGAGGACATCATCTATGAACACTAAGACAAACTTGTTCAAGTACGGGTGAAACACCCTATTCATGAGGTCCATGAACACTTCGCCGAGCGTTCGTTAAACCAAATGGTACAACCACTGAATTCGTAGTGCCCATATCTCGTTCGGAAGGCTGTCTTGGGTACATCTGCCTGGTCTAATCTTCAATGGTGGTACCCGACTTGAGATCCATCTTCGAGAATACATCGCTCCCTTGGTGATCAAATAAGTCATCTATCCTCGGTAGAGGATATTTATTTTCGGTGTTAACTTATTCAATTCCGATAGTCTATACACATTCTTAGAGTTCCATCCTTTTTCTTTACGAACAACACCGGGCTCCCCACCGGAGACACTTGTGCGATGAAACCAAGGTCGAAGTTCACGAGTCTGTATCTTGAGTTCTCCCAACTCTTGGGGCCATTCTATATGGTGCCTTTGATATGGGGCGATCCGGCTCCGGATCAATAGTAATTCTAATTGTCTATCCGGCGGGAGTCTGGCGGATCATCGGGAATACGTCTTGGTAGTCTCGCACTACCGCCACGTCGTCTATCTTTCTCTCAGCTTCAGTTTCCCCGGTCAGGTAGACCAGGTAAGCTGGGTAGCCCTTTTTCAGCATTGTTGTTGCTTGAAGGCGAAATGATTGTCTTTCTTCCGCCCATGCTGATTCCATGAAAGTTTGTTGATTCCTTTCCCGGGGGTTGGAAAGAAATTTGTCGTTCGTTGCACAGTATGGTAGCATAGTTCTCAGCTAACCAATCCATTCCCAAAATTATGTCTATGTCTTTCATCTTCATGATTCTTAAGTTATGGGCTGTGAGCTTAGATTCTCAGAGTTCAATTCTAAGTTTGAGCAAGTGAGAGATCTCTATCTCCTCCCATGGGTGAGACTACCCTCGTTCTAGGTTCGGCACATTACATTGTGAGTCCTAAGGTATCTCTGAGACACTAGATATGAATGAATGGGAAGCACCGTGTCAAATGTAATTACAACGGTATGTTAAGGAGTTCGCCCATACCGCGAGTTGCCCCGGTTCTTCTCATTGTTTACGCCTCGGTCATATATGCCCTTGTGTCACTGCTACCGCCTCTCCTGTTGGCGCGGTTGCTCATGAGGCTCTTTGGAAGGGTTGGGGTTGCCTTGAATTGCTCGCATGTTGTGGCATCCAGGCTGGTGGGTGTGGTCTTGTACCCGTCCCTGCTTCTTTGGACATTGGTTGGCATAATGACCCTTCCGGCCACAAGTGAAACAGCATCCACCGCCCACCTTATGATTCCATCATGCACTCTCTTGCACTTTGGGGGGGTGGTGTCTTTGATAGTTCCCTCCGCCTTGGTTGGGAGCTACTCGTTTTCTGGATCTTGTTTACGTAAGGTCGACCGCCATGGTTTCCTTACCTACTGGTCACGGTTAGGAGTGTCCCACTATGCGTTTCTCTGAAACTACGGGATCGAGCGTGGGGTCTTTGGAGTGGGGTCGTCGGTGGCTTGTCCTTTGGCATTGCCCCTCTATGTCTAGGGCTCTGTGAGGACTCGGCATAGGATAATCCCCATGGCTGCTTGACTGCATCCTAATTTCGTGCCTCGGACCGCACAAAATTTCTCACCATTTTCTCGTCGGTATCCACCTGTTGGGAGCATATCTCGACATGTCACGAATACTGTCGTGATACATCACCGTCATTCTTCCCGCCTTAGGTTATAGAACTCGGCCTCCTTTTTCTTCGGTAGCTTTTGGGATGTATTTATCGTACATCCTCGCCTTAAAGTGTTCCCACGTGAACTCTTCCACCTTTCGTGATCATTGTTTTCTCCGTGCTTCCCACGAAGTCGAGACCCGGTTAGTTGGAAGGTCACACAGGTCGACGCGTTCCTAAATGCATGCGGCGTAGGAAATTGAATATGCGCCCATCGCCCTTATCCAAGTCTCCGCGGATGGTTCTCCTAGCCCATTAAAAGCAGGCGGGTTTTGGCGCGAAATAGCTCCTCGATTCTGCGTTCGGGAGGGAGGGGTGTCGCTCTTTGCTCTCGCCCGTGGGTCCTCTGAGCGTCTGTTGGTTTCTTCCTCTACCCTTCCTCTCGGACCTTGTCTTCTTGGCGGCATTCATTTAACAAGGAATAGCTGTTAGAACTCTTTCATAGATGTATATATATATATATATATATATTTCTTGTTAACTCAAATATCGGTTAGTGTTCTTTGCACATCGAACTATTGTTTGAGCTTCTTTGCTTAAGTTATAATAAGCGGCAATTTAAACAACAACACTCTTATAAGCGCGCGAAAAGACCATCTTGGTTGTCGATATATATATACGAAAGGAAAATTTGCCTCGTCGAGGACTTATACAATGAAACATCAAAGGATGTACTTTTAGGTACATATCATGATGCACGATCTATCGACTCGTCATCGTCAACTAACTAGCCACGAAATCTTGTTAATACATGTTTCCGCGCTACAAAAGTGTTCACAATTTTACATTTTAAGAGTCATGATTGCTCTATCGCTAGGTTTCTAACATCATGCATACATGATCAAAATGAATCGAACATTCCTAACTACCATATGGAAGTCGATCCCTGTGAGCTCTCCCGAGTATCATATCCGGAGTCCTCCTCAAGGCCCTCCTCGGGGTCCTCCTCAGGCTCTTCCTCCGGCTCCTGCTCGATGTCCTCCTCAGGATCCTCCTCGGGCTCTTCTTCAGGTTCTCCCTCAGGTTCTTCTTCGGGCTCTTCCTCCATCACTTTGTGCACGCCGCTTTAGGCGGCTGCGTCTCCTAGACGCCGTATAACCTCCTCATGATGGTGAAATATCTTTGGACCCCTCGTACCACGGGAGATGGGGCTGTATGGAGCTGGGACAGACGGTGGCTCTAACCTAGTAGTGCCCACAGCTTGCATGCCTGCAGGTCTTATCCTCCCCATTGCTCTCGCACTCTAGCTTTGCCTTGGCGTGACCTTATGCATATCAAAGTACTCTTGGATCCTACGATCCGCCTCGGATGAGTCGTGGGAGTCGGGGTTCTCAGTGGGTGGACGGTGGGGTCACCTCCAGCGGGCTCAGAGCATGAAGGACCAGCCTCGAAGTCATTTCGGCCGACGGACCGAGAACAGACATCTTGGCATTTCCGTTCTCGGATCGGCAATGGTGGATCCATACGGTAGGAGTAAGAGTCGGAAGTGGATCCTGTGCTCGTGCGATGCCCACGGTGCAAGATCCCGGGCCTCGAGATATGGCCCTCGGGTGCTGGCCGTACGCGTCGTAGAAGTAGTGGATCGTCGCAATGAATCCCGGAAAGTTGCCTTTCACGTCGTAACTCTGGCCCCCAGTATATATATAATCTCTCGCAATATCTCTGGCCCATCCTCGCCGATCGATGGCAAGATTTGGATCAAAGATGATCCCATCATAGTCTGTGGCTCCATGTGGGTGAGCCTCGCTCCATAGTCGACGATAATGAGCCAGGAACTCTCCCAAATCGTCGCCCGTACATGGGGCATAGGTCTGATACTCCCACATGTAGCTTCTAGGGCTCGCCCACGATGACAGACGCTTTCTGGCCGTTCGCTTCATCCTCGCCATCTATCAAATAGCGGAACCAAACGATAAATCCCAAGGTGTATCGATAAAATAAATACGAAATAAAAATAAAATAACAAATCTTGTTATCTTTTAAATACTTATTTTCTTGGTAAGCAAGCACGGCTTGCCGTAGTCAACTGCAGTCATGACGATTATCGTTCTTATTCTTATAGTTCATAACCTAGTTCGAGAATCATAAGTACTAGCTGCTGGGTTGTTCAGCACGAGTCTTTCAATGCAACTAGTTACTGAATCGGGTTATCTGATGTTCTTATCTATAATGTTGCATTGGTAAGGCGATAATCGTTTCGGTTTGCCATGATTTCACGTTTCTGTGAAATATATACACGAATCAGTCTAGGATGAACATCTGGGCGTTGTGAACACATTCGTGCCGTTGACTTCGATTGACATCATCTTCTACTTGCCTCTTTTTGACGTCTCTTGTTCCTCTTGAACATGATTAGGTTCCTCGATCTCTTTTTCTTTTGCGTGTTCTTAGAATCTATGCTTGCAAAGGAATGGGATGATTCCTTTCTTCCTAAGTCCATCTTTAGATTCTAGGAATAGAAACTTCGTTTCTCTTCGTCGTAGTGCGCAAATTCTTGCAGCCATCCTACGATGTACTATCAGGACGAAGGTCCTTATAATCGCTCAGAAGCTACCACTGTCTTTTCTTTCTCGTTGAGCGTGATCTGATGGAGTGCTGAGCTTTTGTCGACTGACTTGAATAATGTGGTAATTCCACGAAACTTGACTCAACAATTTCTAGGGTCAGAGCGGAAAAGTTGCTCTGATACCACTCTGTCACGACCCGGCCTGGCTAAGGATAGCCATGCTAGGTGACTCGCGACTAGGGAAGGGAAATAAGGAGAGGGGGATAGAAAGGGGGAAACGGGTGTGGGACATTGACTCAATTCGATGTCATCCAATCAATGATAACATCACCCAAGAGACGACAAGATGTAAATAAATCTTAGTCATGCCTGCTCGAATCAGGCATCAAGGAAGGATACTTGAAATGCAAGAGATCGTTTCATCCTAACATCATTCACCTATACATGGATAGCCAACGAAATATTCTCAAGATAAATAGGTGTCGATCCCAAAGATCCGAATCGAATAGTTTAACACAACAAAGGTCTTAAATGGGACATAGTGTTGAGCCCGAATTAAGACTTGACAAAATGAGTGTACACAGCGGAAATAAACATAATACATGTATGAAGACATGTATAACTCTGACATTCTCAAAAATAAGACAAAATCTTCGCTCGGCACTCCATCTTCAAACTTCACGTCTCAACCTGCACATTTAGAAATATATGCAGGGCTGAGTACAGAGTACTCAGTGAACACGTGCCAAAACAGCTTCATATATAGATACTTGTGAGTATTTGTCATGCCTTCTTATCGATGCAATGGGTTTTACCTTAAAAAGGCCCAAGCTTACTAAATTCTTTGTGATCTAAAAGTTCATTGCAGATCTAAGTTCTTTTGTAATCAATTTATATCGAACTTTTTGTTTGTGAAGGTGGCCCTTCAACGAACAATATCGTGTAACTGAGAGTGGGTCACTCTCTCAGACACAATGATCGCCCGTTCGCTCATGGACTCACGGTCGTTAGGTGTACACTAGCCCGGCAGATAGCTATCAATCGCCGGGACCGAATTGATTATCATATAATTGCAAAGCCAACACGGATAGATCTCATACATAAATCTCAAAATATTCTTGACAAGACAAAACTTGAAAGATTTTCAATTCATAACTTTTTGAGAGAAAATCGTTGTTTAACATAGCATTAGCTTTATTCATACGTAAGAAAGCCCACCAGTTGCGATCTTAAAGCAGTCGGCGTCTCTTAGCACAGCTCTCCCGTTACTCCCCCGATGGACCTTCATCGAAGATTGGAGGATAATAAGAAGTCTAACCGAGAGAGTATTCTTTTAACGAGGTTCATGACAAAAGCTTGTTTAAGTTTTGCTTTTGTTGTTCGATCTTAATCTTAGTCGATTAAGTTAGATGGCTCTTGGAATTTCGTTAATTAGCTGCTTATGAGCTGAATGAGTTCCCTTCTTTAGAAGATTTATGTTGTTTGGTTCGGGTTGCGTCCGAGGTGGTCTAGTTCTACTAACGTTATGGACGAGGCCTTCGATCAACGCGTAGCGATAAGATGCGAACCGAAATTTCGGCATGACCTATTCGTATTTAGGTCATCCTCTCGAATTCGACGCGCGAGATTTCAACGCGAGAATTCGAACGTCGATCACTCTCGATTAGGCCGACAAGGCCTAATCACTTTCCTCACCTCTCAAACCCAACAATTCATCAAACAATGCTATTCATTCATAATCCCTCAATCTAGATGTATATGATATAGCAATCATCTAACATAATCAACGAAATTTTAACTAATTTAAATAACCAAGGTCTAAGTGATATAGGTAATTTAAGTTCAAATACCTGGTTAATTAATTAAGTCTGGGTGACTTAATTAATTAAAGTCCACTTAACTCAATTAGGATCAAGGGGAATTTGATTACTTAAGCTCTTCCCAATAATTAGTTAAGGTCTAATCCATCTAATTAATTAGAGTCCTTCTAATTAATTAATTAATAAGGTTCAACTAATTTAATTAATTAAAACCAAATGCTTTAATTAACTATGGCTAAGTAAATTAATTACTGAGGTCAATCTATCTTTAATTGATCAAGTCCAAATGACTTAATTGCCAAGACCTAATCAAATTAATTAATTAAGGCCCAATGCTCTTAATTAATTAAAGTCCTCTCAAGTTAATTAATTAAGTTTAAGTAACTTAATTAATTAAAGTCTAGCTCAATTAATTATTAAGGTCCATCTAAATTAATCAATTAAGTTTAAGTAACTTAATTAATTAATGTCTAATTATAACTAATTAAAGCTTATCAACTTTATTTAATTAAAGTTGATCTAAATAATTTCTTAATTCTAAAAGATTTAATTAATTAAAGCCCAACTACAATTAATTAAAGTCCAATTAAAACTTGATAGTCCGATTCTTTATGTACTATGCCCAACACATTTAAATTGTATGAGCCCAATATAATTAATACGAGAGGCCCATCCCTAAAAATATGTCCGACCAATTAATACCCTTCGCCCACCTGGCCCATTCGTGAGCATCTTCATCTCACCTCACGATTCTATTAATACATCTAGCCCAACTTAAAATAATTAAACCAAGCCCAACTAATTAAATAAAGGAAAGCCCAACCCAACCCACTAATACCTATCTAACCTATGCACACACGTAAGACACTCTCGGATCTCTCTCTCCCTCTTCGGTAGCGCGCCAACTCCTCCTCCTTCACGGTGCTTCCGCCGCCATCATCGCCGCCATCGCCTTGCTGCTGTAATCGTTGCTCGCGCCGTCCTCCCTCTCCTCGCCACACACGGCTCGTCCCACCTCTCCTCTCTCTCGGGCCGTCATTGTTGCCGAGCACCGCCGATGTGTCACCGTCGGTCGTCGTCTCGTCTCCGCCTCGCCATATCTCAGCCTCTGCCGTCGTCCGACCGAGGGTAGCAACCGCAGCTCCTCTTCTTCCTCGCGGAGGTCGACGTGTCTGGCTCGCTTGCGTCGCCTCTTGCGCAGTTGCCGGCGTTCTTTGCCGTCGGACCCCGTCGAGTTCGGAGGCCACGGAGGTCTCCAGTCCTTCCTTGTACGCGATAAGTACACACGCAGGGAGGAGGAAGAAAATAGAAAAAGGCAATAGGGGGTCGAGCATAGCCGTTCTTGTGTATTCATATATTGTTGTTGTTTGTTGTGTGGGATTTTTTTTTTTGCAAGAAGACGAATGTATAAATGGTGAGAGGATTGAAATGAATACCTTGATGCAGATTTTGTTGTATGCTTCATTTCAACCGAACTTAAAGCGATTCCTATGAATAAAGAGCTGAAATTGGGTGTTGTTTAACCAAATGAATGGTAAAAGTTCGAGAAGTTGAGATGGTTACCTCTTGTTGTTCTTTCTTTCTTTCGATGGTTTCTCCGCTTGTGTTGAGGGTCGAAAAATGAGGAGGTCGAAGTGGGAGTTGTAGGGTGAGGAGAATGAGATTTTGTTGCCTTATGAACAAAGAGTGCGAGAATGTTTCGAATCGGGGGCATAGACATTTGTCTCATGTTGCAGTGTCGATTTTCTTTGCAGAGGAGAGGATATGGGTGATAAAAGTTAAAACTAAAGATATAGTCAACCTTCCTTTTGGAAATTTTAGATATCGTGAATAATTACGATTACGATTTTTCACACGCTTTGTTCGACGGGAATCGGTGATCGCCCACACATTCGTAATCCGATTTATCGAATCCGATTACGTTATCGTTCGATTATCAAACGATAAATTTTCTCGTCTATTAAATATTAAAGAGAAGATTTAACAACAATTCGGTTTAAGTTCTTCGTTAACTACGACTTTATTTTACGGGGTATTACAGTTTATGTGTTTCGAATGCCATATATATATTTATGTATGTTTTAAATGTTCTATGAATGAGCTATGGATGAATGTTGTTCTTGATGATATTATTTCGAAAATATATGAGAATATATGTTAGATGAGCATAGATGTTTGTATATTAAAATTTTAGAATAGATCTAGCATGTTTACATGATTTTCGAAACCCTAGTCTTATTTAAAATGGTTTTCGAAAACTTTATAAAATAACTAGGTGATGACCGAATGCTTAATATTTATTTTAGTAATGGATTATTGATCTATGATATGTTTTAAACCTATGGTGTGTTAATTAAAATTTTGAAAACCATATGCTTGATGTTCGATTATTACCGTGAGCTTAAGAATGTACATGAGGGTGTATGATTTTTATTTTGATCATCCAATGGTGTATTAATGCTTTAATGTATTGATTATGTAATTGTATGATTTTATTGGAATTTTTGGAGATCAAATGCTATATTAAATCAAACAAACCGTGAGCTTCAAGCTCTTGAAGGTGATGATTTAATTAGTTTTGGTAAATATAATGATGTTATATTAGTATACTATAGTATATAAACATAGTGTACAATTGTTAGAATTTTTGGAAATCAAATACCTATTTTAAATCAAAAAAACCGAGAGCACCTATGTGCATAAGGTGATGATTTAATTGGTTTTTGATGATTAAATGGTGTTATATTGTTATACTATAGTGTATAAGCATAGTATATAATTGTTGGAATTTTTGAAAACCAATTACTACATTTAATCAAAAAAGCCGAGAGCTATTGAGCTCCATATGGTGATGATTCAAATATTTTTGGTTGATGTTGTGATGTTAAAATGTTATAATATAACGTTTAATCATGTCATAAATTATTTGGAATTTTTAGAAATTGTTTGATAATTATTTGTAATTATCTTATAATTACCGATTGCTTTGAGAATTATATTGGTGAATGAATGGTTATAATGGACTATAGGTTATAATTGTGTTATATATTGATGTTGGGATATTATACTAAGTGTATATCAATTTTGGGAATTTTTGAATAATTATTCATAATTTTTTTGAAAATACCGTAGCATATATATATATATATATATATATATATATGTTATTTAATGACAAACAATATCATATGGATGTTATTAATTCATATTACGGACCATAGTGTATAATAATACACTATATTAATTTAGAAAAATTTTGAAAATCATTTGATAATTTTAAATTAATTACGAGAATTTTAGGTAATTAATAAGGTTTTAAATCCTTTTAATTCAATTTATTAATAAATTATATGTCTAATTAATATTCGGACATATTGAATTTTATAAAATTTTATAAACATAGATGACTATGTTTGAGACAAGCGTTAGGTTATTAACGTTTTAAAATCGAAAATACGCATTTTTATTTATAAAGGGGTTTATTAAATGCGAAATTATTTATAAGTCCTTTGATTTACGTGATAAATCAAGAAATGGGACTTTACGATTTTTAATCGATCGAAATTCGATTTATAAAATAAAATGGTAAGAAATTACTAGTTGAAAGTCAAAATTATTGACTTTGTTGACCAGTGTTGACTTCGTTGACTTTGTAAGTCAAACATACGATTATACGTTCGATAAATACGCCAATATGCGTAAGATGTACTAATTGAGTATAATACCTCATTAGTAAGAAAAGATTTCACAAATAAAATCCTTATATCGAAGCGTGCTCATACGTTAAAGCGTTTAAACCGGGCGTTAAGCGAAATAGTTGAGCGTATCTCGGGAAATCAGAACAATTCGATTGAATAACGTATTTGAAAGCATATTGAATTCATTGAGGAATTGGTTTACATCGATATAAGATATCGAAGTTTATCTTAGCTTTCGAAAGTCTCGAGAGACTTGAGCGACGTCTCAAAGCCTCGCTTTTTCGTAAGGATTGCAAACGCATGAATCGGATCTTGACGCACGAACAAACCTAGGACTCAATTTACAACGAACCATAGTCCGGTGGGCTTTATCTTCAAAATGTGGGCCTTTTCTTACCCCACTAAGATGTGACTTTCTTGTTATTCGAAATGAGTTTATTACAAGATCTTATTCTACTGTTGTTGACAAATGTTTACTACATTACCCGCCAAAAGTATTACATTTTGTGTATGGATCCTATCTGTTATGCTCGGGTAGGGTGTGGCGATGGTTGGAACTATATTATGATAGGTTATGTTATTTGGGTCGCGCCAACCTTTTAAATGTCGGGTCTGTCTCTGGGATGATAAATGCCTAGCTAGGATTGGCGTGAAGGTTGGAACTATTGCTATGTTAACATATGCTTGTGAGAGCGATTGTGTGTAGACGGGATTACGGCGGTCACGGCGTCGTAGATGGGAGGCCTCTCTCGACGTTTAACTTTTATCTTGTTATGAGCTGTTACTATGAGATACGGACCATACACGCAAGAAAATGCTCGGCGAGCTATGTTTCTGACCGAATGATTTAGTAAGCCAAGGCATTTTAACTAAAACCACGTGACTTACCTCGATATTAGCGGCGTAATTCAAATATTATCAAATATTTTCGCATGAGTCCACCGAGTGCAATTTCTTGTACTTAGCCCCGCATGTTTGTTTTAAATGTGTAGGTTGAGCTCGATGGTGATGATGGAGGATGTGTTAAGAGTCGGTGTCCTCGATCGTTTATTTAGAATTTGGCTTTCGCGAATACATATCATCACATATGTATTCACACACTTTCCGTTGCTAAACTCAGAACTCTTTTAATTTATATCATGAACTATTGAGGTCCATCGGACCATGGTAATTCTTTCGTGCGATGGCTAAACCTTTTAATCATTTGGATATTGTATTATCGAACCTATCGAGCATGCTAATTATAGTTGATATGTACCTCTATCTTAGTCATTTGTCCCATAATACTATTCCTAGTATTAGTCACCCTCTAGTCCGGGTCGTCCGGAGTGGGGGCGTGACAAAAACGTCTCAAAACGTCAATAATCGACTCATCTCAAAATGGTTGCAGTAAGTTCGTACTTACTTTGTAAATAATATTCCATTAATATAGGAATTAATATGGAAATTAATTCCAAGCTTCGCTGCTTAGAAAATTTCGTAAAATTCTGACGTTCGATACGTAATCGATGTTAAAATAATACTGTCGAATTACTTCGTGACATTCTATCCCTTAATTCACAATTCTTAGTGAGTATAAAAAGGAATTCGTTACTACGATACTGAATCGAAATCAATATTCGATGTCATACAATATTAATATACGGCAAAACCCTAATTCACGGGTTTAAAATACCGTAATGAGACGTTCGTTTCTTTGGAATATTACATCTTGTATTTATTTTGATTTTATTTGTTGGAAAATAGTTGAGGTATAGTGTTTAATATATGATATGTACATCATATATTAATCTTTAAATTATTGAAACACTACTCCTATTTTTTAAAAAAGGGCAGAATTTATTTAAGTATTTTTAAGCCATTGTTTGATTTTATTTGTTGGAAAATAGTTGAGGTATAGTGTTTAATATATAATATGAACATCATATATTAATCTTTAAATTTTTGAGACACTACTCCTATTATTATGAAAAGGCCGAAACTATGCATAAATATTCTAAGATTTACTTGATTTTTATTTGTTGAAAATAATATAATATATGATGTTTAGAAATAATATGAACCCATTATGCATTGTTGGGAATTTATTAAACACATATGTAATATATGTATGAGGACAAAAAGAATTACAAACATTTAGTTCATATTACATATATAGTTGATGTTTAAGGTTAATATTACATGTTTAGTACATATTATAAACATATTGTGAAGTTGGTAAAAATTATTTGAATATATATATATATATATATATATATATATATATATATATAGTGATAGTACCGAAATATATACGTGTAGAAATAAGCATGTATTTAAATTTTAATGTATGATATGAAATGATATTTCATGTTTAGTATTTGATATAAACATGATATGATTTTATTGGAATTTATTGGATACTTATGCTAATAATTGTTAATTATCGAAACTATAGCAAAATGGTTAAGTATGAGTTGAATTTAATTGTGAATGATGCCATGTTAGTTCATCTATAAGTTTAGAATGAATGGTTGTGATTATGATGAATGAATGGAACACTCATGCACACATACACAATAGTTGGGTATTATGCAAGAAATTAGGTTTTCTAATGCTTTAGTGTAGTTTATGTTGTGTATGGTGTTGTATGGTGTTGAATGGTTATATTTATGTTATGCCGACAAACAAAACCCCAAACGTAAACAACATAGTACTTTATGTACGAGAATTCAAAAGAAATCGACAAATTTTGATAACTTAAGAAGGAATTAATTAAAATCGAAATTAGATACAAATTAGGGTTTTGTATTAATAATAAGATAACTCAAACGTGAGTTCCTAAGGTAAAGAAACCGAAAGCCTACTTACAATGTTAATGCTAAACAACGACAACCTAATACGATATTAGATTGAGCGTTAAGACAACTCGATGCGAATAGTGATTATATAACTTACACAATCTCCGACGAGCTAAGAGAAACAAACAATGTCGAAAAGTGTAAGCTAAGATTCAAACATAAGATGTCAATCCTTATGTCTCAAAGGTCAAGTTAGTATCACAAAGAACTCCATTAATTCCTAAGTATTTACTTACGCGATGGTATAAGATATCTCGAATCATAAGTCAAGATTCCCTTTCATTCGTTGTGTTAATTCGACAAGTCGTCAAGCATAACTTACTAGGACATAACTATAATTTTAAGTCTAGTTAGAGCCTTGAAAATATCCTAATATATCAATCATAACTTGAATACTAACAATCTATAACGTAATAACGTTTAGAAGAACACTAAGGCTAGAGTCGAGGATAGACTCGGAGTATATGACTCAGAAGTTGAGGTTCATCTATGAATGATGAATTAATATAGTTTGGAAATTGAGAATGTAAGATAATAGAAATTATCTTAAGACCGTCACATGAAATCATAAAGAAACCTTAATTAGGAACTTTAAGTCGTAATTTATAAACGATCATCGATCAATAGAAAGAATGTAAGAAAGACTATTTTCTTATGAAGGGCTTGATCGTACGTAGTTGCCGAAGAAGGACACTCACACCCTGCCCCGCTTAGAACTTATAGCTTCGGACTAGCAGGTGGGCTCTCTTGAAAAAAAATGATATGCATACCTCAAAGCATGATTTACAAAAGCTTTATGAAATATTATTACATGAACTTTTATTGACTGTCAAATGTTTATGTTTTGTTGTGATCCTATCTGAGATTGGTATATCCAATGTGGTATGTGGATGTGTTGGTCCACCAACATTAAAAAATGATAACGATCGGATCCGACTTAGTTAAGGACTAACTCGGATTGTGTACACGTGTCACTGTGTGTTAAGGTTAGCTACCTCGATCGGTCAAGATGACTATTTGTAGGTGGCCACCTCCATAGTGTGCGAATGAATGAATGAATGATCAGATATGGAACAATGTGGATAAAATAGTCCGGTCGGACACTTTTGGAAAATGATAAAATATTTGATAGGCATGGGTCTTTTCAACTAAAATCCTCATGCGCTATTATGGGCGGTTCAATAACTTTACAAAGAAAATATTTTCGGCAATGAGTCCACTGAGTACTTTTTTACTTAGCCTTGCATCTCGTTTTTGATGTGCATGTTGAGTAGGGATTGACGATGAGTGTGAGGTGGAGCAGAGTGGCAGGTGTTTTTATAATACCCCGGATATTTAAAACCAAATTTTGAATTACTAGAGGAATTTATTAACGATGAATCCAAGAATGAAAATGAACGTCGATAATTTCCGATTTTGAGTGAATAAAAATTCTATTAGTTTTTCGCATATAATGGATCATAATAACAAACAATTATGTTTTTAAATACATATGGAATATTAACTAGACAAAGAATTTTACTAAAAGAAATATCTTCTCTTTATTTTCATAATTTTTCGAAAATTAGGGTTTGCATAAGGAAAAAAATGTTATGTACACATTGTTAAATTGTGATTAGTGTAGGATCACTTTATTAATGTGATGAGATGTTATTTTTATTTTGTTTGTATATGGAAGATATTTATTGAGATAAAATTAGATAATGACATTTTAGAGATAAGATAAGATTTGCTAAGATATTTTATTAAAGATAAGATATGGTAATTAATGAAATTTGACCAAGAGATGATATTTATCTCTTTTAATGTTTAATAAAGTCATGATATCATGAGTAGATAATATTTTCTCCTAAGCTTTATGATTTTCGAAACTTATGTTTTGTGTGTTGATATTTTATCAAATAATTTATTTAATTGCACAAGCTTTAATACTTGATAAATATCATGGAATCAAGATCAATCTTATCTCCTAAATGCCATATGAATTTCAAAATTTAGTGATTAATGGAAGAGTAGAAGAATTTTTTTTTTAAATTTCTAAGCTTATGATTTTAGAATAAAAAGGGGGAATTTTGCTAGATTTGTACAATAAATTTATTTTATGATACAACAGCATTATTATTTATATAATACTTCATTAAAATAATTTTATTTATTAAAGGAATGAAGATTTGATAATTTATTCTTATTTTCTAGTAATAATGCGATAATTCCTTGTTAGTATATAGAATTATTCTTAATTATTTTTCCTATGATTTATTCTATCATCTAAGACTTATATTATGTCACATAGCTATTAATTAGAAGAAAATAAAATATGTAGCACATTTAGGGCATAATAACCGAAAATTTCAAATATATAGTGTGAAAGAAAGAAAAACTCAATCTTTGTGACATTGATGTATAATTATTATGATTTAGAGATAGTATTAATGTTAAGATAAGGTGAATTATTAATTAAACAAGTTGGATGAAATTTTTGGACACACATGGCCGAAAATGTTGACTAAATTAAGAAAGAAATCATTTTGAAACTCTTTGATAGTGATGTTTAATCTTTGAAAATGATATGTATTAAATGATAAAGTATAAGATAAGATAAAATTTTGTCTCATATTGCAAGTTGGGGACCGAAAATAGAGAGATTAATTAGAGGTGTAAATTGTTGACTTTTAATTAAGATATTTTGTTAAAGTATGATTAAAATATCTTATCACTTCTATAAATAAAGATCACCCTCTCAAATATTATTATGATCGAAAATTAGAGAGGAAAAAAAAGAAAGGAAAGTGTTCTCCAAAATTCTCTTCAATCCTAGGTAGAAAACGTTGTAAATCGACAATTAATCCCGATTAAAAGGTTAGAAATCGTACATGCTTTTTATATATGCAAAGATATTAGAAATTCATCAATGAAATATTAATTTATAAGCTTTTGTTATTTCATGTGATAATTGAGAAATTTTGTTAAATGTTTAAGTTGTTAATTAAATATGTTTATATGATGTTTGTAAGCATGTATTATGAATTTAGTACAAAGTTGAGCATATTATAAAATTTTTCTTATTAAAACCGAAAATATGTGAGAAATATATGTTGATGAAAATTAATTTTAATTGTTGTTTTGAGCATGAATTAGTAATAGTTGGTAATGTTTAAGTATGTATGATTTAAATCATAATTTTTGGAAAATATTGAATATTATGTCATGATAAATTCGAAAATCACAAAGTATGGAATATTGATGTATAAGTTGTGTATGATGGATATTAAGGCATATTGTTGATGTATGATGATAATAATGTGTTGTGTGAATTAATTAGAATTTTTGAAATTGTTTAAGTAATTATCCAAAATCTTCGTAAACTATAGTATGAAGGGTTTTAATGTCAGATTTTTCTATAACCAATGTTATTTGATATTATTGATCCTATGTTGATATAGTGTGTTATGTGAATTTATAGGAATTTATGGATAAGTTTTGAAAACTTTTCAAAATGAATGAAAATGTTAAAGTGAGAAGTTTAGAGTTTCAAATTTATTTTATGACATGTGATTGCTTATTTAGTCCCAAAAATATGTTTAAGATATGTTATGAATTTATGGGATTTTAAAAAAGGTAAAATATGTTTACGTTGAAACGTTTTGTTAAGGATAAGATTTTGAAATATAAAGTGTTATGATTAAATTAGTTTCATGTATATAATTGGGCATGATTGAATGTTAAAGTGAATTTATGAGATTTATTGGAGTATGCTAAATAGTAAATTGGAATTTGAGAATATTATGCAAGATTAATTGTTTTATAGGTTCTAAGGTGAATTGTGAGAAATATATCAGTTTGAAGTTTGGAATGACTTGATTAAAGTATGAATGCATGAAATATGTTAGTACGTGAGTAGAGCTATGTTATTTCCCTAGCTAAATGTAAGTTTATCCGATAGAATGAATAAGACGTGTAAGGTGGGAAATGAAGCGATAAAATATTACTAATAAATTCGAATTGTTGAAATTTCATATTGAGAATATGCGTTAGTGCACGACGAAGTTAGTTATGAAGTTAGGGTTCGTAATTTAAACGAAATGATGTGGACTGAAGAAAAGAATGTAAGGATGGAGTATCATCTCTTTTCAAGACGCGACGAATATAATCAACGTAATATAGTTGTTAAATGTGATAAAAGATGTCACGCCCCCACTCCGGACGACCCGGACTAGAGGGTGACTAATACTAGGAATAGTATTATAGGACAACAGACTGAGATAGAGGTACATATCAACGATAATTAGCATGCTCGATAGTTTCGATATTACAATATCCAATGACTAAAAAGGTTTAGGCCATCAGACCCAAAGAATTACCATGGTCTGATGGACCTTAATAGTTCATGACGTAAAGTAAAAGAGTTCGAGTTTAGCAATGAAAATGTGTGAATACATATATGATGATATGTATTCAAGGTGAACACCAAATCTAAATAAGCGATCGAGGACTTGGACTCCTCAACACATCCTCCATCATCATCATAAGACTCAACCTCCACGTTTAAAAACAAACATGCGGCTAAGTACAAGAAATTGTACTCGGTGGACTCATGCGAAAACATTTGATAATAATTGAATTCTGCCGCCAATATCGAGTAAGTCGCGTGGTTTTAATTAAAATGCCTCAGGCTTACCAAATCATTTTCGGTCAGTAAACATAGCTCGGCAAGCATTTTCTTGGTGTGTATGGTCCGTATCTCATAGTAACAATTCATAACAAGATTAAAATTAAGCGTCGAGAGGAGGCCTCCCATCTACGACGCCGTGACCGGCCGTAATCCGTCGACCGATCGCTCTCACAAGCATATGTTAACATAGCAATAGTTCCGACCTTCACGCCAATCCTAGCTGGGCATTTATCATCCCAAGACGGGACCCGACATTTAAAAGGTCAGGCGACCCAAATGACATAACCTGTCATAATAAAGTTCCAACCATCGCCACGACCCTACCCGAGCAGCGAGATAGGATCCATACACAAAACATAATATTTTGGCGGTGTAACGTGGTAAAACATTTGTTACGGGTTGTAGAATAAATCAGTAAATAAACTCGTTTTGGAATAACGATAAAGTCGATCTTAGTGGGGTAAGAAAAGGCCCACATTTTGAAGAAGAAGCCCACCGGACTATGGTTCGTTGTAAATCGAGTCCTAGGTTTGTTCGCGTCGAGAATCCGGTTCCGCGTTTGCACACCTTTTAAAGCGAGGCTTTAGTGCGTCGCTCGAGTCTTTCGAGACTTTCAAAAGCTAAGATAACTTCAATATTTTATATCGATGTAAACTGAATTCCTCAAATGAATTCGATATGCTTTCAAATCGTTATTTCATTGAATTGTTCTGGTTATCGAGATACGTTTAACTATTTCGCTTAACGTATAGGGTTAAGCGTTTTAACGATGAGCACGTTTCGATATAAGGATTTCATTTGTGAAATCTTTTCTTACTAATGAGGTATTATACTCAATTAGTACATCTTACGTGTATTGGCGTATTTATCGAGCGATAATCGTGCGTTTGACTTTAAAGTCAACGAAGTCGACTACGTCGACAAAGTCAACAATTTTGACTTTCTAATAGTAATTCTTACCATTTTATTTATAAATCGAAAATTCGATCGATTAAAATCAGAAGTCCCATTTCTTGATTATCACGTAAATCGAAGGACTTATAAATGACTTCGCATTTAAATAATCCTCTTAATAATTAAAAGCGTATTTTTATTTTAAAACGTTAATAACCCAGCGTTTGTCTCAAACATAGTAAACTATGTTTATAAAATTTTATAAATACCAAATATGTCCAGAATATAATTAGACATATATTTTATTAATAAAGCTGAATTAAAAGGATTTTAAAATCCTTTTAATTATCGAAAATCTCGATAATTAATTTAAAAATACTAAATGACTTTTGAATTTTTTTCTAAATTAATATAGTGTATTATTATACACTATGGTCCAGAATATGAATTTATAAAATCCATATGATATTTTTGTCATTTATTAGTATATTTACATATATATAATTCGGTAATTCCATATAATATGGAATAATTATCCAAAAATTCCCAAAATTGATATACACATAGTATAATATCCCAACATCAATATATATCATTAATATAACCTATAGTCCATCATAAACATTCATTCCACAATAAATCAATAATGCTCACGGTAATTTCGATTTAATTACCCAATAATTATCAAACAATTTCTAAAAATTCTAATTAAATCATAACATGATTAAACATTATATTATAACATTGTAACATCATAATATCAACCAAAACCATTTGAATCATCACCATATGGAGCTACAAGCTCTCGGCTTTTTTAATTAAAAATGGTATTTGATTTTCAAAAATTCCAATAATTATATACTATGTTTATACACTATAGTATAGTAATATAACATCATAATATTTATCAAAACCAATTAAATCATCACCTTATGCACATAGTGCTCTCAGTTTTTTTGATTTAAATTAGGTATTTGATTTCCAAAATTCTAATAATTATACACTATGTTTATACATTATAATACAACATTATAACATTAAAACATTCATCAGACCAAATTAAATCATCACCTTCTCGAGCAATAGCTCTTGGTTTTGATTCAATTTAGTATTTGATTTCCAAAATCGACAAAATCATCCAATACATAAACAATATACTAAAGTATTAACATACTATTGTATGATTAAAATAAAATCATACACCAACATTCAATGTATATATGCTCACCAGATTCTTCAAAATTAAACATATGGTTTCCAAAATTCTAAATAAATCATAGAACATATAAACAATACATTAAAGCATTAATATGACATTACATGCTTCAAACAAAAATTATACACCAAGGTACACACCATATAGCTTTCGGTATTTTCAAATAATCAAGCTTAGGGTTTTCCAAAAATTCTAAATGAAACCTTATGAACTCTAAACACATCATAGAACATTAATCAATCCTTAGAATATTTTTACAAGTATTTGGTCACCATCAAACATTTTATAAGGTTTTCGAAAATTAGTTCAACATGTTATATGGTTCGAAAATCACATATGCACACTAGATCTATTCTAAAACTCCATATACCAAGTCATATGTTCATTCAAGCATATAACCTCATATTTTTGATATGCAAATCATTAAGAAAAATATATAACCATAAATCATTCACAAGCACCTTAAAACATACAAATATACATATATGACATTCGACACACACACACACATATATATAAGCATGCTCTCGATTTTCATAGCAAAAATGGAGATGGAATCGGTACTATGGTGCCTTGGTTTACCTTGAAATGGTATAGGATCTCAAGAACAACACTAGAATATTCAAAGCTTTCGAAATGGAGATGGAGGAAGAAGAAAAATTTTGAGAGAGAGGGGGATGAAGCTCTCGGTTCTTGGCTGAAGAAAGGAGAGAGTGGAGAGAAAAATGGGAGTTCAAAATGGGAGTGATGGTGTATAATGAGAGAAGGAAGTGAAGAGTCCCTCCTATAGCCTCTCCTCCCATTTTACACGGCACACACACTCACCACCAATGGGGAGAGTTGCAGCCCAATGATGAGGGGTGTAGTGATTATTAGCTAGAGTGGAAAGCCTTGCCATGTATTGGGCAATGGAAAAAGAGATCTTGTTTGTTTCAAGAGGTGTGGCCGTGAGATTTGGGGTGTAGGGGTGATTTTTTTTTTTTGCACATTAATACATTATATATCTCATACATGATTATAGATATATAATATAAGTCATGAAAATAATTAAATCACAACATGTGCACAAATCCAAATTACCGATCGAAATTTTGGAAAATAGGATAAAATTTTAAATCACACCTATTATTGATACTCATGCCCAATTCGATCAAAATATACATATATATATCATAATATATGATTTAAATATTAAATAATAGCATAGGATAAAATTATAGCATTAATTGATGCACAACGAAACCTAATTATAAAATTGGGTTTGAAAATTATATATATGCAATATCGAGTTTTAATGCTCCAAAATTGATTCTATAGCTTAATAATACTCATATATATTATAACATATAGTTTAGATACCATATGATAATTTAATGGTATCATTTCATGTGAAAAACCATAGTTTATAAACTTAGGGTTTTCGAAAAATTCAATTCCAAAAATATCGAATTTTAATAGCTAAAAATTCGATTTTAATAATTAATAATACTGAAATTATATAAAATAATAATAGGAAATTAATTATTATAATTCCCTGAGCATTAAACTCATTTTTCATAACGTCTCAGACGTTAACGCTCAAAACGCCTCAAACGTTCACAATTGACTCATCTCAAAATGGTCGCAGTAAGTTCATACTTACTTTATAATATATTCTATTATTATAAGAATTAGTATGGAAATTTATTCCAAGCTTCACTGCTCAGAAAATTTCATAAAATGCTGACGTTCGATACGCGTTTGACGTTAAAATAATACTGTCGTATCATTTCATAAATTTCATTTCCGTAATTCACAATCCTTAGTGAATTATAAAAAGAGAATTCGTTATAACGATATCGCATCGAAATCACAATATTCGATGTCGTAAAAATTAATATACGGCAAAACCCTAATTACGGGTTTAGAATACCGTAATCGTATGTTTGTTTCTTTGGAATATTACAAAAGAATCCTTTAATGTTAATAGAGTTGATGTTAGTAAAGTCGGTTGTTGCGAATCGATGATCTTCAGAAAAGCGCAGTGATGTACTAAATTTCGTTTCTTACGTTGATAAGGTCGGGTTCAGAAGTGAAAGAAGACGACAAGTGATCACTAGTGACATAAGAACAATAAGTTCTTAAGTTGGGCTTTCTTATCTAAACAAAATGTGGGCATTTCTTCTCTAAGCAAAATATGAGCTCTCTTGGAAAATGGGATTTTATTAAAATATTTACTGTTATTACTTTACTGCTTTTCTTATACTCCAGATGTTAAATACGATATTGTCTGCCAAAATATTTTATGTTTTGTATATATCCATTCGGGTTGGCCGGGCCAACAGGAGATTATGAATTCGGATCCTACTGGTGAGATGCTAGTTAGGATTGTATATACTTAGCCTCTGAACCGTTCGCGGTCAGTCGTGCGTCCGGGTGAATGAAGGCCTCCCTCCCGGTGCGTTCAATAGCCGACTTGGAATATACGTTGTAAGAAAACGCCAGGCCAGGCAATGTTGCGAAAGTAAATGAAAATGTTTAGTAAGCACAAGGCCTTTTCAAATAAAACCCTTGTGTCTTCTTTGTGATGGTGGCGATCAATATTTTGTGAATGAAATGAAAATGTTTTCGACATGTGTCCATTGGGTACTTTGTACTCGACCACGCATGTTTGTTTTTAAATGTGCAAGTTGAATCGGTGAAGAACCGAGCGAAGTTGAGCGGAAATCCTTTGTCAACGTAGTATGAAACATCTTTTGTTCGCGCGAGAATGCATCTTCATATGCATGTCTCACACGTTTATTCCGCTACAAACTCTTGAAACTCTTTAAAATTCTATAACTATGTTAAGTCCTTGAATGTCTTGTTGGAAACTTTGTAAAAGCCACTATTTTGTCAGAACCTTCGAAACAATCCTTTATGTAAATTATTTCCTTCTATCCTTAATCTCATTTATGTTCGCAATATCTATGCCTCACATGTGAAATGAGTTGAAATTCTCCTTCTTTAATATTTAATTAATCCAACCCCAAGTCGCGGTCCGATAAGGCGGGTCTTCGGGATTAGTGAATCGGTTGTGAAAGTTTTGTTGCTATAGTAGAAAGGTTTCTATAACCTTGGGCATGTATCATCATACGCATGTCCACACGTTTATCTGCCGCTAACTCGATATTGTTTTGGTGTCTTTTGATTATAACTGCTATTCATTATCGTATCGAACTAGGGGTCGTACCTCGTTCCTTGAATTACGCCCTGATTGGGTTACATTTGGATAGTGAACCTTTTGACAAGTCCTTCTTTGACTTGGGTTGGTATTAAAATAGTTTATTTCTTTCAGTTCATGCAGTTATGCGTAGTTAAATGGTTAACTGTATTGATTACTTATGTGTATATCCGCTGCATTATCATACCAGTGACGATCCATTTGATCTGTACTTCCTTGCGAAGTCGGGTCGTCACAGATAACCCAAGTCGTCTCTCAAGGAAAACTTAACAGGGCTTATTGTTCATGTTGCACATTAAAACAGTAAATCTTAAACACTCTAATACCAACGGGGATTTAGGAACAAACGAAAATAGAAATACGGAAATGAAAATATAAATGAGAGCAATCTAACTAGAAGTTGTCAATCCTAGTTGAATACCTAATAAATCATTTAAAAAGAAGCTAAAGCGCAGAACAAACTAAACAAAAATCATCAAACGTGAAGCAATAAAATTCGAAGGAGAAAGATTCAACATAATACTATATTTCAATATCAAATTGCGTGAAACTTAAATTTATCAAATACCAGGAGAAATAGAATTAATAGAAAAAGCAATAATCCAAAATCCACTATGTGTTAGAATTCTACAGAATTTCACAAAGGAATGAAATGCAAGAAATAATTGTTGGATTTGTATACTGAAAGCAGTTTGGTTGAGCTTGTATACAATGTTTCCTTTTACCGCTATTACAATCTCCTATCTGAATTGTTTACTTGATTGCATATGTTTGTCCCTTTATCTCGTATCTAAGTTAGATCATACAGTGTGTAGTAGATCACAGAAGTCTGTATGATTGGTCAAGCTTAATGAGATACAAAAAGAATCACAGTTGAGACAACTTGAGGACGAGTTGTCGGTATAGGCTGCGGTATAGATAAGAAGTGACTTGACTTATTTGCTTGTCTATACTGGTACGTCTCTGACGTATTGATGGATCACAATGAGAAGAATTCTTCTATCTGACCTTCGTGAAGAACCTAGATCTCGGTGACTTTATGCTGATCTAAACCTCGATAAGGTATTAGGTGAGTATGAGTTGTGACCATCACTGACTTGTTATGGGTGAGGTTACATGAGATAACCTAATATTCGCCGCATCTTGGGTGGTGGCGGTGCTTGTATGTCATGCTAGTTGCTCGTATCGAGTCACTGTATCCGTTTAGGATGATGACGTCCCTTAAGGAGCTCAAAAAGTTTATTGTACTAAACCACGAAGGTTGAGTTATCTCAAGTACAATAATACGGTTGAGTGGTACCACTTAAGGAATTAAAGAGATTAATTATTTTAGCAATCGAACATTGTAAATAATTAATGGACGATGATATCTTAAATACGGGGATTCGTGAAGTCTAAATACGAGCCTGATTCAACTTCGGAAATAAAGGGGTAAGTCAACATTTATTCTCTAGTGGCATGAATAAATGTTTATGAATTAATTTATGATCCGGCTGAATATAAGATAATTAATTTATTTGAGGCCCATCTTTATTCCTACATTTGATCCTGGGCCGACCATCCAGCCCTGAGTCGCAAGATTTTCGGCCCACCTCATTAAGAGTCCCATAGGGATTCTGTTTTGATCCTTTCTATCTCGAAGATATATTATTATATTTATTAGATATGCAGAGATCCTATCGAAATGGGATCTAGGGTTGTATTATAAATATAAGGTGAGAGAAAATCAAAAGTGAGACTATTCATATATTTCAAAATTCTCGAAAATTGTGAAGGAAGAAGGCGAATTTCTGTAGTACTCTCCATAGATTGCTCTCACTCGGCATTGGAGTTTTGGCAATTGGGACACAGTCCAGAAGATCAAAGCACGAGTCTTGATCCAATTCCTTGCCTGACAAATTCGCAGGTAAACACGAGAAAACACCAACGTGTTGCAATTAATTATATAGGTGCATGCTAGGTATATAACCAATATATGGTTAATTAAACATCCAAGATGGATCATCGGAAGAGGGTTAAAATAAGATTTCCTACAATTGGTATCGAGCACGGGATCGAATCTCGCACCGCTGGATTAATTCGCGTTTGATTATTACATGCACAATTAATTAATTGTGGATCCGCTGATTCATCGTGGCTCGTTTTATTTTTAGTCGGATTTCGTTTTTCACCACGAGAAAATCCGTGGTTAGATTAGGATTTATTTTTTGTAAATCAATTTTGTAAAAGAAAAATGAAGACGAAGAACACGAAGAACGAGACGACGGAGTCCCGTCACACGACGCGATGGGAGGCTGGCCAGAAACCGGATGCACAGCACGAGGTTGTGCGGGCGATGACACGTTGAGCGTGCTCGGCACTTGCAGCGTGCGCGTGTTTCTTGGCAGTACGCGGGCGAGGCTGCGCGGACAGCTTCGGCAGCTTCCGGCAGCACGCAAGCAAATAGGTCTCGGCATCCCTCCGCAGACCTGGGCAGAGTCTTCGGCAGACGTCGGCAGTTGGGCGTGCAGGGCATGCGGTTTTCCATGCGGATAGCTCGGCACTAAGCGTGCGGGGCACGTGATTCTCGTGCGGACGCATCGACGCTGGACGTGCATGCGAGAATTCTCGACAACTGCTGGGCATCTTCGGCGGGGCTCGAGCGACATCAGCGCACGGGTGCCCGTCGCATGAAGCACGCCGGTAGGCCCAGCGCACGAGTCGCACGCAGTTTTCTCGGTAGATTGCGGCATCTGACGCACAGACGCCTCGACAACGTCGGTAGTGGTCGAGCGACACGGCGCGCATTGCTGGGTAGTCTCTCGATGCTCGACAGCGTGCTGTCGCTCGGCGCTCGATGACCCTGGGCGACGGTGAGGCGCGACCAGGCTCGACGCCTCTCTGCAGCTTCCGGCGATGCTCGGCGGCGGCTTTCGGCGGGCTCGATGGCGGTCTCGGCAGAGACGGAGCGATGGCGGCGTCGGACGGTGCGGCACACCTCGGCAAGCCTCGGCGTGTTGGGCGACGACGCGACGTAAGGCGGTGGATGGTGCTGGGCGTGCGCATAGGTTGTGCCTAGCGCGCCCCCCATCTTGGTCGACCCGCCATGACCGTTTTGACCCGGTTCGAATTTTGGGTCCGGCCCGATCCACCTGTTCCGCCTGCGTTTATTTTTTTCGCCCAAATCCGCTGACGCGAATTCGGTCCGTGCCGAAACGCGAGGCCTGCTTTCGAGATTTTTTTAAGATCATGCTTTGCAAATTTATGTAATAAATTAGGCGGAAATATGAGTTCCACGTGTGGGCCACGATGAACGAATTATTTTATTTTTATAAGTACGGGTTTGCAATTCATGATGACAACCTTTAAGGTTTGAATCAATATACTCCTTGATTTGAATTATTGGGATATATGGTCCGAAACCAGAATGATGACTACTGAGATTTCTTTGGTCATATGGGTGGTCGGACCGTCACAAATAATTTCTCACCAAACAAGGGCTTGGTTTCAAAGGTCACCGTATGTAAACTTCTTCGAGAAATGCGAAATTCAAGTGATTTCTCAATTGAAACTAGATCATAGAGTTAAACTCAATGAGCGTAAATTGGGTAATGAATAAAATTTGAAACCTCATATAACTTGGTCAAGTTATCAAAGGTTATCATGTACCCATACATCATAGCTCTACTTGTACTATTGAGAATCTTACGCTCTAGTAGCATTCCAAGATTCTTGTTACATCTTTGTAGAGTTCTCATTCTATGTAAATTATAAGACTAAGATCAACTGTTTCTTTGATCACATTCTTATTTTGTTTCTAACGAGAAAGTCATAGTCAAGTTGGATTTTCGTCATACGTGAAACATCCAAACGAAAGACTATACTCAAGTCACTTATCGCATAGTGACCTTCATCATCTTGTCATCATCATTTCCATTCATGCTCTTTCGGTTTTCTCAACTTTGTTCTCGTTGTTCTCATCTTTTGACTCGAAATTCTCATTTCGATTTTACTTTTGTTCTCAAGATGGAATAAAAATTCTCATAGCTCATCTTTCTATGTTCTTTCGCAAAAGGGATCATGCGACTTAAACAATCTATGTTCTTTTGGGATAACATACTCATTGTCATCAAAACTTGAACTTTCAAAATTTAAACATTTGACAACATAACTTTGTTCACAACAATAAATCTCATTGAATTCCACGAATTCAAACATTTCACTTTTGACATATCAATGTCAACACTTTCTCATATCGCTGTCATCATCTTTCTCATATCTTCTTTCTCTTCATAACTTAAAACATCGTATCAATCATCCTTCATCATATCAATCATCTTTCATCACATCAATCATCTTTCATAACAACTTTGAGATTTGAAATAAAAATTTCAAATATTCATAACATAACTCATTAGTACTCATGTACTTCTTTGAATTCCAAAAATTCAACATATCATTTTTGACATATCAATGTCCATTTTCAATCACTTTTCACAACTTCCTTTCTCAACTTTTATTCATAAATTTCTTCTCAATTTTTTTTTCATAATTTTCCTTTCCTTTGAGACATCATTTCAATCCTTTTCACTTTCAAACTTTTAATTTCAAAACTTTTGAGAAGAAATCATTTACCTCATTCCGATTGAGCTTGATGTGATGGAGTGTTGAGCATAGTCAGCTGATCTCTAGAAGTCTAGCGACTCGGCCTAGACTTAACTTTTGAAATGAGGGTTTTGGTTTCAAGGAACGAATCGCCTCGATACCACTTTGTAATGCCCACTAATCTTAAGGACGGATTAGCGAGAAATATTACTTGGAATAGTAAACAAGGAACATGAGAGACCATTGATCTTAGACTTGTGAGGCATATTTCAAATAAACTTTAGAACTTGAACCATTTGAGATAATCACACATAATTTACATATGGAACTGTACCAATGATTCTTAACAAAAGGGTTCAACCGATCCAAGGTAATAGGTTTTAGACTCAAAATATAACTTTAGTGTTCTTACAATGAAAACATGTGAAATACACATATGACGATGTGTATTCAAGGTTCTACTTATCATCGACAAAAGATCCGATCGCTCAACACCGCCCATCCCATCAATCACTCAACCTCGCACATTTAAAACAAACATGCGTGGTGAGTACAAGATTGCACTCGGTGGGCTCATGCCAAAACATTTTCATTTTATATTACATCGCCCATCAAGATGTACACGAGGTTTTAGTTGAAATGCTCATGCTTACTAAAACATTTTCTTTCATTTTCATAAAATCGTGCGGCGGACATATTTTCTCGTCTGTATGATCCGTATCATTTCTCATATAACATTATCATAACATCATCATACATTGGTAGCGAACCAACAACTTTCAATCTCATCATAGCATCATAATATGTTGGTAATGAACCAACAACTATCAATATCATCATAACATTATCATACATTGGTAGCGAACCAACAACTTTCATTATCATCACAACATCATAATACGTTCCTCCTCATATAACATAATCATCTCAACCTCCTCATATAATATCATCATACCATCCTCCTCATATAACATCATCATACCATCCTCCTCATATAACATCATCATATCATCATATGTTGGTAGCGAACCAAAAACTTCTCATTATTATCATAGTTGGCGAACCAACAACTCTCATTGATAGGATCATACATAAAACATAAACATTTGGGCGGGTAATTTCATAAATCATTTCATCATCATTTCTTGAAATAAGCATCGTAAATAAAACATTTCATAAGCATTTTAACTTTGAGTTGAATAAAGCCCACACAATGCGTATGCTTTTCGATAAAGTTCCTTCCTAACGCCAACGCTCACGTCGTTCCACCTTTACGTAAGAAACTAATTTGAGTACGTCGGTCACGTTTTTGAAAACGTCTAAGTCTAAAACATTCGATATCCTTCTAACATACTTCGTACCCTTTAACCCACTTAGTACGTTTTACACATCTTAGTGTATCCATTCAACGAAATCCATATTTCTTCTAAACGTACAACATAACCATGTTCGTATATTAACGTATTTCATACGTTTATATTCTAGTCAAGTCATTTGACTTTCAAAATCATATAACTCGCAACGTTTATACGTATAACTATTATTTTATGTATGTACTCGATTTTCAATCGATTTCTAATCATGTTCTCATAAATCTCATTTTTTCATGATAATCAACAATCATGCTTTGACAACACACATACATATGATCTAACTTGATCATAATACTTTACTTTTCAATCTTACGTCACTTAGCAAAATATTTTCACGTAACCATAACATATCTCATTCTAAAAATCACATAAATTCATAGTATGTCTAAAACATCTTTTTAGAACATAACATGTGATTATACTTGATAAAATAATTTTAAAACTTTTAAAACCCTATTACATAGGTTTCGGTCCTTTTGTAAAACATATCAAACATTTTTCAAAATTTCCAATTAAATCACACAACACATAATCAACACCATATGTCCACTATAACATAATTTTCATCAATTTCAACTCATATCTCAAAATACCCTAGAACCATATGTTTCGAAACATAGACTTAGGAACAATTAATTTTTCTAAATTCCAATAAATTCATCCAACACCATATTATGAATCTACAACATTAATATGCTATAATATCACTTAAACATGAATCATACATCAACAATAAGTCATCTCATAATTTTCGGTATTTTTGAATATATATGCAAATATTTTCCAAAAATTCTACATAAAATCATACATGCTTATTTAATATCATAGATCACTAATCCATGCTCAAATCAACAATTAAAAATCATTCTCAACATCCTATGTTCATCACACATTTTCGGTCATGGTACAAGATTTTTAAACATGCTCAACTTTATGCTATATTCATAATATAAGCTCATAATCATCATATAAACATATTTAATAAACATCATAACATTATAACTTAGTTTTCGAATTTTTCAACATAAATATCATAAGTGCATAACATAAGATTTAACGGTTGGATTTCGAAAATTTAAGCATGTACGTAAAGCTTAAACGATTTCTAACCTTTTGATCGGAGTCGATTTTCGATGACGAACGTTTTCTACTTAGGATTTCGAAAGAAATTTGAAGAACTCTCACTTATTTCTCCCTCAAGCTCTCGGTTTTCAAGTGCCAAAAAGTGATGGCCTTATACCTTATTATACTAATGTCCCACTTGTGCAAAATACTAAAAATGCTTCACATAAAATCATAGGAAATTTTGGATCTTATCCCCTAAATTTCGGTCCACTTGAGCTCAATAAGACAAGTGTTTAATTTTATCATCTAACACTTGTTATATTTCATCTTATCACATAATAAATGCACATGTATATCACTTCAACAAGTTGTACAAAAATCTTACTTTTATTTCCTAATTTTCGGCCATTACAAGAAATAAATTCATCCACTTGTGTTTTCAATAATTCACCTCATTAAATATCATATCATATCATATAAGAATTAATTATATGATAAATTCCAAGATCAACTATTATTATCATGAAATAATGAAATTCAACACTTTGTACACATATATATGTTTTTCGGCCTTCACAATAGTGTAGGGAAAAATTTATATTTTTTTTCATGCTTCAATACATCATCTTATCTCGTAATCAATACCTATCCATTTTATTCTCATAATTATCAAAGAATTTAGAAAATCATCACATTAATTCATATATATAGGTTTTCGGTAATCGTCACTAATCGTATCATCTCAAAATATTCATAATGAGGTCGTAATCACTTTATTCATTCCTTTCATTAATAAAGAAATTTAATTCTAAGCTTCGTTGCTTAGAAAATATCGTGAGACTAACTATCGACGTTTAATCGATATTGGAATAATACTTTCGAAGGAATAATATATACTATATTCCTTAATTCACTAATCATTAGTGAATATGATATAATAATCCCCGTATCATGTATAGTCGAAATTGAGATTCGATAACTTATTGTTTCAATTATTGAAACAAAACTCTAATTAGCGATTTTTATTATCGCAATTTAGCATTAAAACTTCGGGATATTACAGTGATAGATTTTGGTACCCCATGTAGCGTCGATTTCCTTTATGTATAATGGGCCAACTTATCGATCCATGCGTAATCTGAATTGGTAGAAAATGAGCACATTTGGTAGGCGATTCACTACTACCCATATAACAATGTTGCCCCTTTTTGATTTTGGTAAGCCCGTTACAAAATCCATTGCTATATTATCCCACTTCCATTCAGGTATCTCCAAAGGTTGTAACTGCCCATATGGCCATTGGTGCAATGCCTTCACTTGTTGACAAGCGAGACAACTTTCGACAAAAGAGGCTATATCCCGTTTCATTCCTTCCCACCAGAACTTTTCTCGTAAATCTTGATACATATTAGTGCTGCCTGGGTGGGCGGTATAAGGAGTATCATGAGCTTCACTCATGATTTCATTTCTCAGCTCGTTATTGTTTGGAATGCATAACCTTTCCTCAAATAATATAGCGTTATCGGGTGCCTCCTTAAAATCCTTTAGTCCTTCTGACCTTACCTTGACTCTTATCTTTTCCAATTTTTCATCCTTTCTTTGTTCATCTATGATCTTTTTACTTAAGTCAGACATCATTGTGAGTGTAGAAACATCACTCATAATTGTCTCCGGTGGTTCAACTATCTCAATTGCCATTTTCTTAAACTCTTCAATGAGTTTTTCTTCCTTCGTCAAGAGACATCCCAATTTGGATTGACCTTTACGACTTAAGGCATCAGCTACTACATTAGCTTTCCTTGGGTGATAGTTTATGCCACAGTCGTAGTCCTTTACAAATTCGAGCCATCTCCTTTGTCTCATGTTCAAATCTCTTTGCTCGAAGAAGAATTTCAAACTTTTATGATCGGTGAAGATCTCACACCTCACTCCATAGAGGTGATGTCTCCAAATCTTTAGTGCGTGTACTACAGCTGCTAGTTCCAAGTCATGAGTTGGGTAATTTAACTCATGTGGTCTAAGTTGTCGTGATGCATAAGCTATTACCTTTCCTTCTTGCATCAACACACAACCAAGTCCGTTCTTAGAAGCATCAGTATAAACCACATACTCTTTATCTACTTCTGGAACTGCTAATACCGGTGCACTAGTTAACTTTTCTTTAAGCTTTTGGAAACTCGCCTCGCATTCATCCGTCCAAGTAAATTTGATTCCCTTTCGGAGTAGCTGTGTCATTGGCCTTGCTATCTTTGAGAATTCTTCAATGAATCTCCGATAGTAACCAGCTAATCCTAGGAAACTTCTGATTTCATTTTGAGTTGTTGGCGATTTCCATCCTTGTACGGCTTCAACCTTTGCCGGATCTACTTTGATTCCTTCCGCCGACACAATGTGTCCAAGGAATATTACTTCCTTAAGCCAAAATTCACACTTGCTGAATTTAGCAAAAAGTTGCTCAGATCTTAGGGTTTGCAAAACCGTCCTCAAGTGTTCTCTATGTTCTTCCTCATTCTTCGAATAGATGAGAATATCATCTATGAAGACTAAGACATACTTGTCTAAGTATGGATGGAACACTCTATTCATAAGATCCATGAATACGATGGGTGAATTGGTTAGTCCGAACGGCACAACTACAAACTCATAGTGGCCATATCTTGTTCGGAATGCCGTTTTGGATATGTCTTGCGGTCGTACCTTTAGTCGATGGTAACCTGATTTGATATCAATCTTCGAGAATACACTTGGTCCTTTTCAAGCGATCGAACAAATCATCAATCTTGGCGGTGGATATTTGTTCTTAAGAGTCGGTTTGTTTAGTTCTCGATAACGGATGCACATTCTTAATGAACCATCCTTCTTCGACAAGCAAGACAGTGTGCTCCCAAGGTGAGACACTCGGTCAATCGAAACCTAGGTCCAATAGCTCTTGAATTTGAATCTTCAATTCTTCAAGTTCCTTTGGAGCCATTCTATAAAGCGCTTTTGACCGGGCCGATCACGGTTCCGTGTCGATTGTAAATTCTAGCTGCACGTCGGGGGTAATCACAGTAGCGTGTGGGGAAAACGTGCGGAAATTCCGAACAATTTCCACATCTTGACCTTTATTTCCGCCTTCTTCTCCATTCGGATAAACAAGGAATGCTTGACATCCCTTCTTGTTCATCATCCTTCTTACTTGTAGCGCGGATATCATTGGAATTTTCTTTCCCATATTGATTCCATGGAAACTTGTAGCTTCCTTTCCCGGAGGTTGGAATGAAATCCTTCTTTCCTTGCATAGGATCGTGGAATGGTTTTCGGCTAACCAATCCATTCCTAAGATTATATCTACATCTCCCATAGGTATTATGTTCGAGTTATTTGCTAGAACCTTAAGTGATCCTAGGTTCAACTCTATGTTCGAGCAAACATGTGTAACAGTCATAATGCCTCCTATGGGTGATGAGATTCTCATTTCCTGATTTGCTTCTTCAGGTTTGAGTTCTAACATATCAATGCATGCTTTTGAAATGAAAGAATGCGAAGCACCCGTATCGAACAAAAGTATAATAGGTATGTTGAGAAGTTTTCCCATACACCGGGTTTTCGGTTTTGTTAGATTCTCGCCTCTTATGTAGAGCGTAAGCTCTAGACTGGGCTGGGCGTGGTTTGACGGGTGCGTGACGTTGGTTTTTTTCTTCTTCTTAGGAAATTCTTCTTTGGCCGCTATTATTCTTCTTTGGGCTGATATTGTTTAGCCCTCGGTGGTTGGGTTTAGCATGGTTGATTTGGCCTCCCGTTCCTCCCTAGCGCCCTCCGGGCATTCGTTCGCATAGTGGCCTTTCACGCCACATTTGTAACAACCAACATTGCCCAATAGACATACACTGTGTGTAGCCTCGACATTTGGGCGGGGAGAAATCTTGTCATTCTTGTTGACCTCCGTGGGTGTGGAAAATCTTGGTTTCTTCCACCTTGTCCTTGGGGTGCCATGTTGCCTTGCCATGGCCTCTTGTTCTTCGGTGTTGCCAAAATTTCCTCGGTTGAAGTTGTTATTGAAATTGCCTTCCCATTTCCTCTTGCCTTTGTCACTAGTATTTTGTGACTGAGGGGGAGTAGGCTTGTCTTCTGGCATTGTTGCCTCAATGTCCAAAGCTCGACTAAGAGCTTCAGTATAGGTCAAGTCTCCATGACTTGCCAGAGACATTTTTATCTCATGTCTCAGTCCAGACCTAAATTTCTCCGCCATCTTCATATCAGTGCTTACCTGGTCCGGAGCATACCTTGACATATCGCAAAATATGCGATCATATTACATCATGATTTTCGTTCTTGCTTCAAGTTGAAGAACTCAATTTCCTTCTTCTTTCTATAGCTCTTAGGAATGTATTTTTCATACATTTCTGTCTTGAAGTCTTCCCAAGTGAAGTACTCTATTTGTTCTGGTGTTATAGTCTTCCTCTTAGCTTCCCACCAGAAGTCAGCCGGTCCGGTGAGTTGAAAGGTGACACAAGATAGTCGTTCTTGTGTGGTGCAACGAAGAAAATCGAAAATCCTTTCTATGGCCCTTACCCACTGTTCAGCATCCTCAGGACTTCATTTTCCATTAAAGGAGGGCGGATTTTACCTGAGGAACAACTCCTCAATCCTACGATCGGGTGGAGGTGGGGGTGGTAATGGTATCTCTTCACTTTCGGCCCGTGGAATTCGACCTCTTCCCCTACCTCGTCCCTTGCCTCGTCCTCTTACTCCCTGCTCGGGTTCACGTCTCAGCGGCATTCAAATATTGCAAAGATGTAATTAGCATTTGCATAATGTTTATCGCAATTTACATATGCATAACATCCTTAGGCATTCTTATCATAAAACAACTTTAGAAAAACCATTCATCCGTTTCGTACTCAATTTGCCGCAAAATCCCATCTAGGGTCATCATATATATATGGGAAAAATGCCTCAAAGAGGACTGTTCTGTACAAGTCATCAGACTCGAAGGAAGTCAATTACATAATGCATTATTTTTTCTACTTTAAACTATCCTCTACTAACGTACTTGATTATAAGGCATTACAAGGATACTACACTTCTATATCTACTATAATAACATTACTGAACATACTACACACATACTACTCATATTCTATTACACGATTCGTCATTCCATCTTTGTGTTGTTCTTGGCTTTTACCACTCATCAAACCTGTCACCATCAAAGTTCTCCATATTCTCATCAATGTTCCCATTGTTCTTTTAGTTCTCTTCAGCATTCTCGTTTTCGTTCTGGTCCTCTTCAGGATCCTATTCTTCTTCCGGTCTTCCTCTTCCTCTGGATCCTCCCCGGGATCATCTTCTTCCTCCGGGTCTTCGTTATCTTCCTCACGCGCACGCGTACGAGAAGGTCTGCCCATCGTCTCGATAGCAAACACATTTCGCATCTTGGACCATAATCATCTCGTGGATCATACACCCTCATACGTGCTGTCTGATGATAAGGCTCTGCTGGAGGCCGTGGTGCCGTCATTGGTGGCAAAACCGGTAGTGGTGATCGAGTCGGGTGTCCAATCGACAGCGGAGGAAAGACCGGCATTCCCAATGCCCTTGGTCTTGCCGCCCTCCACATGTGCTAGTCGACTGCCTTCCGGATACCTTGGCCATACAGGTCGACCTCTCTGGAACCTCTCAGATATAGCCATTTCGGTGAGATGTCGTGCCATGCATACTCTCTTGGTGGAAGATAAGGCCCTCAGGGTGCAACACGATACACGCTGTAGACATAGCTCAGTGATGTATGAATCTGGGTAGATGCGCAATCAAGTCGTAACTATCATCTCGCTCGATAGATGTAGTCGTCGATATCTCCTTTGCATAATCTTCCCAATCACAAGGCAATCGAGTCGATAGCGCTTAACTCCATCAAAGTCGGTCACGCCATACTGGGTATGCAGACCATCCGGTGGTGAAGATAGCGCTAAGAATTCTCCCAAGCGTAAGCCTATACCATCTTATATGTACGATATGCTCGAATAACTTCCTCGGGCGTGGCGGCCCTAATCTTCTCTTTATCGCATATCTAGTCCTTGCCATCTAGCACAAACAAGACTAACATAAGTCAATCTAATCATATCGATAAGCGGATAACGAAACCGAATATATATCATAGGCAGATAAAACAATCTAAACACATCTGATAAGCAGATAAATGTTGACAGCACAAGCTCTTATATTCAGCACACATCATAGTTCCACTTATGTTACTGGGGAAAAACTTGCTCTCAAGTAACAATCTAAGATTTTTTTCTCTACTGTAAAGTTCTCATTCTATGAAAATTATAGGACTATATTTAACTGATTCTCACGAATTCTGGAGAAGGAATCAAGGATCTTATCCTTCATACGATATAAATCTCGTTGTGATAGGAGTTCATAGGCGAAAACCGTGCTCAAAACGGAGTTCAAACGAATGAGAGCGGTCAAACAAAACACTGCGCAATGCAGTTTTTACTCGCGCGCCAGCGATGCACACGCCCAGCTGGCTGAGCATGAATGCATGTTCCACCTTTGTGTACTTAATTTGAATGTTCATTCAATCCTTAGTTCCCACACGTCTCCTCGTTGTTTGCCCATTGAATTTTGCATCTTGATCCTTTGATTTCCTTTGTTTTCGTTGTTCTTCTATTGAAAACTTCGCTTTGTTCTCTATTGATTGTTGCGTTAGTTCTCGTGTCACTACTTGCTATTATTCTCGTAGTGGAGTAAAGTTCCTCTAATTCATACTTCTATGTTCTTTCGCGAGGAGTGATCATGCTTCTTATAGCATCTATGTTCTTTTGGGATAACATATCCATTGTCGAAATATACTTTGAGATTTGAATAAAAATTTCAAATAATCATAACATAACTCATGCTTTCTTTGAATTTCAATGATTCAACAATCACTTTTGACATCTCAATGTCAACTCTTTCTCATTTCACTGCTAACTTGTTCTCATATCACTTTTGACATATAAATGTCAACTTTTCACATATCACTTTTCTTTTTGCACCTTTGTAAAACTCTTTTTGAAATGCTTTCTATAACTTTCATTCTCAAACTTTTCATAACTTTCATCTCAAATAACTCTTTACAAGTTTCAATGCTTTCAAAAGTATGAATTCAAACTTTTTCTCAAAACTTTTCACTTTCAACTATTTTCCACTATCAAAACTGAGAACAAATCAGTTACCTCTTTCCGGTTGAGCTTGATGCGATGGAGTGTTGAGCATAGTCAGCTGATCTCTAGAAGTCTAGTGACTCAATCTAGACTTAACTTTTGAAAGAAGGTTTTAGGGTTCAAGGGACGAACTGCTCTGATACCACTTTGTAACAGCCCGCCAATCCAAAAGACGGATTAGCAGAGACTGTTACTTGGAAAAGGAGATTAAAGAATTTAAAGACAATTGAATGTGGAATTGCAAAGCATATGACAACCAAACTCTTAAGATTTCAAACCATTAGAGATAAACACACAACGTTTTACATATGAACTAGACCAACAGATCATTCACAAAAGGGGTTCAACTGATCTGAAGGTTATATGTTTCAATACTCAAAATATAACTTAGTGTTCATAGCAGCGGAAAAGCATGTGAAGTACACATATGACGATGTGTACTCAAGGTACTACTAATCAGCGACAAAAGATTCCGACTGCTCAACACTTCACCATCCCATCAAGAGCTCAACATGCACATTTAAAAACAAACATGCAGGGCTAAGTACAAGAATGCACTTAGTGGACTTATGCCAAAAACACTTTCATTAAATTACACTGCCCCTCAGTAACACATGAGGTTTTAGTTGAAATGCTCGTGCTTACTAAAACAATTTCATCATTTTCTCAAAAGATCGCTGGCGGGCATTTTACGTATGCATGATCCGTATCCTGTCTCGTATAACTATTCATAAACTCATCTCACGCCAGAAGCGAGGCCTCCTTCCAGACTACGTGATCGTCAAGATGTTGCTCAAAGACACAAATCACCTATAGTGTACACGTTAATCTAGCGGTATAATCCTCCGGCATAGGATCCGATATCGATTTTCTATAAAGTTGGGAGCGACCCGACAAGCGATTCACTTTCATAGTTGGTGACCAAATCTCGATGGGATCCATACATAAAATATAAACTTTTAAGGTGTAATAACATCTCATCATCATTTTCAATGAAAGCATCATGAATAAGTACTTTTCATTTCGAAGAAAGCGTAATAAATAAAGCATTTGATATTTTGAAGAGAAAAGCCCACCTCGTATATATGCTTCTCTACGATTTCCTTTCTATGTCAAAGCTCAAGTCCGCGCCCCACCTTAACGTAAGAAACTATTACGAGACGTTGGTCATTGAGTATTCAACTTATAACTTCTCGTTTTCGACAGAGATGAATCATCATCTATAAATTTCTATGAATCGACAGGTCGAATGTCGAATTTATATCGACATTTCTAAATAGAATGATTTCAATTATGAAATCGATTCTCACATAAGAGATATTTCTATATCTCTAATACATATTACACGTCTCAATATATGTAACCAACGTAAGCCACAATTCTACTAGACCTACCACGTCACATTGATCATGTACTGACGTATTTCATACGTCTACACTCTTATTAAGCTAATTGACTTACAAAATCATATAATTTGCACATTCATATACATAACTATTAATATACATATATACACTTAATTTCTTATCTATTTCTAATCGTCTTATTATGAGCATCAATTTTTCACGTCAATCAACAATGATGCACATCAATACACACATCTATGATTTAATTTCAACATAATACTTTATTTTTCAACCTTACGTCACTTAGTAAAATATTTGACGTAAACATAATATTTCTTATTCTAAAAATCACATAAAATCATAGTATGTCTAAAACATCATTTTAGAATATATTATGTGATTATACTTGATAAAATAAATTTATAACATTAAAACCCATAGTATATGATTTTCGGTAATCATGGTTAATTATTCTAAGCTTGTACATAAATTCTCATAAATTCACATATCACACTATTTTATCATGGGGTCAATAATATGTAATAATATTGATCATAGAAAAATTATACATCACCAAATTTTAGTATATAGTTTACGGTATTTTTGAAAAACATAATAAACATTTTTCAAAAATTCCAATTAAATTACACAACACATAATCATCATCATGTATCATTACTATAACATAATTTTCATCAATTACAACTCATACATCAATATACTATAGACCCATATTTTCGAAAATATGACTTAGGTCAAATTAATTTTCTAAAATTCAATAAATTCATACAACACTATATTATGAATCTACATCATTAATATGCTATAATAACATTCAAACATGAATTATATCTCAACATATGATCATGCTATAATTTTCGAAAATTCTAAGAATATGTACTATAGTTTTCCAAAAATTCCACATAAAATCATACAAGCTTATTTAATACCATAGATCATTAATACATGCTCAAATCAACAATTAAAAATCATGTTCATCAACATATGATACTCACAAGATTTCGGTCCTAGCATATAATTTTTAAGCATGCTCAACTTTATACTAATTTCATAACATATGCTTAGGAACATCATATAAACATAATTTCTAAACAACTTTAACATATGAACATAATTCCTTAAAATTTCATCATAAATGAACTAAGCTCATAACATAAGATTTAATGGATGAAATTCAAAAATTCAAACGTATATATAAAGCTCGTACGATTTCTAACCTCTTAATCGGCGTCGATTTCTAACGGCAACGGTTTTTGATCTAAGATTTGTGAAGGATAAGTGATGAACTCTCACAATTTCTCCCTCTCTATTTTCGGTATTATGAGTTGCAAAATGGAAGAGAGTTTGATCCTAGCTCATATTTATAAGCATGTCCACTTGTAGCTAATTATTACATAAAATATCAATGAATACACTTGCTTAATTTGTCAAACTTTTCGGCCCTCAATGATAAACGCGCTTTTTACACGTTTATTGTTGATATTTAAAGATGATTTTAGATCAATAAAGTGCGTTTAAGTCTTGGATCTCAATGCTTTTATATATCTTTGGAAGATACTGCTCTTGGGTTCTGTTTTGGTGTTTTGTAGGCTTTTCAAGTGATAATCGATGCATAAGACAAAGATGTAATCAAAGATGACCAATGGATATGAAAAAAATGGTTATGAAAATCTCACAATATTAAAGAGTATCTCGATAGGAGTTCATAGGCGAAAGCGAATCGAAAATCGGAGTTCAAACAAGGAAGAAGCAGGCGAACGTCGAAGTCGCGCCCGGCGCCCGCGCACCGCACCCATCCGTGCAAGCGCAAGCCGCGCCGAGCGCCAGCGCTGCCGCATCTGCGTACAAGCGCACACGCCGGCCGGTGCTCAAGGAGCCTCGCGCGACTCGGCCACCAGGCCGATCCGAGGCGCGTTCACGAATTCCCTCGCCGCTCGTTCGATCGGCGCTTCAGCATGCCCACGTCACCCCGCGCGCCCGCCGCGCGGTGCCTCGTCCATCGGCGGCCGACCATGCGGCGCGGTCGGCGTTCAACTTCAGCCGGCGCTGGCAAAGCAGTAGCGCGCATTCTTCTCGCGCCCGCGCCTCGCCTCGTCCACCGTCCGGCGCTGGGAGCACCTCAGCGCCCGCTCTGCATCATTCTGGCGCTTCATACGCGTCCCCTCGTGTCCGTCCGACGCTGCGGCTTCGTCCGACGCCTGGTCCCTCGCGTCCGGTGCTGCATCCTCAACCGGCGCTGGGCTACCTTTCCAGAGAACGCTCGCGTCCGGCGCTTCGCCCCGTCCGGCGCTGGACGTGAGATTTTGGGCCTATTTTTAGTATTTTCGTGGGCTTTTTGCTAGGGTCTATAAATATAAGAAACATACGCACGAGGAAGACACATTCCACAGACGCCTCCAGACCTACCAAACACCTTTCTCCTCCGTTTGTTTTCAGTTTTTCTTCTTGTTTAACTTTAGCTTTGATTTAGTTTGTTTCTAGCTTTAGTTTTCCATCGTTATACTTTAGTTCTACGTTTTGTTAACGCTTTGGAGCGCCGTCCGGCGAATCCGACCGTTTCCCATTTTCCGTTGGGTTTGGATACAAACCCAACCATTGTTCTTTAGACGCTTCCCTACGGGTTTTATCAATTTAATTTCTGTTTTCATGATTATCTCATATTTAATTCCGTTAATTATGTCTAGCTAAATTTCCGTTCTAATCCTAGGGTTTGCATTATTCTATCCTATATGTTGTGATTCCTGCTATCGTTGTTTACCTTCCTGGCATTGATTCATGATTCTTGGTGCTTAATTATATGTGTTGATTTCTGATCAATCTTGATGCATGTCATAGTTGCCAGTTAATTACGTAACTGTTTTAATTGTCAATCGATCTTGAATGCATGATACGAATAAGCCGTGAGTCGTAACTGAGATAGGAACATTCGTAGGAAGCATATTCTTTGTGATCCTTTTGGAGTTACTTATTTTCCTCTAGAGACGTAACAGTAATAGGGAAAATTAGTAATCAACTGTCACAATTGTCGTAACTGAAGTTGTTGGCTACATATGTGATCTTCCATCTTATCTGGATTAAAACGGTTAATAATAAGCAGGATAAACACATTGTGGGTAGGATTAATGCATCCCTAGGGTTAGTCTTTCTTATCATTTTATCTTGGTGATTTTATTGCTTTATTTTATATTTCTGCATGCTTACATCTGCTTTGGATTAAATTCTGAAGCCCTAAAATCTTACCAAACCAAATCTGTTGCTTGGATAATGATGAATCATTGTTGAGTTAGCTTTTGTGCTTTCGCATTACAATCCCTGTGGATACGATACTCTGCTTACCTTCTATATACACCTTTTCCGTGTGAAAAAAGGGAGCGATCAAATTTTGGCGCCGTTGCCGGGGATTGTTAAGATTGCATAGGAATAATTTGACGATTTTGATTTATTAATTCAAGTTATTTTTTATTATTTTTTTTTTTTGCAAGAGCTGAATTCTCTCTTTTCTCAGGTAGTTTATGCGTACAAGATCTCAGGGACCTCCTGAAATATTATTAGATCCCGAGATCGAAAGCTCTCAAAGGAGAAGAGGACGAGAGAAGAGACAGGCTGCAATGGCAGCTAATCCACGTAATCCAGGCATTCCTCCCGAGCAAGCTGCACGCATGCTAGCGGATTTCGCAGAGATGCAGCGCCAGATGGCGAATATGGGACTCCTTGTCCCTGTTCCAGAGACGCGACCGCTGAACTTTATGTACCGACCTCCTACTGAACAGTTCCAAGGAGGCGGATGGGGCCCTGCGTGGATGCGAACAATTTTGGTCAAGCCGCCCCGATCAAGATGGTCCTAGGAAGCGGTTTGGGGGAGTCATCGAAGACCGAATCGCATCTCGAGACCTTCCTCGATATTTGTGACACCATCAAGCAGAATGGGGTGCCACAAGACACGATCCGACATCGCATGTTCGGTTTCTCATTGCAATTGTGCAAAAGATTGGTTCAAGAGTTTGGACCGAATCGGCGTCGACACTTGGGGAAACTTTGCGAAGTTTCTCTCGAAATATTTTCCGCCGGCGAAAGCACGAAGATCATCGCCGAAATCTCCCAATTTTGCCAAAACCACGGCGAATCACAATTCGAGGCATGGGAGAGATTCAGAGGTCATCGAGGCGATGTCCACGGCATGGATTCTCCAAGGAGCAACAAATCACGCAGCTTACACGGGGGTGACATTTCAGACGAGGAGCATTGTGGATGCATCGGCAGGGGGCTGTTTATTGAACCGACGAGTAGACGAGGCGAGCCGTATTTTAGAGGAGATGGCTGCCAACAGCTATCAATGGCAAACGAAGAGAACGCCAGTGGTTAAAGCAGCGGCCGTCGAGGCTGATTCGAGATACGACGAGCTGATGAAGCAATTCACTCTGTTGAATAGCCAGATTGAGACGGAGGACGTAAATTTTATAAATCAAAGGAACCGTCAAGGGGAGAATCCGGCATACACTCCAAACAATAGAAATCATCCGAACATGTCGTATGCTAACCCGAATAATTTTCAAGAACCTCCAAAGAAGCTTATTTGTGCGAGTAATGGTATAATTCAAGAGAAGAAGCCAAGTCTAGAAGATATGATGCAGCGGTTGGTTGTGAGCAACCAACAATTGGCGATTTAATCGAATTCGTTCATAAGCAACACCGGGCAAAAGATAAATCATCTCGAATCCACTATGACTGCTATGGGAAAGCATTTGAAGATGCTAGAAAATCAAATCAATCAAATAGCTGCTCAACAAAATGCACAGCCAAAAACGGGCCAATTTCCGAGTAATACGGAGGTGAACCCGAAAAATTAGTGCTTCGCCATCCAGACGAGGAGTGGACAAGCTTACCCGAGCCCTACCGAGGAAGAAGAGGCTAAAAGAAATCGGAGCGAGCTTCGCGACCGAGCTCGCGACCGTGAGGAGTCCAGAGTTTTCCCCACAGAAGCTTGCGACCGAGCACGCGCCCGTAAGCCTGACCGCGAACCATCGGTTATGCGCACCCCTGCATTTGTTCGCGGCGACTCGGCGCCGCAGCGCGACCGCCAAGTATTCGATCTGATTCAGGTGAGCGAGCTCGCGCCAAGCTCACACGCGAAGAAGGATTGCGGCGAGCGGATCCTCGTGACGACCCGGCGATCGCGAGGTCGACCGCGAGGCAACCCCGAAGCAAATCCGCACGTACACTCCTCGGTCCCGCTTCCAGTCGGCTAGTCAAGTCGAAATATGACGAGGAGTTTGCTCGCTTCAAAGAGATTTTCAAAAGTTGAGATCAATTTGCCTCTCTTTGAAGCTGACTGCGAAACATGCTTGGGATACATGAAATTTTTAAAGACGCACTTGCAAGCAAGAAAAATTAGGAAATTTGAAAAATTACCTATCCAGAAGAATGCTGGTCAGATTGCAAAAGCTCCTCTGGCGTAGAAGGATCCCGGCGGTTTACGTTAGAATGCGAGATCGCCGAGCATACTTTTCCAAATGTGTTATGCGACTTGGGGCGGTATCAATCGATGCCATTGAGCGTATTCAACCGGCTACACCTAGGAAAGATGAAGCCGGCGAAGATCTCACCGATGATGGGCGATAGGTCGGTCACATATCCTAAAGGTATCGTCGAAGATGTGTTGGTAAGAATCGGGACTTTTTCCCGCCGATTTTGTGATTTTAGATATTCGAATTCAAACAACAACCACTAATCTGGCGGACCTTTTCTAGCAACCGGTCGTGCTTTGATTGATGTGCGGAAGGTAATCTCACGTTTCGTGTTAACGATGAAGAGCTCAAGATTTCAATATATGGCGCCATCAAGCAACACGGACGTTCGAGCCCGAAAAGTGTTATTCAATCACTCATCACATCGCTAGTCAAGTCTCGCGCGAAGGGCAACCGACCGGTCGGCGGGCATCTTTGCAAGGAAAAAGTGGACTCGGCATAAAAATCCGAGTGATTCATTCAAGTTCAGTGGAAGCCATCCTTGTGCCAATTGGTGGGCAGTTGTCAATGCCAAGTACGGCAAACCAAAGTTTGGGAAGTTGTCAGTTGTCAAATTGCCTGATTGATGAGAGGTAACGTCGAGCTAGCGACGATAAATCCAGCACTGGTTGGGAGGTAACCCAACATTTTACATGCTTTATGTTGTTTTTTGTCGTGTTTTTCTTGTTTTGCGTTGTTTTGTTGTGTCTTGTTTGTTTGTTTTAAGTCCCAAGGTATATCATCAATGGCGAGGATTCTATCCACCGCCGGAGTAGTGCGACATTTGAGGTAAGATCTCTCCCAATCACTCTCTTCTGCAAACCTTATTGCCTCCATTACACACTATTGACAATAAGTTTGGGGGGGAGTGTTCGAGTGTGAGTTGGTTGAGAATCTTTCTTATGTTTTGCTTTGTTTTGTTAAGTGTTTATATGTTGGGGCTTTTGTCGTGTCGTTTGTTTCGTTGTTGTGTCGGTCGATCAACGAGTTTAAGTAAAATGTGTTAATCCATGTGGCCAATGACGATAGAAATTTTTTGTGAAATTTTTAATGATAGTGCACATGATATGTTAGAAAATGACGCATGGATGACTTGAGATTGCTTAGCTTGTTGTTTTTAACCATTTTGCTAAAACCGTGAAACTTGAGATTCACTGTATACGCATCTTGATATAGTTTCTTTTATTTGTGTGACATCATGCATGTGATTATCTTCTAGAACTTGCCGTTCTTCTGTGTCGAGACTGCAATATGTGTTTTGAATTTGGAAAGGATAAAAGGCCATCTTTGTTAACCACATATTTACCCAAACACTAACCCGATGATATATACCATTTGTCGCCTTCTTTGAGCCTTTATTAGACTTATTCTTTCGATTAACCGGATGATAGGAGGTGAGGATGGATATGGGAATCAAAAGGGGTTGAAATTTTGATATAGTTATGACGAGAAAAATTACTTTTAGAGAAATACATCTATGGTGAAGAATAATACCTTTGTTTTAAATGATAAACCCTATAAGCTCTAGAAAAGAAAAGAAAAAAAAAGCAATGATAAGTTCACTATGTGTGTTGAGCATAAAGGGTCTTTAATCAAAGTATAGGTACCTTCTGTGGCATAAAACGTCGATTTAGTACGTTGGGAAAGAAGAGGAAAATGGACAAAGTCCATATGTATCGAAAAGTATAAATGGGGGTGCTTGGAATATATTTGAGTCACTTAGCCATATATTATCCTATCTTAACCAATGTGCCTACAATATAACCTATGAAAAGACCTTTTTGATCCTTATTTGAACACATTTGACGTGGTGGAGATATTAGAGAAATGGCAAGCCTATGGTAAGATTTTTGCATTGCATTGATTTTTGAGTGCATACACGTCCCTTACTTCTTTATGAGTTGAGTGTATTCTATATATTACACACATGCCATTGTGAGGGTTGAATTGAATGAGATTTTTGCTTTCAAGAGTTATACATTGTTGAGTTGACTAATGTTGTCATGTACGCTAATAATTTTTTAGCTTTGAGATGTTTCTGAGGCTTGATAGTGTTAATCATCTTTGCCGACGCTCGTTGATCTTTCGTTGTGTCTTTCTTTCTGTTCTGTTTTGTTTGAGGACAAACAATGTTTTAAGTTTGGGGGGTTTGATAAACGCGCTTTTTACACGTTTATTGTTGATATTTAAAGATGATTTTAGATCAATAAAGTGCGTTTATGTCTTGGATCTCAATGCTTTTATATATCTTTGGAAGATACTGTTCTTGGGTTCTGTTTTGGTGTTTTGTAGGCTTTTCAAGTGATAATCGATGCATAACACAAAGATGTAATCAAAGATGACCAATGGATATGACTAAAATGTTTATGAAAAGCTTACAATATTAAAGAGTATCTCGATAGGAGTTCATAGGCGAAAGCGAATAGAAAATCGGAGTTCAAACGAGGAAGAACGAGCAAACGTCGAGTCACGCCCGAGCGCCCGGCGCTGCACCCATCCGCGCAAGCAAGCGCGCCCAGCGCCGCGCTGCACCCATCCGCGTACAAGCACCCACGCCCAGCCAGCGCTCGCGGAGCCTCGCGCGACTCGGCCACCCAGCGCATGCTCGCTCCGGCGCGCGTTCACGACTTACCTACCGCGCGCGTTCCCGGCCGGCTTTCAAGATGCCCGCCCGCCCGCCGGCGCCGCCCATCCGGGCGACCATGCGGCGCTTCGCGCGTTCAACTCCAGCCGGGCTGGCGGCAGCGCCATTCTTCGCGCTCGCCCGCCTCGCCCACCGTCCGTGCTGGGAGCACCTCGGCCCGCTTCTGCATCATTACGGTGCTTCATACGCGTCCCCTCGTGTCCGTCCGGCGCTGCAGCTTCGTCCGGTATTGCATCCTCAACCGCGCGGGGCTACCTTTCGAGCTTCGCGTCGGCGCCGCCCGTCCGGCCGGACGTGAGATTTTGGGCCTATTTTCAGTATTTTCGTGGGCTTTTTGCTAGGGTCTATAAATATAAGAAACATACGCACGAGGAAGACACATTCCACAAACGCCTCCAGACCTACCAAACACCTTTCTCCTCCGTTTATTTTCAGTTTTTCTTCTTGTTTAACTTTAGCTTTGATTTAGTTTGTTTCTAGCTTTAGTTTTCCATCGTTATACTTTAGTTCTACGTTTTGTTAACGCTTTGGAACGTTTTCGTCCGAAGGAATCCCACCGTTTCCCGTTTTCCGTTGGGTTTGGATACAAACCCAACCATTGTTCTTCAGACGCTTCCCTACGGGTTTTATCAATTTAATTTCTGTTTTCATGATTATCTCGTATTTAATTTCGTTAATTATGTCTAGCTAAATTTCCGTTCTAATCCTAGGGTTTGCATGATTCTATCCTATATGTTGTGATTCCTGCTATCGTTGTTTACCTTCCTGGCATTGATTCATGATTCTTGGTACTTAATTATATGTGTTGATTTCTGATCAATCTTGATGCATGTCATAGTTGCCAGTTAATTACGTAACTGTTTTAATTGTCAATCGATCTTGAATGCATGATACAAATAAGCCTTGAGTCGTAACTGAGATAGGAACATTCGTAGGAAGCATATTCTTTGTGATCCTTTTGGAGTTACTTATTTTCCTCTAGAGACGTAACAGTAATAGGAAAAATTAGTAATCAACTGTTACAATTGTCGTAACTGAAGTTGTTGGCTACATATGTGATCTTCCATCTTATCTGGATTAAAACGGTTAATAATAAGCAGAATAAACACATTGTGGGTAGGATTAATGCATCCCTAGGGTTAGTCTTTCTTATCTGTTTTATCTTCCGTGATTTTATTGCTTTATTTTATATTTCTGCATGCTTACATCTGCTTTGGATTAAATTCTGAAGCCCTAAAATCTTACCAAACCAAATCTGTTGCTTGGATAATGATGAATCATTGTTGAGTTAGCTTCTGTGCTTTCGCATTACAATCCCTGTGGATACGATACTCTGCTTACCTTCTATATACACCTTTTCCGTGTGAAAAAGGGAGCGATCACTCAAGTGTATGGAAGAGACAAAATTTTATCTTATCTCATAACACTTTAATATGATATATTATCACTTAATTAATACATATCACCATACTTAGCATAAAATAAAGAAATCATCACTTTATATTATGCTTGTGTGTGTGTCGGCAAAATTCAAAGCTATTCATTTTTTTCTTTCAACGGCATGTCCACTTTAAAAATATTTTTTTTACTAATGTTTCCTCAAACTATAACATAACTTTTTCAAAGCTTTTAAAATCATACCTTTACTTTTGGAAACATCAGAAACTACTTTCCTTGCTGGTTGAGCGTGATGAACAGGAGCGTTGAGCGGTGATGACTACTTCATAAAGAGTCTAGTGATTCAAGCTAGACTTTGGATAGAAAGAATATTTTTGGTTCAAAGCAAACGAACTGCTCTGATACCACTCTGTCACAGCCCGGTTTGGCAAATCCTTACCGGATCGTGACTTGGGGTTTGGATTACGTATTTATGAAAGAATAAGGTTTCCAACTCATTTCATCTATGAAGAAATGTAGATGTTCCAAACAGAAACGAGAATCATGATGGAGCAAAATAGCTTATATATATATATATAAGATGGTTTCAAGGTTCTACCAAAACAGTAGCTTTTACAGAGCTTAACATAGTAACAAAATATAACAGAGTCTCAAGAGTTTGGCAGCAGAATAAAACGTGTGAGACATGCATATGGAGATGCATTCTCAAGGTGAACCAAAAATACTTCATACTTCTTGCTCAACTCCCGCTCTGTTCCATCACCCGCTCAACCTGCACATTTAAAAACAAATATGCAGGGCTGAGTACAAAGATGCACTCAGTGGACACATGCCGAAAACATTTTACTTTACGAAATATTGTACTGCCTACATCACAGTAAGACACAAGGGTTTTATTTGAAAAGGCCTTGTGCTTACTAAATACATTTTCATTACATTCTCAAAGTCGTCTGGCCAGACATTTTCTCATAACAACGTATATTCCAAGTCGGCTATGGATTAACGCGCCGGGAGGGAGGCCTCCCTTCACCCGGACGCACGACTGACCGCGAACGGTTCAGAGGCTGAAACAACTGACCGTAACTCGGTTCAGAAGCTGAAGTGTACACAACCCTAGCTAGGATTCCCCCTTCACCTCTAGCTTAGGATCCGAATTCGTAATACTTTTCTGTTGCCCCAGGCAACCCGAATGGACATATACAAAACATAAAACATTTTTGGCAGACAATATCGTAATTTATCATTTGCAGAAAAACAGTAAAGTAATAACAGTAAATGATTTTCCAAGAAAGCTCGTAAATGGTTTCGATAAGAAAGCCCACATTTTGTTGAGATAAGAAAGCCCACATCGAGAACTTAAAGTTCTTATGTCACTTAGGGTTTTACTTTTCTGTTTCTGTTCTCCTCCGAGTCAAACTTCTATTTGTTATCGGTCGACATCGGCGACGTTTTTTTCTATCTACGATCTAAGAGAACCTTTGGGAACACTCTCTATTTTTTTTCTCTCTATTTTTCTTTCTATTTCTTCCTAATTTTCGGTTATAATGGTATAAGGGGGTCTCCTATTTATAGAGTTTATAAAGTGTATTTAATCATTACTTTATAAAATATCTTAATATAAAGTCAAAAATTACAACTCCTTTTATCTTCTTAATTTTCGAACCCTATGAGTTGTCCATGAGTCAATTTTGATCTTATCTTATACTTTAATTATCATATCTTATCTTTTTGAAATTATAACATATCTAGGTGTAAAAATCAAAATACAACTCATACCTTATCTTTTAAATTTTCGGTCAACTCATTTGGTTCATGAGACAATTATTTTATTTTATCCTATAGTTTATTATGTTATTTTATCATTTAATCAATGTATCTTATACTTATCATAGAATAAATAAATTATCATTTTTTGTTATGTATGTGTGTGTGTTCGGCCTCTCTTCTTTCCTTAGGATAGATTTTTATTTTTTTCTATATCATATACTTTAATATTATCATATAATAATATCATATTTGAAAAGTCGAATTTTCAACCTAGGATAAAGTGTCGAGATCAAAGAGTTTTAAAATGTTTCCAACCTTATTCTAAGTCCATAATTTCGTCTATTAAAGGAAAAAACCATAGGTTACTTGTTTAATTTGATAACCATCTCTACTTTACACCTAATAATATCTTATCTTTATAATTATAACCCCTCATTAATTAAAGTATGATATTTATATCCTTTTCACACTAAAAGGTCAAATTTTCGGTCCCTATATATAATATATGCTACATATTCTATTTTCTTTCAATTAATAGCTATGTGACACAATAATAATCTTAGATGATAAAATAAATCATAGGAAAATTAATTAAGATCATTTCTATGCACTAAAGTAAAGTTATCGGCAACTAATTCGAAATTAAGGATAAATTATTAAATCTTTAAATTTTTCATAACTAATATTATTTTCATGAGTAATTACATAAATATAATGATCTTATATCATAAAATAAATTTTTGGAAAAATTCTAAGTATTTTTCACATATTTTCGAAAAACTAGGGTTTTCTAGATTTAATTTTCACAAAATTCTATTTTCACCCTATTTTTGTGAATTTCGAAATTTGTATAATTTCTAGGAGATAAGATTGATCTAGAAATCATGATATTTATCAAGTATATAATTAAATAAATTATTTAATACAATTATCACATATAATCATAGATTTCGAAAATCACATAAAATATCACATTTTTTTCGAAATTTGCAAGCTAAGATTTAAAATAATATCTTCTATGATACTTATCACATTTCTAAGAGATAAACATCATCCATGCTTAGTCATAACCTTATCTTATCATTTTATAAAAATATCATAGCATACTTATCACAAAAATGTCATTTTCCAACCTTATCATATACACCTCATTATTTTCTAAAATCATGCTTGGTGTACAAGATAATTATCTTATCATATACTACAAGATAAACATGACAACTCATCACATAAAATCAAGTGATCACATATTAAATCAAAAATTTATCACTTATTCCCTAAATTTTCGAAAATCACTAAGAAATTAGAAAAATATTTCTTTTTCTTCCTTAGTGTAATACTTGACTAAATAATATCCCACATATACTTAAAAATATATTTATTTATATTTAAAAATTATTTCGTTTGAATTTTTAAGAGGAATTTCGATTTACTCAAAATCGACAATTACCGATGTTTATTTTCATACTTGTTTCCTTCATAACATTCCTTCTATATTTTCGAAATTTTTAAGCCCAAAATTTCGGGTTGTTACATTCTACCCCCCTTAACGAAATTTCGTCCTCGAAATTTACGTGTTCTCATAACGTTCTTGATTCCTTCTCCACATCACGTGATCAACTTTCCAACGTTGTTGCTTCGTATCCATTTATCGTCGTATATTCTTATATCGACTCATTTCTTTCCTTCAAACCCTTAGATCTAAGATTCTCGTTTTCCAAATTTCGTAACACTCTACGACTCAAGATTCTTAACTAATTGTTCACGTCAAATCTATCGTTTCCAAAAGATGGTATGCCCTATATTCAAATCTATGTTTAAGCAACTAAATGTTAATGTCGTAACTTCTTTCATGGGTGAAGAAAATTCGTATCCCTTTATCTCATTTCGTGCTAAGTCCCATAACATTCACGTATGACCTCGTAATAAAGTAGCCTTAAAGTTTCTATATCGACTCATAAAATGGGATGATGCCATTCCTTCTATATCTTGAAATTGCCTCGTGCTTATTTATCTTACCGAGATCATCTTCTCTAACTGAGGAAATATATCACTATACTGATCTGAGAACTTAGGTACCGAGATAAGTCAACCTATTTCATATTTTTTGGCTTCAAGGATTGGAGGAAACGTATCATGACAACTTATAAATGGGTATGGGTTCACAATTCAAGATGACATTTTTTTGAAATTTGAATCACTTTGAAACGAATAATTGGGATATAGGGTCTGAAGACCAAAATGACGACTACTGAGATGTCTTTGGTCATATGGGCTGGCCAGACCTGTCACAAATACCTCTCAGTCACATGAAGGCTTGGTTCCAAAAGGACATTTTATAAACTTTCGGTTGTAAACTTCTTGTAGAAAAAGTGAGAAATCAAGTGATATCTCATTTGAAACTAAGTCATAGAGTTAAACTCAATGACAGAACTTGGGTAATGAAGAAAATTCTAAACATCATATAACTTGCACTGGGTCATCATAAATCGTAAGGTTTCTCAAAATATGATACATATCGAAACATAAATCCACATTACTAACTACAGCTCTTAACTTAAACATTTTCTATTCTATCGTACCAGAATCCTTTTACTATGGATATTATTTTGCGAGAACTAACTAATAATTCGATCACGTCTCTATTAAGTTCTAATAGTCAACTCGGAGTTCCGTTGCGTGTGAACATCTAAAGGGAAAGACTATACTCATGTTACCATCGCATAGTGACATTCATCATCTCATAATCATCATTCCATATCTACCCTTTTAGTCTTTTCTACTTGTATTTATTCTTATTTCCATCCTTGCTTCCGTTATGATGAACTAAAATTCTCATAATTCATATTTCTATGTTCTTTCATAAAATGGATCATACATCTTAAGCGATATCGTTCTTTTGGGATAACCTACTCATTGTTACTAACAACTTGTAATTCAAACAAGAATAACATAACTCGTTCATACTAATACATCTCATGAATTCTACAATTCAAACATTTCACTGACATATCATTGTCAACTCTTTCTCATATCTCTTCCAACTCTTTCTCATATCCCTATCAACTTTTCTCATATCCCTTTCCTTTTCTCATCCTAAAACAACTTTTCAACTACTTTCCACTTTAAACCTCCATTTCCGTACTTATCTTTTGAACTCGTATCATTCTCATTTCTTAATAAGACAATTGCTACTTATAAACAATACTTAGTACATAAAACATCTCATAGACACTTATCGTATTCCTCCCTTAACATTCTATACCCCAATTCGTATATCGCTCTAGATTAATTCATGTTAAGCAATAGTCGATTTAAAATTCTGTAGCGTAGAATTTCAAATGAAGGTACTATGCCCATGTCACAAGTGACATTCGTTTATTGAAGCTTCAATTCCTCCACGTAACATTCCAATTCACGTTTGTCAGGTCGTACTTATAAGCATTCTAAGTTCTCAAGTTCTCGTGTTTCATCAAACACTACGTTATACATAGAAGAGAATTTCTTATGATCTCGTTCAATCTAAGTTCTTTGTGAAACTTAGAGCTCATCTACGTTCTTTTGAAAATCAACAAAATTTCACAATTCAACTTTATTTCATAAACATACTTTTCATTCAAACTGACATATAACTCTATATATGTCTATCATCAATACTCATATACCCACCACCCAGTATAAGCTTTTACTTTCTTCCAATTTCATCAAAATGATCACATACCAATCGGGTATGAGCTTAAACTTCTTCAGACAAACCACTTGTTGTCTTATCAATGAATTATCAAAATTCAAAGCTATTCATTTTTTTCTTTCAACGGCATGTCCACTTTAAAAACATTTTTTTTACTAATGTTTCCTCAAACTGTAACATAACTTTTTCAAAGCTTTTAAAATCATACCTTTACTTTTGGAAACATCAGAAACTACTTTCCTTGCTGGTTGAGCGTGATGAACATGAGCGTTGAGCGGTGATGACTACTTCATAAAGAGTCTAGTGATTCAAGCTAGACTTTGGATAGAAAGAATATTTTTGGTTCAAAGCAAACGAACTGCTCTGATACCACTCTGTTACAGCCCGGTTTGGCAAATCCTTACCGGATCGTGACTTGGGGTTTGGATTACGTATTTATGAAAGAATAAGGTTTCCAACTCATTTCATCTATGAAGAAATGTAGATGTTCCAAACAGAAACGAGAATCATGATGGAGCAAAATAGCTTATATATATATATAAGATGGTTTCAAGGTTCTACAAAAACAGTAGCTTTTAAAGAGCTTAACTGTCACATCCCCTCAATCCTAGGTACGATTTAGTAGGGATTGTAACTCTAAACAGGTATAATTAAACAGGGGGATTCTCCTTAACAAAAGCCGTAATTCATATGTCAAGTATGTTCTTGGACTTTAGTACATATCTTAAGTTCTTGCAGCGGAAAACATGTGATATGTACATATGACGATGTACTATCAAGGTATAAACTTTTCAACGACAATATTCCTATTGCTCAACACCGCCCATCCATCATCGCTCAACCGCACATTTAAAACAAATATGCAGGGTGAGTACAAGAATGCACCGGTGGACTCATGCCAAAACATTTTATCATTTTTAGATTACATCGCCACATCTTGGTAAGAGACATGCGCTTTTAGTCGAAAGGCCTGTGCTTACTAAAAATTTTCATCATTCTCAAAATCGCCGCTGGCCGTGCATTTTCTTGTGTGTATGATCCGTATCCCATATCCTCATTTCATCATAACATCAAAGTTCAAACGTCGAGAGGGAGGCCTCCCTCTACGACGCCGTGACCGGCCGTGAATTGTCCTTACAGCACACAGTTACGTTCAGGTGTACACGTTAATCCTAGCTAGGCATCGTCTTCCGGCATAAGATCCGATATCGATTTCATAACTAGGTTGGGCGCGACCCAACAAAATTCAACTCATTTCATATCATCATATCATTTCACATCATTTCATATCATTCATTCCGGATAGGATCCATACACAAAACAGAAATATTTTTGGCATGTAATCTTGTAAACATTTTATCAACAGTTGAAATTAAGCATTGTAAATAAATTCATTTGGAAATAATTTAAATAAGAAAGCTCGTATTTTATTTTGGATAAGAAGCCCCACCTGGACTGTAGATTGTCTAACCGATTTCTTGGAATGCGAGTCCTAGGCTCAGCCTATCTATTCCTGGCTTTGAGGTTTTGGAGTTGTAATATCCATCGGGTCTTAGAACCCATATTTCTACTTGAGTGTATATCATGGCATGATATACAATAAATTGACCATGTAGTAGCACCTAGTCAAATATTTCACGTTAAGGCGTGCTTCCGTAAAAATATCATATTGTTGTTTTATCCTAATTTCGTGTATCTTATTAATGCTCTAATGTAACTTACGACATATCATAATGAATGCATCAATTAATAGCATGTTAGTCACATAAGGCATTTTCACATAGGGAGTTCCAACACTTAGTCAAATTTCAGTGTTTAATTTTCAAAGAAAACGTTTTAAAAGCCCAAGTGTCATACTTTGACGATTCATAACTCTTGATTCAAAATACGTATGGCCGCACAAAGATACATTCTGAAACCTCTAAACCTGTACTATGAGTTCTAAGAAGGAATTCGATCCAAAAGAGTCGTGGTTCTGGAGATATAGGGTCTCAAATGGGCAACTCGAACTCGACTTCTATACTTAGAATATTTTTCAGATTTCAGATTTAGCTTAACGACGAGGGATTTTATGAGGCTCGTAACTTTGACTCACAATACCAAAATGACTGCAGGCTACCAATTTCGAAACCTTGTAACAAGAACTACATGTTTTATGAAGACATACTGGAAGATACCTGACGCATCGAAAAATACGTAAGTTCAAAGCTGCCTAGTTGGAATGGACAATTTTCAAGTAGGTGACTTTGGGTCAATGAAAGGTGTACCTATAAGACTTGGTTTGAGATCAAACTTTCCAGATCAAAACTAGACATGGTAAAGAACATTTCTTATGAAGAAACCCAAGTCAAAGTCGGACTACAACCGGCTTGAACATCTCACGAAAAAGTCGGACTTGTAGAGTTCATTAACAAGGAATTAGACTTAGGCATTTTGACCAAAAAGACCTACTGAAATGCGTTAACTTTAAAAATTCACTGAGGGCTTATTAAAACGAATCTGATAATGCAATCTAACAGATTGTAAAGCCACTTAAGTCTATTTTAATTCAGAAAAAGCCTCACTCAATGATTCAAAATAGATTGGGAGATAAAAATGTTTTACTACAAGCTATTGCTACAGTGACAGTTTTGTGCAGTTCTTTTGTAAAATCTGGAATAAATAGTAAAAAAATTTAGAAAATTCTGAAAATTTACATAAATCTTCTAGACATGGTAAATTATTTTTATACCAAATTGTAGAGTTTTACCATTAGCCAAACTCGAAACGAAAGCCACGGACCGTGGGTGATGAACATGGAAATTTTACAGATTTGTGCAGTGATTTTGAAAAATACAATTAAAATAGTAAATCAAGTTGGATTGACTTGAAATTTTACAGAGACGTGCTAGACATGTTTAATTTCAACATAGTAAAATTTCACATTCATCGGACCACTGTAACTTAGTCAAATAAATTTATGAAGTTACTGTATTCGTAACATACTTCCAGTTTTCATCTAAGCTTATTCTTCTTGTAAGCATTTCATATAACAAACGAAAATGGTGAATCTATCACCCCAAATCACCCCTAAGATCATCAATCTAAGCATGCAAGTATGATTTAGCCATGTCCAAGAATCATAGGATGAAGATATACCTCAGCCACGAATTGAAGATAAACAAGAGGGATGGAGCTTGAGCTCTCTCTTCCATGGAGGAAATGGGTCTCCATTGCAAGAAGTGGAGTGAGGAGAGGAGAGGGGGGAGGGCTGCAAATCTGAATGGGGGAGAGAGAAATGGCTGATCCAAAAGGGGAGGTATATATAGGGTGGTGTTGGGTGAAATGCATGGGTGACATTTGTCACTACACTCCCATGCATATCAACACTTGTCACACACATGCACAACTCACACTCTCTCTCCATGCACACACACCCACGTTTTTATATATATATATATATATATATATTTATATGTGTTTAATTATTTAGTTAGGCTATATAATTAATCAAATTGTCACTTAATAGATACATGTAATAGTGGAAAGATCAACCAATAAATCCTTAGTATATATATATATATATAGAGCTCTCGGCTATTACACATGTAATATGTCAAATTTTATTTTCCATGCCATATACGTCATAACATATGGTTTAGATGATAAATAATATCATAGGACAAATTAACGGCATCAAATTATGCGATAAAACCCTAACATTCGAAACTAGGGTTTTCAAATTGAGAATCACTACAAAAAAAGCGATCGATCGTGACGGAAAATTCGTCAAGAAACCTCGTGTCGATCCGTCGCTAAAATGGATTAGCGACGGATTAGCGACGGAATGAGGCGGTCGCTGGAAACCTGGTTGGCAAACGTTTAGCGACGGAATTACGTCGTCGCTAATTTTTAGCGACGGACGGCGACGGAAAATTCAGTCGCTAATCCGCGACCTCGAGCGGCCGTGCGATATAAATTCCGTCGTTAATGCGATGCTAATCCGTCGTAGTTAGCGACGGATTAACAACACACTTACTCCGTAGCTAAAAATGCCGTCGCTACTCCGTCGTTATTCTAACGCTAATCCGTCTCTGATCCGTCGCTAATTAGCGACGGACTAAGTCCGTCGCTAAAATTATAGTTTTTTTTTCTTTTACGTAAAAAAGTCCGTCGTAAATCCGTCGCAAGTTACAGTTGGTTCAGTTATTTCACGTTGTTAATCCGTCTCTAATCCGTCTCTAATCCGTCTTTAATCCGTCGCTATATTGGCACATTCTGCACAACTTCAATTTGTATTTTTGACAGCCAAACCTGTTTTCAAACAACCAACCCAAACAAATATACAAACAACCAATTCCATCTAATTCAATCTATACAATCCAACCAAACAAACCAATTCCAACCAATTCCATCCATACAATACAAACTATGAAAACAAACCAATTCAATCCATATAATACAAACTATCAAAATAAACCAATTCAATCCAAACAAAGCATTTCAATCAAAACATTGTAATATCCAAACAATGCCATAAAAACAATTCTAAATCATGCGATAAGTTAACAAATTCATAATACAACCGAATATGGCGGTGAGGGAAGCGGAGCTCATATCACGAGGGTGGGGGGAAACGGGAGCTGGCCATGAAGCGCTCTAGGGCCTCCTGCTGAGCGCGCATCTGAGCCTGAATCTGTTCTTGCACGCTATCTCGCGCTCTCAGCTCAGCTTGCATTCTGGCCTCGTATGCCAGGCGCTGCTGCTGCTCAGCTTCCAATCGGGCCTCCAGATCCAATATCTGTTGTTGATAAGCTATGGGATCAGCAGGCTGGGCACTCTCCACCGAATGAGACGACGCTTCGCTCTGCATGTATGTCCGTGATAGAGAACCAGCTCCAAACATCCTATTCTTTTTCTTTGAGGAGCTCCCAAGGACATTTTGAGAATTTGAGTCCTATCAATTTCGCGGCGTCTCATCACTCCCCAGTTGGCTCAAGCTGGGTCACATGTTCCTCAACCTGCCTCTGTAATATAATTGTTTTAAACTTGGATATGCACAATAGTATACTTGAATGGCTTGATTGGCGAGGATAAACAGTTCGAACTTGTTATATCTTCTCGTATGATTTACGAAACCAACTTTTACTCGGAATGAATTGATAACCCCAATCGTGAAGGATCAAACCACTCGCATCTAAACAATGTTGTGGTCTTCGTTGGTAGCCAGGATATTCAACTCACAAACCTCCAATAATCGCCCATAAAATCGAGTTCTTGCGTATACGCACCATAAGTTTCACCTTTAATGCACACTCCACTATTCATAGTTGATCTTTGTGACCCATGTTCTAATGTGTGAAATTTGTAACCATTTATATAATACCACGAGTGCGTCTTAATTAGAGTGAAGGCCCTTTGGCAAGAGACAATATGAGCGGTTCACAATGTTGTTAGTATGATCTTTGACCTATTATTAGTAAAAAGCGATTAGAATGACTAAGCGTACATATTAAATATTTTCTACTAATAATCATCGAACACTCACATATGCCTCAAACCAAAGCGGAAGCCTCTTTCAATCGACCTTTGAATATCGAGCTAGAGATCGGTGGATTTGATCTTTCACATCTTCGATGAATAAACTACATCAACATATATTCTGAGCCTAGTTAATAATAACAATAATAATAATAATGTGGAATGAATTCTAAGAAAACACGACACTTACGCCATGTAAATATCGCAACTTCAACACAATTGAGCAACACGTATAAGCGAAAGCAACATATTCTCTACTATCCAAATATCTCGTTGACATATTTCCAAAAGGTGCGCCATCTTGCTTGAAGATTTGAAGCATATCTGGATAGTCTTCGTGCCTAATCTCCGCTTGACCATGATGCAAATCTCGAACTTCGTTCTTACGTGATCCTCAAAATAATACGAGCAAAATGTCGATGCTTCTTCTACTAAGTAAGCATTGCAGATAGAACCCTCAACCACGGCTTTATTTCGTCGTTGTTCTGACTTACGAAAGTATCTAAAATTTAGAGCGTTGTTCTTCAATTTATATATATATATATATATATATGTGTGATAATGTCTGAGCAAGTACCTTTCAAATGGATACATCCATCGGTATTGAGCAGGCCACGCAATATAAGCTTCATCAGCTAGATGAACCGGAAGATGTTCCATGGAGTCGAAAAAACTAGGGAAAAACGCGCTTAAGCTTGCATAAAATCATGGAATATTTTCTTGGAGCCCCACGGATCATCAAGCCCTATGTTTCGAGAAGTTAAATCTTTGAAGAATAAAGATAATTCATTCTGACTTTCCAAACATTGGGTGGGAGAAGTTCGCGAAATCTGATCGGTAGAATTATTGCATGAAAATGTGACGATCATATGACTCTTCATCCCAAACATCTTGGTTTGTCATGTCTACAAATCTACCCATGTTGAAACATACCCATGGAAATCTTAAACCTCTTACCCACTCACATAAGACTTTTTCTCACGATTGTCAAGTGTATAAGAAGCACTTTGGATATTTTCTGTTGATTCATTCATCGTCAACTCAGTGCGTAGAAAGTATAAATTAAGTTCTTCTCTAGATTTGCTCGTATCTTTTGTCTTCCTTGGACATTCATGACCGTGTTGAAGACATTATCGAACATTCTTCTCTATGTGCATGACATCCAAATTATGCCGAATCAAAAGAGAACTCCAAGAAGGTAGATCCCGAAAATACTTCTTTTCTTCCATCCGGTTCAAAGCGCTTGGATATTACGCTATTTATTTCATCATCGCCAATCTACATTACGGAGACTAGTCCCATACCCATAATTAGTGATGAGCTCATCTCCGATCGCTTACGGTGGATCGTTAGTAATCATCGTGTTCTTCTCGAAACCTCTTGATCCCTTCGAAATGGGTGATTAGGAGCTAGAAATTTACGATGGTTATCAAACCATGACCGCTTACCACTTTTAGCTAAAGTAAAAGCATCGGTATACTCCATGCGGTCGGACAAGCTAATCTTCGGTGTTCTCCATCGAACAATATAGAGTATGCAAGGAGTCACTAATTGTTCAAAGTAATGCTGACATGCATTTGAAAATTCGCTTCAACGATACATCATAAGTAAAACGCCGTCATCCCACAAATCTATTAACTCGCTATCAATGGTTGTAAGAACACATCAATCTTCTCCCGGATTACGCGGTCCGGGCACTAAGATCGTAAGAAACATGTATTGCTCCTTCATACACAGCCACGGGGAAGATTATAAGGGTCGATATAACGGGCCATGATGAATATTGCTTTCACGATTGACGAATGGTGAAAACCATCGGTTGAGAGTCCCAATCGCGCGTTACAATTTACGATGCAAATAAGGAAACTTCGTGTTCAAATGTTTCCATGCAATTGAGTGCGCGGATGACGCATGACCCCATCATCGACCGACGATGCATGCCAGCGCATATTTTCGGCTGTAGCATTGGATGCATATAATCTCTATAGTCGAGGAGTTAGAGGAAAATAATACATCTTTTATATGCTACTTGTGCTTTCCGTCGACTTCCACCGGCTCGAGTATTGCTCTTGAAAGCGAGGATGGTTACAGAATTTGCAGCTCGTCATTTTAGAATCTTCGGGCCAATAAATCATGCAATTAAATGGATAACAATCAATTTTGTGTACGGGCAACCCCATGCCACGCAACAATCTCTTCGTCTTTGTAGAAGTCATCGCACGCATAATTTCCATCTGGATGCGACTCTTTCATAAGTTCTGATATTTGATCAAAACCATTCTCGATAATGTTGTTCTCTGCTTTCCAACTCGTAAGTCGAGCCACAAATGATAATTGTGTATGATCCGAGCAACCCGACCACAAGGTTTATCGGCGGCATTCAACATATCGTAAAATTTTTTTGCATCAGAATTTGGCTCCTCTTCGATCTCGTCAAATTGGAACTGTGGACCAGCAGCATCCACTACCATCGTATGATACGTATTTGGTTGACGGTTAACATCTGAATCCACAACATTGTGCCTACTTGTGGTTGTCTCTCCTTGAAATATCCATGTGTGATAATTTGGAATAAATCCAAATTTTGATAAGTGATATCGCACGATATCTTTCTTACGATAAGGTATATTCTTACACTTCTTACGGACACTTGATTTTCTCTCCATCCATGAATAAAAGCGAGCACTAGCGAATTGATAAAACTTTCAAGTCCATCTCGAAATTGATATTTAATCCACCAACCGAACTAAACCTCTTATACATCCACTCACGATTGTCATTCATTCTTCAAGCTCTTAATTATAAATAATTAATTAAACATGTTCAACATAAGTTGTACAATATAAACTAATTATACACTCATAAGTTAGGAATATGTTAATTCATCTATGAAGTAGTTTCTTGTGATGACATCCTCATACAAGGACATATATGGACCACACTCATTTAGAAAATGTGATCACACTTAATTATGAAATGTGAGAACCACATTCAATTATGATCCCGTGTCCTCACACAAGAATATTTTGCAAACATATATAAGATGTTATAACGAAATTTTGAACTTAATGTAATTCTATATATATTTAATTAAATCTATATGTATGTGTATATATATGTGTGTGAGTGTATATGCTTTTCCGCCGGTATCACATAGTACACCCCAAATAAACACTTATAAAACATCTTATTCATATAACAATTCTAACAAAATTTCGGTGAGTAAGTTTTATAAAATTAATCGCCATTTGATTCCCAATTCAACCAAACTCATCCAAATTTCACCAATTCATCACCATATGCCTAATTATACACTTAACAACTCAAAACATCTCACGAAATGATGAATTTATCATCCCGATTCACATCCAAGTTAAACATATTCACACTGAGCTTATCAATTTCTCGCAAACATTTTTATCAAACACCACATATGCGTCACGGTTAACTCGCGAAGCGATGAATTTATCATCCCGATTCACATCGAGCTTATCAATTTCACAAGCCCAAATCACAAGACTAACATTGATGCATCATTTTCACTATCAATTCGGTAAACTCAATTCAATTTTCACTATCAATTTTCACTATCAATTGATGCATCATATATAATATTTTCACTACAATTGATACATCATATAATAATTTTCACTATCAATTCAATATATATAACAAATATATAACAAAATAAAAACCCAAACAAACCAACACGGACGGACGACGGCGGGGAGGCGGGCGGGCGGCGAGGCGGGGGGCAGCGGGAGGCGGACGGGCGGGCGGCGGCGGCGCATGACAGCAAAAGCGGCGAGGGTGGGGTGGGGTGGGATGGGGTTGTGGTGTGGGTGGGTGGGGTGGGGCGGGGCTAGGGCACCGGTGGGGTCGGGGGTGGGCGGCAGCGGCGGCGGGCGGCAGTGGCGGCGGTGGTCGGGCGTGGCGGGCGGGGGTGGGGTGGGGTGGGGTGTGGTGTGGTGGTGGGGTAGGCGTGGCTAGGGCACGGGCTGGGAGTCGGGGGTGGGCGGTGGCGGTGGGGGCGGTGGCGGTGGCAGTGGTCGAGCAGTGAGCGAGGTGAGGTGGGCGTGGTGGGGTTGGGGTTGGGGAGGGTTTTGACGTTCAGATATGAAATTGGGGAAGAAAGCCCGACTGTAATTAAACTTTTTAGCGGCGGATTAGCGACGGAATTATCCGTCGTTATATTTAAAACCCTATAACGACGGATTAACGACGGAATAATGAATTTAACGACGGAATAAGTTTAACGACGGACACATATCCGTCGTTAATTTACGTACAGAATATAAAAAAATCAAAAACATTTTAATTTAACGACGGACTGCATTCCGTCGTTAAATTAATTACTACTACGACGAACAATCCGTCGCTAAAATTTTTGGGAATAAATAAATTGAATTAAAATTAACGGCTTGATTTTGTCCGTCGTTAAAATAAATTAAAAAAACTAAAAATAATCCGCTTATTTTACGACGGATTAGCGGCGGAATTGTTATCAATTAAAAAAATAACAAAAAATTAATTTTAACGACGGATAGTGTCCGTCGTTAAATTTAACGACGGAATAATTTTAAATGCCGTCGTTAATACTTGTGAAATCCCGCCATGTTACGTCACGATCCGTCGCATAAAAATTTTATAGTAATTAATAAAGTTTGATTAAGTATTATTAAAGGCTTAAAAGCTATCTAAGCCTTAAGAATTCGTAAAAATTGATATAGTGAAATATTAATCGGTATGAATCCGATTAATTTAAGATTGATTATATGGAATCGAAAATGTAGAAATTATTAGGAATGAGTTTTATTTGTGATAAAATGTGAATTTTGTGATTATTAATGAATGTTTGTATGAAAAATGCTATAAATTAGAAATTATGCTATGAATTGCATTAATTATTTTGCATGTTATTTTCTTATAAAATGAGATAAAATATTATTTAAGATATTAAAGTCTTGAATAAAGTTGTTTTATTAAATTAATGATTAAAGAATTAATTTAGGTAATTTTGAAAATTTGAGAAGTATTATTGAAATGAATTGAATTATATTAAATAAAGTGATTTAAATTATGCTATATGAATCGAATTAAATTATGAATATAAGTTGCATTAGATTTTATAATTTAATTGTGGTATAATCCTATTAATTAAATAATACTAAAGTTTGGAATTAGAAGAATTAGTGGTGTAATTATAATATTTTTGAAATTAGTGAATAATTATCTTGAAATTTTAAATAAATGCACATTAAATTAAAATTTACATTCTAGAAACCTAATACATGTAATAAATCATCGTCCTCCCCATTTTTGCTCCAAAATTTTCGACACACACACACACTTTCACACACAAAACTCTACTTTCACTTTTAATACATAATTAAGCTTGGGAATTAAAGAGAAATTGTTCCTAGCAAGGTAAATACTTCATTTATGGAATGTTTTAATTAATTCAATTGATGAATTTTATGTTTGAATGCTTATGAATTTTCGAAAATTTGAAGGTTAGGGTTATGCTTGATTTGTTTAAATTTTGTTATATGTATTGATTTAATTATGTTTATGGAGTTAGATTAACATGTGTTATGGTTTTAAATTGTTTAAATTCATGAAGATTAGAAATTCAAGAATGTTACCTAAACCCTAAATTTTGGATATGATTCATATGTTATGATATGATTGAATTAAGCTTAAATATATGTTTAGGGATGATTATAAACATCATATAAATGAAGAAATTAAATATTAAATCATGTTTGTTTAATTCTTGAAATTTTCGAAAATTTCAAGTAACATGAACTTGATGATTTTGATTTTATTTAATCTATTTGACATGATAATCATGCTTAGGGATATGAATAATGTATAAAATGAATTTATAGAATTTAATTCAACCATATACTAATAACCCTAAATTTTGAAAATGAAGGGTATATGTTGAACTTTGATTTCTTGATTTTATTTGATGTATTCGAGTTGATATTTGAGATCTATGATAAAAATAAGGCTTAAATAGAATTTATGGGAATTTTTGAACATAGGTATCAAAAGTTAGAAAATTAAAGTTTAAACTAAAGTTATACTTATAGGTGATATACTTAATCTATGATGAGATGAATCATGAAATTATGATTATTAATGTTAATTGAGTATAAATATATGATACTTGATGTTTAATGGGTTGTAGATATTAAAAATGTTGAAATATATATATATATATATATCGAGTTAAATCGCCTTAGGCGATTAACGTTGAATTAGATGATACTAGTCTTGTATAATGTTCTTAAGTGTATGTTTGATGATATAATGATGATATTAAGGAGTTTGGGATGATATTGGTGTAGTTTGGTTTATTTGGGCTATACCTATTCTAAGCGTTACTCTGCTAGAAATTTCGGTAGAATTAGACGTTAGTAAAACAAGTTATATGTTAATTGATAGTTGTTAACATATATTTAAATTAGAAAGGAAGATTACTAAAGATTTATCATAATCTTTATGTTCTAAGGATCAAGCAAGGGAAACCGAGAAGTAAAGGAAGAAGAAGCGAAGCTGTTAGATTAAACGTCACGAGGTGGGTAATGCATTACGAACTTTATTTTGAAGCTAAACTCATGATATGTTATGAGCTTGATTTCTTGTGAAAGCATTTGATCACCACATGATAATTATGCTAAGTGTTTTACCACATTGTGGGTATGACGGCAATTACCTATCTGCGGTAGGAAGATGTTAATTCTTGTGCAGGTAGATGGTGTGAGCTTGCAAATGTAGGCGGCCATGGTATTGGGAGGAGGCCTACTTCCCTACCAATTAGCGTAGATAGGGTATGACCGTAGTTGTGATCCTTGGGACCAACTCGGGTATGTTATTGGTATGTTTGAAAGATAAAATGTGGTGTTCTTTTATATTATGATGGAAATTCTTATGCATAATCTATCATTGTTTTCGGATGTTAATTGAAGGATATACTTCTTTCATTAAATTTTTAAAATTTGAAAAATACCTTGGCATTATCCATGAGTACTCTCGGTACTCATATTCTTCAAAATGTTTCTTTGATGCGGGTTGAGCATAGAGGGATGTGGCGGCGAACCGGGCAATTAACATTTGTCTTCTTACAAAATCAAATATGTTTGAATATCATGTCTTCATACATGATATTCATTACTAATCCGCTGCTAAGACCTTGAAACATTGAAACCGTACTTTTGATAACCTTGTAAATATTTTGAAAACTTTTATGTATGTAAATTGAGACTGTGCCCTCGTCTGTGATTATATTGTTGTTGGATATTTTCTGAGTACAGGTTGGCTTATTTCATTTTCAAACGTTATGCTGTCCGTTTATTTCAAAAACCAAATTCTTTAAATCCTTTGTTGTTGGAAGACTATTGTTAATTCGACCGATCGCGACTTGATTATTTGATTAATTAAGTAGTTAAATAGTCGGAATTAGTGACAGTGGTATCGAGCATTGTTTCGCTTTGATCCTGTAAATTTTCTTTCTTTGAGCCAACCTCTCTTGTAAACCTTTGAGTCGTTGGTAAAGGCTCGGTGTTCGATCCATCTCTTATTCAACCGGGTAAAGTAAGCCTTAAGTGATGTGTATATTTGAATGAAAGGTGATTATGTTGAACATTATTAGGTGGTATGTGTGAAAATAAATGATATGTGATTATCTGTTTCTAATTAGTATATAAGTTATATTTGATTATAGGATAGTGCGGAGGAAGGTTCTTTGCTCGAAAGAATGTTGATAATAGGCCATTTGGATTAGGCGGCGTCGATAGTTTCTTTTCCTTTAGAATCGAGAGGAGCGACATCGCCTTTTGCTCTTAAGCAGTTTATGATGCTATGGAGATCGGTTTAAAGAGTGCGATGGCGAGTTAGATGGACTTCGCATTGGTTAATGCTTTACCTCCTTCTTGGCGGGGATGGGCATCGAAATGGCTTTGAATTATGTACATATTGATATGGAGTGCGAATGCTGGTAATCTCGATCGATTTGTAGATCTTATCAAAAGCGATGTCGAAAAATAGGAGATCCCCCAGAGTTACCATATCGTCCTTTTGATCAATTTATTCCAGCAGTTCATCAAATTCTAGATGATTTTCTTCATCCAAAAATGGGAGAAATTAAACTATGTTTCGTGAGGTTGTCATTTCTAGTCCTACGAATCTGTTACGATAGCGATAGTCTTTTCCTCTTGGACTTCAATGGACCCTAGATGACTTAGATCTGTTTGAGCGACCATTTGCACTAAAACTCCTTCACCACCTTTATCTCCTCTTCCGAAATATCCTTAATCATGTCTTCCATTGAGGTAGCCCAGGAATTTGAACAACCACTATCTGTTGGCACTTCTTATTTGAGACCTATAGCTGTTGGTGAAATGCCCTCTTTATCCGATCCTTCCCTTCTTTTGCTAGGAGAGGCCGCTCACTCAGTCACTGATCATACTCATATTCTTGAAGATCAAATAGAAGAAGAAGATACAGAAGGAGACCCTGAAGAAGATGTAGATGGTTAAGGAGAAATTAGGGTAACTAGCTAAGATAGTAGGCGGAGCTACCGGCTGTACATATGAAACTAACTTGTGTGTAAAAGTCCTCGTGAGGCAATTTTCTTGTAAATTATAAAGCTGTTTTATTATCCTTGATGTGATTAAATAGTTATGTTTTATCTGTTGTTGATGATTATATCTTGTTGATGATGCATATTAAAACCCTTTCCTTTCTTAATATTTTATTCTTGTTGTGAAAATAATAAATTTCTTTTGAAGTGAAATGCCTCCTCGAAGACGAAGCGAATATTGAAGAAAGAGCTAGTCGAACCACTCCCAAAACCTTCTGAACAAAACCTTGATGATCGTGAACCTCTCCTCCAAATCGAAAAATAGTGAGCTTTTCCTTCGTCAAAACCCACCAAATTTTACAGGGGCTGGTAGTCTGCCAAGTGAAGAATGGGTGCGTGCCGTGGAAAGGATATTCATTTTTAGAATGCAACGACCTGGAATGTTTTTGTGCATAAACTTTTGATGAAAGGACTGCGGACTTTTGGTGGGAGGCTGAGCAGAAAACTCTCACTCCGGAACAAATGGCGAATTTTACTTGGGAGCAGTTCGAGGAAGAAGCAGACGCTAAGTTTATTCCTCGAAGTTATAGGAAGCAGAAAGAAATTGAATTCATGAATTTGAAACAAGGGAATAGGGCGTGGCGAGTATGATCGGAATTGCACATTATCCCGATATGCACCTTACAAGGTAAAGCAGATGAAAAGATGGTTGAGATGTTCCGCTCTGGATTGAAACACGAAATCGGATTATTTTAGTTCGCAACCACTCATGTCTTCTGCGAGACTCTTAACATGCGCAAGATATGGAAATGGAGATGCAAGCGAGAGAAAAATGCTACCGAGTCAAATATTGGTGTACCACAAGGAACTGTACCATCAAGATCCTCCCAAATGGAACAAAGATATAAAGGGAAAAGAAAGTGGGAGATGCGAGGAAATCCAAATAAAAGGCCGTTTCAGATGCAGGGACTCACGGCGTCGAGATCATTCCGACCGCCGACTCCTGGACAACCATTCTTTTCCCCGAATCAGATAAGACCACCCATGTGCCCACAGTGCAACCGTACACATTTCGGTTTATGTAGGAGTGGGAGCAACACTTGCTATTCATTCGGACAATATGATCACTTTGCTTCTGCTTGTCCATACAGACAAAATGTGGCTTGAAGAGGAGAAAGAGGAAAATCTTCTCGATCTATTCAGAATGTGAAAGCAATGACAGGATATCCACAACCACCTCGCTATCAACTTCCTCCGCCATACGGTGATTGCAACCGCAGAGACTTATTCAAGAAAGGCGTCATCTCAATCTCTACAAGTTCAACCTCAACATCAGCGGTATGCTTTAAAACAGAAGCAACCAGAGAAGAGTATGGGAAATCTAACAGGTATGGCCCAGTTAAAAGGTGTACCTGTTATAGTTTTGTTTGATACGGGAGCATCGCATTCTTTCATTTCTACCGCATGTGTAGATAATCTTGAACTTCCCGTAGAATCATCTGAAGTAGGTTTTAAAGTGCTTACTCCAATAGGTGGGGCGACAATAGTTGATAAAGTATGTCCTAACTTAGAATTCGAGTTAGGATTACTTCGGTTAAAAGCTGAATCATTACGCCTCTTATGCATGTGGGACGTAGATATTATCTTGGGTATGGATTGGTTAACGAAGAATTTTGCAACGATTCGTTGTGAACGGCGAGAAATCGCGTTTCAACCACCAGGAAAAGAAACCACGTGTTTTTATGGAATTGATGAGAGAAGAAGAATGGTGCCTGTGATATCAGCTTTGCAAGCAAAAAGGTTGATAAGATGTAACGAAAATCGTGCCTATCTTGTATGTCTACGTAAGGAAAACAAAAAGGATAGGAAGATTGACGATGTGCGATTGTTCGAGAATATCGGATGTATTCCCAGAGAAGTTGCCCGGGGTACCGTCGGATCGACAATTGGATTTCGCGATCGATCTCGAGCCAGGATCTGCGCCAATTTCTAAAGCACCGTATCGGATGGCTCCTAAGGAATTACAAGAATTGAAAGTCCAATTACAAGAACTTTTGGACTTTGGATTCATTCGACCAAGTGCATCACCTTGGGGAGCGCCGGTGCTCTTCGTCAAAAAGAAAGATGGCACCTTAAGAATGTCCATTGACTACCGAGAATTGAACAAGGTGACGTTGAAGAACAAATACCCTCTTCCTAGAATTGATGATTTATTCGACCAATTGAAAGGAGCTAGGGTATTTTCGAAGATTGATCTGAGATCGGGTTATCATCAAGTGAAATTCAAACCTGAGGACATACCTAAAACCGCTTTTAGGACCCGATACGGGCATTACGAATTTGTAGTGATGCCGTTTGGACTAACCAATGCTCCAGCTGTATTGATGGACCTCATGAACCGCGTATTCCATGAATATCTTGATAAATTCGTATTAGTATTTATCGATGATATTACGATCTATTCGAAAGCGAACAAGAACACGAGCGCATTTGAGAATCGTGTTGGAAAAACTAAGGATGCTGCGATTATATGCGAGTTTAGTAAATGTGACTTACGCTAAAAAAAGTCGATTTCCGGGCATATAATTTCGGTGAAGGAATCAAAGTGGATCCTGCCAAGGTCCAAGCGGTACAGGAGTGGAAGTCGCCTACGACTCCTAATGAGATTCAAAGTTTTCTAGGCTTAGCCGGATATTATAGAAGATTCATCGAAGGATTTTCTAAAATTGCTAAGCCAATGACGCAATTGTTGAAGAAAGAAATAAAATTTCAATGGACCCCGGAATGCGAAGACAGTTTCCAAGAACTCAAAGAAAGATTGACCAACGCTCCTATCCTAACTATACCTGATCCAGAGAATGATTATACCATATACACGGATGCGTCGAGAAATGGAATAGGATGCGTCTTAATGCAAGAAGGAAAGGTCGTCGCATATGCTTCACGACAGTGGAAGATTCACGAACACAACTATCCCACTCATGATCTGGAACTCGCAGCGGTGGTTCATGCTTTAAAAATCTGGAGACATTATTTATACGGGTCAAGATGCGAGATTTTCACGGATCAGAAAAGTTTGAAGTATTTCTTTGAACAAAAAGATTTGAATATGCAGCAACGAAGATGGCTCGAGCTGGTCAAAGACTACGATTGTGAGATCAAGTATCATCTCGGAAAAGCTAATGTCGTAGCAGACGCTCTGAGTAGGAAAAATCAGGAGAAATTAGGAACTCTTTTAACGGACCAAGGAGAATTATTAAAAGAGTTCGAGAGAATGAAGCTGGAAACTGTGCTACCTCCTCAGAACATTCAAGGAATTGTAGCCTCATTAGTGGTACTTCCGGATTTGAGAGCTCGTATTATTGAAGCGCAAAGAAGAGATAAACAACTCGAAACTCTGCGAGTAAAGATTCGAATGGGAAATATTCCGAAATATCATGAAGCTGAGGATAATGCGATTATGTTTGGTAATCGCATATACATACCTAATGATACAGAATTGAAAAATAAAATTTTGAATGAAGCTCATAAGGCACCATACGCGGCACATCCTGGAAGTACGAAGATGTACCCGGATCTCAAACAAAAGTTCGTGTGGACAGGGATGAAACAAGACATTGCCTCTTACATCGAACGGTGTTTAGCATGCCAACAAGTAAAAGCTTTGCATCAAAGACCATATGGGAAGTTCTGACCTCTTGAAATTCCGAATGGAAATGGGATCACATCGCTATGGATTTTGTAATTGGTTTACCCAATCACAGGAGGAAATCTGACCATATGGGTAATCATTGATCGATTAACCAAAAGCGCTCATTTCATTCCAATTTCGATAACGTATGGAGCAAATAAATTGCACGATTTATGTTCGGAAATTGTTCGGCTACATGGAGTGCGATCTCAATCACCTCGGATCGTGATGCGAATTCACCTCTCGGTTACGGACTACTTTTCAAAAAGAATTGGGTACTCGATTAAATTTTAGTACCGCTTTTCATCCCAGACGACGGTCGGGACCGAGAGAACAATTCGAGACTACGGAGGATATGCTCGAGCGGTGGTGCTTGATCGGGAGACCAATGGGAACAAGTTCTACCATTGATCGAATTTGCTTACAACAACGATTATCAGCTACAATCGGCATGGCTCTCTTACGAAGCACTTTATGGCAAGAAATGCGGATCACCTACTGTATTGGGATGAAGTGGGAGAGCGAAGATTCTTGGCCACAAGCAATTGAAGAAATGGTCCAAATTATACGACGAGATAAGACAAAGAATGAAAGAAGCTCAAGGCCGACAAAAGTCTACTGCGACAATCGCCGCATGTAATTGAAGTTTGAAATAGGACAAGGTCTTTCTTAAAGTTTCCCCAACCAAAGGAGTTCACCGTTTTGGAATAAAGGAAACTTAAACCCAGCATTTCTTGGACCTAACGAGATATTGGAGCAGTTGGGCACAGTAGCTTATAGGTTAGCGTTGCCTCCAAACTTCGCTAACGTGCGTGATGTTTTCCACGTATCTCGGCTTAGAAAGTATGTGTATGATCCACAACACATTCTTCATCATGATGAAATAGTTCCGATGTTGACTTAAGTTATGAAGAAGGACTGAATGCATTACGGACCGAAAAGAGCAGTTAAGGAATAAAGTTATTCCTTTAGTGAAAGTTCAATGGAAACATCATAATCAGGAAGAAGTCACATGGAATTGGAAGATCAAATGAGAGAAAAGTACCCGACTTATTTAATAAGGTACGAAAATTTCGGGACGAAATTTCTTTAAGGGAGGAATGTAGTAGCCGAAAATTTTAAAGTAATTAATAAAGTTTGATTAAGTATTATTAAAGGCTTAAAAGCTATCTAAGCCTTAAGAATTGTAAAATTAATATAGTGAAATATTAATCGGTATGAATCCGATTAATTTAAGATTTGATTATATGGAATCAGAAAATGTAGAGAATTATTAGGAATGAGTTTTATTTGTGATAAAATGTGAATTTTGTGATTATTAATGAATGTTTGTATGAAAAATGCTATAAATTAGAAATTATGCTATGAATTGCATTAATTATTTTTGCATGTTATTTTTCTTATAAAATGAGATAAAATGTTATTTAAGATATTAAAGTCTTGAATAAAGTTGTTTTATCAACAATTAATGATTAAAGAATTAATTTAGGTAATTTTCGAAAATTTGAGAAGTATTATTGAAATGAATTGAATTTTATTAAATAAAGTGATTTAAATTATGCTATATGAATCAATTAAATTATTAATATAAGTTGCATTAGATTTTATAATTTAATTGTGGTATAATCCTATTTATTAAATAATACTAAAGTTAGGAATTAGAAGAATTAGGGTGTAATTATAATATTTTTGAAATTAGTGAATAATTATCTTGAAATTTTAAATAAATGCATATTAAATTAAAATTTACATTCTAGAAACCTAATACATGTAATAAATCATCTTCCTCCCCATTTTTGCTCCCAAATTTTCGACACACACACACACTTTCACACACAAAACTCTACTTTCACTTTTAATACATAATTAAGCTTGGGAATTAAAGAGAAATTGTTCCTAGCAAGGTAAATACTTCATTTATGCAAAGTTTTAATTAATTAAATTGATGAATTTTATGTTTGAATGCTTATGAATTTTCAAAAATTTGAAGGTTAGGGTTATGCTTGATTTGTTTAAATTTTATTATATGTATTGATTTAATTATGTTTATGGAGTTAGATTAACATGTGTTATGGTTTTAAATTGTTTAAATTCATGAAGATTAGAAATTCAAGAATGTTACCTAAACCCTAAATTTTGGATATGATTCATATGTTATGATATGATTGAATTAAGCTTAAATATATGTTTAGGGATGATTATAAACATCATATAAGTGAAGAAATTAAAAATTAAATCATGTTTGTTTAATTCTTGAAATTTTCGAAAATTTCAAGTAACATGAACTTGATGATTTTGATTTTATTTAATCTATTTGACATGATAATCATGCTTAGGGATATGAATAATGTATAAAATGAATTTATAGGAATTTAATTCAACCATATACTAATAACCCTAAATTTTCGAAAATGAAGGGTATATGTTGAACTTTGATTTCTTGATTTTATTTGATGTATTCGAGTTGATATTTGAGATCTATGATAAAAATAAGGCTTAAATAGAATTTATGGGAATTTTTGAACATAGATATCAAAAGTTAGAAAATTAAAGTTTAAACTAAAGTTATACTTATAGGTGATATACTTAATCTATGATGGAATGAATCATGAAATTATGATTATTAATGTTAATTGAGTATAAATACATGATACTTGATGTTTAATGGGTTGTAGATATTAAAAATGTTGATATATATATATATATATATATATATATATATATATATATATATATATATATATCGAGTTAAATCGCCTTAGGCGATTAACGTTGAATTAGATGATACTAGTCTTGTATAATGTTCTTAAGTGTATGTTTGATGATATAATGATGATATTAAGGAGTTTGGGATGATATTGGTGTAGTTTGGTTTATTTGGGCTATACCTATTCTAAACGTTACTCTGCCGAAATTTCGGTAGAATTAGACGTTAGTAAAACAAGTTATATGTTAATTGATAGTTGTTAACATATATTTAAATTAGAAAGGAAGATTACTAAAGATTTATCATAATCTTTATGTTCTAAGGATCAAGCAAGGGAAACCGAGAAGTAAAGGAAGAAGAAGCGAAGCTGTTAGATTAAACGTCACGAGGTGGGTAATGCATTACGAACTTTATTTTGAAGCTAAACTCATGATATGTTATGAACTTGATTTCTTGTGAAAGCATTTGATCACCACATGATAATTATGCTAAGTGTTTTACAACATTGTGGGTATGACGGCAATTACGTATCTGCGGTAGGAAGATGTTAATTACTGTGCACAGGTAGATGGCTGTGAGCTTGCAAATGTAGGCCGGCCATGGTATTGGGGAGGAGGCCTACTTCCCTTTACCAATTGACGTAGATAGGGTATGACCGTAGATGTGATCCTTCGGGACCAACTCGGGTATGTTATGCCGGTATGTTTCGAAAGATAAAATGTGGTGTTCTTTTATATTATGATGGAAATTCTTATGCATAATCTATCAACTGTTTTCTGGATGTTAATTGAAGGATATACTTCTTTCATTAAAATTTTTAAAATTTGAAAAATACCTTGGCATTATCCACTGAGTACTCTCTGGTACTCATATTCTTCAAAAATGTTTCTTTGATGCAGGTTGAGCATAGAGGGGATGTGGCAGGAAACTGAGCCGAATTAACATTTTGTCTTCTTACAAAAATCAAATATGTTTGAATATCATGTCTTCATACATGATATTCATTACTAATCCGCTGCTAAGACCTTGAAACATTGAAACCGTACTTTTGATAACCTTGTAAATATTTTGAAAACTTTTATGTATGTAAATTGAGACTGTGCCCTCGTCTGTGATTATATTGTTGTTGGATATTTTCTGAGTACAGGTTGGCTTATTTCATTTTCAAACGTTATGCTGTCCGTTTATTTCAAAAACCAAATTCTTTAAATCCTTTGTTGTTGGAAGACTATTGTTAATTCGACCAGTCACGGCTTGATTATTTGATTAATTAAGTAGTTAAATAGTCGGGTCGTGACAGAGTGGTATCAGAGCATTGTTTCGCTTTGATCCTGTAAATTTTCTTTCTTTGAGCCAACCTCTCTTGTAAACCTTTGAGTCATTGGTAAAGGCTCAGTGTTCCAGTCCATCTCTTCAGCTCAACCAGGTAAAGTAAGCTGTAAGTGATGTGTATATTTGAATGAAAGGTGATTATGTTGAACATTATTAGGTGGTATGTGTGAAAATAAATGATATGTGATTATGCTGTTTCTAATTAGTATATAAGTTATATTTGATTATAGGATTGTACGGAGGAAGGTTCTGCCGAAAGAATGTTGATAATAGGCAATTTGGATTAGGCGTCGTCGATAGTTTCTTTTCCTTTAGAATCGAGAGAGGCGACATCGCCTTTTGCTCTCAAGCAGTTTATGATGCTATGGAGATCGGTTTTAAAGAGTGCGATGGTGAGTTAGATGGACTTCGCATTGGTTAATGCTTTACCTCCTTCTTGGCGGGGATGGACATCGAAATGGATTTGAATTATGTACATATTGATATGGAGTGCGAGTGCGGTAATCTCGATCGATTTGTAGATCTTATCATAAAGCGAGATCGAAAATAGGAGATCCCCGAGTTACCATATCGTCCTTTTGATCAATTTATTCCAGCAGTTCATCAAATTCTAGATGATTTTCTTCATCCAAAAATGGGAGAAATTAAACCTATGTTTCGTGAGGTTGTCATTTCTAGTCCTACTTCTGAATCCTGTTCTGATAGCGATAGTCTTTTTCCTCTTGGACCTCAGTGGACCCTAGATGACTTAGATCTGTTTGAACAGCCATTTGCACTAAAAACTCCTTCACCACCTTTATCTCCTCTTCCTGAAATATCCTTAATCATGTCTTCCACTGAGGTAGCCCAGGAATTTGAACAACCACTATCTGTTGGCACTTCTTATTTGAGACCTATAGCTGTTGGTGAAATGCCCTCTTTATCCGATCCTTCCTTCTTTTTGCTAGGAGGCCGCTCACTCGATCCGATCATACTCATATTCTTGAAGATCAAATAGAAGAAGAAGATACAGAAGGAGACCCTGAAGAAGATGTAGATGGTTAAGGAGAAATTAGGGTAACTAGCTAAGATAGTAGGCGGAGCTACCAGCCTGTACATATGAAACTAACTTGTGTGTAAAAGTCCTCTGTGAGGCAATTTTCTTGTAAATTATAAACTGTTTTATTATCCTTGATGTGATTAAATAGTTATGTTTTATCTGTTGTTGATGATTATATCTTGTTGATGATGCATATTAAAACCCCTTTCCTTTGTTAATATTTTATTTACTGTTGTGAAAATAATAAATTTCTTTTGAAGTGAAATGCCTCCTCGAAGACGAAGCCAGAATATTGAAGAAAGAGCTAGTCAAACCACTCCCCAAAACCTTCCTGAACAAAACCTTGATGATCGTGAACCCTCTCCTCCAAATCGAAAAATAGCTGAGCTTTTCCTTCGTCAAAACCCACCAAATTTTACCGGGGCTGGTAGTCCTGCCGAAGCTGAAGAATGGGTACGTACCGTGGAAAGGATATTCAGATTTTTAGAATGCAACGACTAGGAATGTTTGCTGTGCATAAACTTTTTGATGAAAGGACCCGCAGACTTTTGGTGGGAGGCCAGACAGAAAACTCTCACTCCAGAACAAATGGCGAATTTTACTTGGGAACAGTTCAAGGAAGAACTGTACGCTAAGTTTATTCCTCGAAGTTATAGGAAACAGAAAGAAATTGAATTCATGAATTTGAAACAAGGGAATAGGGCGTGGCGAGTATGATCGAATTTCGCACATTATCGATATGCACCTTACAAGGTGAAAGCAGATGAAAAGATGGTGAGATGTTCCGCTCTGGATTGAAACACGAAATCCGGATTATTTTAGTCTTGAACCACTCATGTCTTCTGTGAGACTCTTAACGCATGTACAAGATATGGAAATGGAGATCAAGCAGAGAGAAAAATGCTACCGAGTCAAATTTTGGTGTACCACAAGGAACTGTACCATCAAGATCCTCCCAAATGGAACAAAGATATAAAGGGAAAAGAAAGTGGGAGATGCGAGGAAATCCAAACAAAAGGCCGTTTGAGGCGGGGACTCAGCGTCGAGATCATTCCGACCACCGACTCCTGGACAACCATTCCTTTCCCCGAATCAGATAAGACCACCCATGTGCCCACAGTGCAACCGTACACATTTCGGTTTATGTAGGAGTGGGAGCAACACTTGCTATTCATGCGGACAGTATGATCACTTTGCTTCTGCTTATCCATACAGACAAAATGTGGCTTGAAGAGGAGAAAAAGGAAAATCTTCTCGATCTGTTCAGAATGTGAAAGCAATGACAGGATATCCACAACCACCTCGCTATCAACTTCCTCCGCCACCAGTGATTGCAACCGCAGAGACTTCAGCTCAGCAGGCGTCATCTCAATCTCTACAAGTTCAACCTCAACATCTACAGCGTATGCTTTAAAGCGAAGCAACGAGGAGAAGAGTATGGAAATCTAACGGTATGGCCCGGTTAAAGGTGTACTGTTATAGTTTTGTTTGATACGGAGCATCGCATTCTTTCATTTCTACCGCATGTGTAGATAATCTTGAACTTCCCGTAGAATCATCTGAAGTAGGTTTTAAAGTGCTTACTCCGATAGGTGGGGCGACAATAGTTGATAAAGTATGTCCTAACTTAGAATTCGAGTTAGGATTACTTCGATTAAAAGCTGAATCATTACGCCTCTTATGCATGTGGGACGTAGATATTATCTTGGGTATGGATTGGTTAACGAAGAATTTTGCAACGATTCGTTGTGAGCGGCGAAATCGCGTTTCAACCACCGGGAAAAGAAATCACGTGTTTTATGGAATTGATGAGAGAAAAGAATGGTGCACGTGATATCGACTTTGCAAGCAAAAGGTTGATAAGATGTAACGAAAATCGTGCCTATCTTGTATGTCTACGTAAGGAAAACAAAAGGATAGGAAGATTAACGATGTGCGATCGTTCGGGAATATCGGATGTATTCCGGAGAAGTTGCCGGTACCGCCGGATCGACAATTGATTTCGCGATCGATCTCGAGCCGGGATCTGCGCTTGATTTCTAAAGCACCGTATCGGATGGCTCTAAGGAATTACAAGAATTGAAAGTCAATTACAAGAACTTTTGGACTTAGGATTCATTCGACCAAGTGCATCACCTTGGGGAGCGCCGGTGCTCTTCGTCAAAAAGAAAGATGGCACCTTAAGAATGTGCATTGACTACCGAGAATTGAACAGGGTGACGTTGAAGAACAAATACCCTCTTCCTAGAATTGATGATTTATTCGACCAATTGAAAGGAGCTAGGGTATTTTGAAGATTGATCGAGATCGGGTTATCATCAGTGAAAATCAAACCTGAGGACATACCTAAAATCGCTTTTAGGACCCGATACGGGCATTACGAATTTGTAGTGATGCCGTTTGGACTAACCAATGCTCCAGCTGTATTCATGGACCTCATGAACCGCGTATTCCATGAATATCTTGATAAATTCGTATTAGTATTTATCGATGATATTCTGATCTATTCGAAGAGCGAACAAGAACACGAAGCGCATTTGAGAATCGTGTTGGAAAAACTAAGGATGCAACGATTATATGCGAGTTTAGTAAATGTGACTTACGGCAAAAGAAGTCGATTTCTGGGCATATAATTTCATTGAAGGAATCAAAGTGGATCTGCCAAGGTCAAGCGATGCAGAGTGGAAGTCGCCACGACTCCTAATGAGATTCAAGTTTTCTAGGCTTAGCGGATATTATAGAAGATTCATGAAGGATTTTCTAAAATTGCTAAGCCAATAGCGCAATTGTTGAAGAAAGAAATAAAATTTCAATGGACCCGGAATGCGAGACGGTTTCAAGAACTCAAAGAAAGATTGACCAACGCTCCTATCCTAACTATACCTGATCCAGAGAAAGATTATACCATATACACGGATGCGTCGAGAAATGGAATAGGATGCGTCTTAATGCAAGAAGGAAAGGTCGTCGCATATGCTTCACGACAGTTGAAGATTCACGAACACAACTATCCCACTCATGATCTGGAACTCGCAGCGGTGGTTCATGCTTTAAAAATCTGGAGACATTATTTATACGGGTCAAGATGCGAGATTTTCACGGATCAGAAAAGTTTGAAGTATTTCTTTGAACAAAAGATTTGAATATCGCAACGAAGATGGCTCGAGCTGGTCAAAGACTACGATTGTGAGATCAAGTATCATCCCGGAAAAGCTAATGTCGTAGCGGGCGCTACGAGTAGGAAAAATCGGGAGAAATTAGGAACTCTTTTAACGGACCGAGGAGAATTATTAAAGAGTTCGAGAGAATGAAGTCTGAAGCGTGCTACCTCCTCGAACATTCAAGGAATTGTAGCCTCATTAGTGGTACTTCGGTTTGAGAGCTCGTATTATTGAGCGCAAAGAAGAGATAAACAACTCGAAACTCTGCGAGCAAAGATTCGAATGGGAAATATTTCGGAATATCATGAAGCTGAGGATAATGCGATTATGTTTGGTAATCGCATATACATACCTAATGATACAGAATTGAAAAATGAAATTTTGAATGAAGCTCATAAGGCACCATACGCGGCACATCCTGGAAGTACGAAGATGTACCAGGATCTCAAACAAAAGTTCGTGTGGACAGGGATGAAACCAGACATTGCCTCTTACATCGAACGGTGTTTAGCGTGCCAACAAGTAAAAGCTTTGCATCAAAGACCATATGGGAAGTTACAGCCTCTTGAAATTCCAGAATGGAAATGGGATCACATCGCTATGGATTTTGTAATTGGTTTACCCAAGTCTAGACGAGGAAATACGACCATATGGGTAATCATTGATCGATTAACCAAGAGTGCTCATTTCATTCCAATTCCGATAACGTATGGAGCAGATAAATTGGCACAGATTTATGTTCGGGAAATTGTTCGGCTACATGGAGTGCCGATCTCATTCACTTCAGATCGTGATGCCAAATTCACCTCTCGGTTCTGGACTACTTTTCAAAAAGAATTGGGTACTCGATTAAATTTTAGTACCGCTTTTCATCCGCAGACAGACGGTCAGACCGAGAGAACAATTCAGACTCTGGAGGATATGCTCAGAACAGTGGTGCTTGATCGGGGAGACCAATGGGAACAAGTTCTACCATTGATCGAATTTGCTTACAACAACAGTTATCAAGCTACAATCGGCATGGCTCCTTATGAAGCACTTTATGGCAAGAAATGCAGATCACCTCTGTATTGGGATGAAGTGGGAGAACGAAAGATTCTTGGCCCTGAAGCAATTGAAGAAATGGTCCAAATTGTACGACAGATAAGACAAAGAATGAAAGAAGCTCAAGATCGACAAAAGTTCTCTACCGACAATCGCCGCATGAAATTGAAGTTTGAAATAGGGGACAAGGTCTTTCTTAAAGTTTCCCCAACCAAAGGAGTTCACCGTTTTGGAATAAAAGGGAAACTTAAACCCAGATTTCTTGGACCTTACGAGATATTGGAACGGATTGGGCCTGTAGCTTATAGGTTAGCGTTGCCTCCAAACTTCGCTAACGTGCATGATGTTTTCCACGTATCTCAGCTTAGAAAGTATGTGTATGATCCACAACACATTCTTCATCATGATGAAATAGTTCCCGATGTTGACTTAAGTTATGAAGAAGGACCTGAATGCATTCTGGACCGAAAAGAACAGAAGTTAAGGAATAAAGTTATTCCTTTAGTGAAAGTTCAATGGAAACATCATAGTCCAGAAGAAGTCACATGAGAATTGGAAGATCAAATGAGAGAAAAGTACCCCGACTTATTTAATAAGGTACGAAAATTTCGGGGACGAAATTTCTTTAAGGGGGAGGGAATGTAGTAGCCCGAAAATTTTATAGTAATTAATAAAGTTTGATTAAGTATTATTAAAGGCTTAAAAGCTCTCTAAGCCTTAAGAATTCGTAAAATTTAAATATAGTGAAATATTAATCGGTATGAATCCGATTAATTTAAGATTTGATTATATGGAATCAGAAAATGTAGAGAATTATTAGGAATGAGTTTTATTTGTGATAAAATGTGAATTTTGTGATTATTAATGAATGTTTGTATGAAAAATGCTATAAATTAGAAATTATGCTATGAATTGCATTAATTATTTTTGCATGTTATTTTTCTTATAAAATGAGATAAAATATTATTTAAGATATTAAAGTCTTGAATAAAGTTGTTTTATTAACAATTAATGATTAAAGAATTAATTTAGGTAATTTTCGAAAATTTGAGAAGTATTATTGAAATGAATTGAATTTTATTAAATAAAGTGATTTAAATTATGCTATATGAATCTGAATTAAATTATGAATATAAGTTGCATTAGATTTTATAATTTAATTGTGGTATAATCCTATTAATTAAATAATACTAAAGTTTGGAATTAGAAGAATTAGGGGTGTAATTATAATATTTTTGAAATTAGTGAATAATTATCTTGAAATTTTAAATAAATGCACATTAAATTAAAATTTACATTCTAGAAACCTAATACATGTAATAAATCATCTTCCTCTACGGGTTTTATATATTTAATTTCCGTTTTATGGTTAAATCGTTTTGCTCCCAAATTTTCGACTTATTTATATGTGTTGATTTACGATCAACACACACACTTTCACCCACAAAACTCTACTTTCACTTTTAATACATAATTAAGTTTGGGAATTAAAGAAATTGTTCTAGCAAGGTAAATACTTCATTTATGCAAAGTTTTAATTAATTAAATTGATGAATTTTATGTTTGAATGCTTATGAATTTTAAGCTTGGGAATTAAAGAAAATTTGAAGGTTAGGGTTATGCTTGATTTGTTTAAATTTTATTGTATTTATTGATTTAATTATGTTTATGGAGTTAGATTAACATGTGTTATGGTTTTAAATTGTTTAAATTCATGAAGATTAGAAATTCAAGAATGTTACCTAAACCTAAATTTTGGATATGATTCATATGTTATGATATGATTGAATTAAGCTTAAATATATGTTTAGGGATGATTATAAACATCATATAAATGAAGAAATTAAAATTAAATCATGTTTGTTTAATTCTTGAAATTTTGAAAATTTCAAGTAACATGAACTTGATGATTTTGATTTTATTTAATCTATTTGACATGATAATCATGCTTAGGGATATGAATAATGTATAAAATGAATTTATAGAATTTAATTCAACCATATACTAATAACCCTAAATTTTCGAAAATGAAGGGTATATGTTGAACTTTGATTTCTTGATTTTATTTGATGTATTCGAGTTGATATTTGAGATCTATGATAAAAATAAGGCTTAAATAAATTTATGGGAATTTTGAACATAGGTATCAAAAGTTAGAAAATTAAAGTTTAAACTAAAGTTATACTTATAGGTGATATACTTAAATCTATGATGGAATGAATCATGAAATATGATTATTAATGTTAATTGAGTATAAATATATGATACTTGATGTTTAATGGGTTGTAGATATTAAAAATGTTGATATATATATATATATATATATATATATATATATATATATATATATATATATATATATAGTTAAATCGAGTTTAGGCGATTAACGTTGAATTAGATGATACTAGTCTTGTATAATGTTCTTAAGTGTATGTTTGATGATATAATGATGATATTAAGGAGTTTGGGATGATATTGGTGTAGTTTGGTTTATTTGGGCTATACATATTCTAAGCGTTACTCTTAGAAATTTGGTAGAATTAGGCGTTAGTAAAACAAGTTATATGTTAATTGATAGTTGTTAACATATATTTAAATTAGAAAGGAAGATTACTAAAGATTTATCATAATCTTTATGTTCTAAGGATCAAGCAAGGGAAACCGAGAAGTAAAGGAAGAAGAAGCGAAGCTGTTAGATTAAACGTCACGAGGTGGGTAATGCATTACGAACTTTATTTTGAAGCTAAACTCATGATATGTTATGAACTTGATTTCTTGTGAAAGCATTTGATCACCACATGATAATTATGCTAAGTGTTTTACCACATTGTGGGTATTACGACAATTACCTATCTGCGGTAGGAAGATGTTAATTACTGTGCACAAGTAGATAGCTGTGAGCTTGCAAATGTAGGCCGGCCATGGTATTGGGGAGGAGGCCTACTTCCCTTTACCAATTGACGTAGATAGGGTATGACCGTAGTTGTGATCCTTCGGGACCAACTCGGGTATGTTATGCCGGTATGTTTCGAAAGATAAAATGTGGTGTTCTTTTATATTATGATGGAAATTCTTATGCATAATCTATCAACTGTTTTCTGGATGTTAATTAAAGGATATACTTCTTTCATTAAAATTTTTAAAATTTGAAAAATACCTTGGCATTATCCACTGAGTACTCTCGGTACTCATATTCTTCAAAATGTTTCTTTGATGCGGGTTGAGCATAGAGGGATGTGGCGAAGGCGGGCGAATTAACATTTTGTCTTCTTACAAAATCAAATATGTTTGAATATCATGTCTTCATACATGATATTCTTTACTAATCATTGCTAAGACCTTGAAACATTGAAACCGTACTTTTGATAACCTTGTAAATATTTTGAAAACTTTTATGTATGTAAATTGAGGCGTGCCCTAAATCGTGATTATATTGTTGTTGGATATTTTACGAGTACGGGTTGGCTTATTTCATTTTCAAGCGTTATGTTTGTCAGTTTATTTCAAAACCAAATTCTTTAAATCCTTTGTTGTTGGAAGACTATTGTTAATTCGACCAGTCACGGCTTGATTATTTGATTAATTAAGTAGTTAAATAGTCGACACTCTATTTTCTTTCTCTCTATTTTTCTTTCTATTTCTTCCTAATTTTGGTTATAATGGTATAAGGGGAGGGTCTCTATTTATAGAGTTTATAAAGTGTATTTAATCATTACTTTATAAAATATCTTAATATGAAGTCAAAAATTACAACTCCTTTTATCTTCTTAATTTTGGTATGAGTTGTCCATGAGTCAATTTTGATCTTATCTTATACTTTAATTATCATATCTTATCTTTTTGAAATTATAACATATCTAGGTGTAAAAATCAAAATACAACTCATACCTTATCTTTTATATTTTCGATCAACTCCTTTGTTTCATGAGACAATTATTTTATTTTATCCTATAGTTTATTATGTTATTTTATCATTTAATCAATGTATCTTATACTTATCATAGAATAAATAAATTATCATTTTTTGTTATGTATGTGTGTGTGTTCGGCCTCTCTTCTTTCCTTAGGATAGATTTTTATTTTTTTCTATATCATATACTTTAATATCATCATATAATAATATCATATTTGAAAAGTCAAAATTTTCAACTTAGGATAAGGTGTCATTATAAAAGAGTTTTAAAAATGTTTCCAACCTTATTCTAAGTCCATAATTTCGGCTATTAAAGGACAAAACCATAGGTTACTTGTTTAATTTGATAACCATCTCTACTTTACACCTAATAATATCTTATCTTTATAATTATAACCCCTCATTAATTAAAGTATGATATTTATATCCTTTTCACACTAAAAGGTCAAATTTTCGGTCCCTATATATAATATATGCTACATATTTTATTTTCTTTCAATTAATAGCTATGTGACACAATAATAATCTTAGATGATAAAATAAATCATAGGAAAATTAATTAAGATCATTTCTATGCACTAAAGTAAAGTTATCGGCAACTAATTCGAAATTAAGGATAAATTATTAAATCTTTAAATTTTTCATAACTAATATTATTTTCAAGAGTAATTACAAAAATATAATGATCTTATATCATAAAATAAATTTTTGGAACAATTCTAAGTATTTTTCTCATATTTTTGAAAAACTAAGGTTTTCTAGATTTAATTTTCACAAAATTCTATTTTCACCCTATTTTTGTGAATTTCGAAATTTGTATAATTTCTAGGAGATAAGATTGATCTAGAAATCATGATATTTATCAAGTATATAATTAAATAAATTATTTAATACAATTATCACATATAATCATAGATTTCGAAAATCACATAAAATATCACATTTTTTTCGAAATTTGCAAGCTAAGATTTAAAATAATATCTTCTATGATACTTATCACATTTCTACACATTTCTAAGAGATAAACATCATCCATGCTTAGTCATAACCTTATCTTATCATTTTATAAAAATATCATAGCATACTTATCACAAAAATGTCATTTTCCAACCTTATCATATACACCTCATTATTTTCGAAAATCATGCTTGGTGTACAAGATAATTATCTTATCATATACTACAAGATAAACATGACAACTCATCACATAAAATCAAGTGATCACATATTAAATCACAAATTTATCACTTTTTCCCTAAATTTTCGAAAATCACTAAGAAATTGGAAAAATATTTCTTTTTCTTCCTTAGTGTAATACTTGACTAAATAATATCCCACATATACTTAAAAATATATTTATTTATATTTAAAAATTATTTCGTTTGAATTTTTAAGAGGAATTTCGATTTACTCAAAATCGACAATTACCGATGTTTATTTTCATACTTGTTTCCTTCATAACATTCCGTCTTTATTTTTGAAATTTTTAAGCCCAAAATTTTGGGTTGTTACAATACGGAACATTGTGAGCTTCACTCAAGATTTCGTTTTCCAGCTTTTCATCATTGGGCATGTATATACGATTACCTAACATAATCGCATTATCTCCAGCTTCATGATATTCTTGAAGATCTCCAGTTCTAATTCTCTCTCGCAATCTTTCGAGTTGTTCGTCTTGTCGTTGCGCTTTAATTATCCGAGCTCTTAAATTTGGCGTCACAACTAATGCCGCTATGATTTCTTGAGTAGTTTTAGGTGGTACGCCCAATTCTAGCTTCGTTCTTTCAAATTCTTTCAGCAATTCTTCATTCTCAGTTAGCAAGAACCCTAACCTTTCTTGACTTTTCCTGCTCAAAGCGTCAGCAACGAAGTTTGCCTTTCCCGGATGGTATTTAATTTCGCAATCGTAATCCTTGACTAACTCGAGCCACCTTCGTTGCCACATATTTAAACCTCTCTGCTCGAAGAAGTATTTTAGACTTTTGTGATTAGTGAAGATTTCACACTTTGATCCATATAAATAATGTCTCCATATCTTCAATGCATGGACCACTACGGCTAACTCCAAATCGAGGGTAGGATAATTAAGTTCATGGGGTCTTAATTGCCATGAAGCATAAGCGATCACCTTCTCCTCTTGCATAAGAACACATCCTATCCCATTTCTCGACGCATCAGTATAAATATTGTATCATTTCTCTGGATCAGGTACTATCAAAACAGGAGCAGTGGTCAATCTATCATTAAGCTCTTGAAAACTATTCTCACATTCTTGACTCCATTGAAATTTGACTCCTTTCTTCAATAGCTGCGTCATCGGCCTAGAAATTTTAGAAAATCCCTCGATGAATCTTCTATAATACCCCGCCATGCCTAGAAAACTTCGAATCTCATTCGGAGTTGTAGGCGATTTCCATTCTTGAACAACTTGTACCTTTGTAGGATCAACTTTAATTCCTTCTGCCGAGAAAATATGTCCAAGGAAATTCACTTCTCTAAACCAAAATTCACATTTACTGAATTTAGAATATAGCTTTTCGGTTCTTAACTTCTCCAGAACGGTTCTTAAATGTGTTTTATGCTCTTGTTCACTTCTTGAATATATCAAAATATCATAGATAAAAACTAGTACGAATTTATCAAAATATTCATGGAAGACACGATTCATAAGGTCCATAAACACAGCTGGAGCATTGGTCAATCCAAATGGTATCACTACAAACTCGTAGTGTCTGTATCTTGTTCGAAAGGCGGTTTTGGGTATGTCTTCTATTTTAATCTTCACCTGGTGATACCCCGATCTTAGATCAATTTTTGAAAATACACTCGCTCCTCTTAACTAATCAAACAAATCATCTATTCGTGGAAGCGGATACTTGTTCTTCAAAGTCTACTTATTCAGCTCCTAATAATCAATACACATTCGTAATGTACTGTGTTTCTTTTTAACAAAAAGAACAGGTGCTCCCCAAGGTGACGCACTCGGTCGAATGAATCCTAAATCCAAAAGTTCTTGCAATTGAATTTTCAACTCTTGTAATTCTTTAGGAGCCATCCGATATGGTGCTTTCAAAGTTGGTGCCGAACCAGGTTCAAGGTCAATGGCAAAGTCTAACTATCGATCTGGCGGCAATCCTGGCAGCTTTTCTGGGAAAATGTCCCGATATTCTCGCATAATCGGTACATCTTCTATTTTTCTTTCTGTCTTGCCCCCATCATTCAGATATACAAGGTAAGCACGATTCCCTTCACCTTTCATCAATTTATCTACTTGAAGAGTTGAGATTACGGGAACTCGCCTTTTCCTTTCATCAATTCCGTAGAAACAAGTAGGTTCTTTCCCTGGTGGTTGGAACGCTATTTCTCGTTGTTCACAATGGATTGTTGCAAAATTCTTAGTTAACCAATCAATTCCTAAAATATTATCTACGTCTTTCATACACAAAAGATGTAATGTTCAGCTCTCAGTCTGAGTGACCCTAACTCAAATTCTAAGTTAGGACACACTTGGTTAACTATCGTCGTCCCACCTAAAGGGGTAAGCTGTCACAACCGGTTTGGCAAATCCCGAAGGACTGCCTTATCGGACCGCGACTTGGGGTTGGATTAGATAAATATTAAAAGAAGGAGATTTTCAACTCATTTCACCTATGAGGAAACTTAGATGTTGCAGAAGCATAAACGAGATTAAGGATAAAGAAAATAATTTACATAACTGGTCGATTCGAAGATTCTGACAAAGAGTAGCTTTTACAAAGTTTCTACCAAGACATTCAAGGACTTAACATAGTTATAGAATTTAAAAGAGTTTCAAGAGTTTGCAGCGGAATAAACGTGTGAGACATGCATATGAAGATACATTCTCAAGGTGAACCAAAAGATGTTGCATACTAAGTTGAAAAAAGGATTCCGCTCAACTCCGCTCTGTTCCATCACCAGCTCAACCTGCACATTTAAAAACAAACATGCAGGGCTGAGTATAAAGTACTCAATGGACACATATCGAAAACATTTTATATTTCATTCACGAAATATTGTACTGCCACCATCACAGCAAGACACAAGGGTTTTATTTGAAAGGCCTTGTGCTTACTAAAAATTTCCATTTATTTTTGCAACATTGCCTGGCCAGGTGTTTTCTTACAACGTATATATATTCCAAGTCGGCTATGGAACGCACCGGGAGGGAGGCCTCCCTTCACCCGGATGCACGACTGACCGCGAACGGTTCAGAGGCTAAGTGTACATAATCCTAACTAACATCTCACCAGTAGGATCCGAATTCGTAATCTCCTGTTGGTCGGCCAACCTGTAATATCCCGAAGAATTAAAGCCTAATTACGATAATTAAAATTCGTAAATTAGAGTTTCGCCGTGATAATTGAATTAGTAATTTATCGAATAATGATTTCAATTATTTATGATATAATAAATTCTTATATCATATTCACTAATGATTGTGAATTAAGGAATATAGTTTATATAATGTCTTTCGGCAGTAATATTTTAACGTCGATTGAATATCGATAGTTAAAATTTCGTTAATTTTTCTAAGTGACGAAGCTTAGAATTAAATTCCCTTATTAATTAGATGATTTAATAAAGTGACTACGACTTTATTACGACCATTTTGAGATGGGTCTATTATGAACGTTTTGAGACGTTTCAAAAGTCAACGTCTAGAAAATTGAGTTTAATGATCAAGGAATTATAATATTTAAATTCCTATGATTATTTTATGTAATAAGAGTATTATTTAGCATTAATATAATGCTAGAGAATTAAGGAATAATTATTGAACAAAGTAGTAATTTTCGAAAACCCTAATTTCGAAAATTAGGGTTTTCACACATGAATCTTTCTAATTATTTTTCCTATGATATAATTTATCATCTAAGACATATATTATGATATATATATATATATAAATGGTAAGAAAATCAAATGTTGGGCACAAATATGTAAAAGTGCCGTGTACATATATGTAATAAGCTACAATGGAATGAAATTTTGTGATCTTCCAACATGTGACATATTAGTGTGAGATAATTACACACTAAACAAGACACTAATTGTTGAATCAAGTGGATGTGTTGTGTTGTGTAATAGCCGTGAGTTTTTGCTTCCAAATTGAGGTGAGAAGAATTATTAAAACTCTTTTGATGATGTATTCTTGCATTTGGCTTTGTGTAAGATATTATGTATCTTATATGAGACAAAAAAATTAAAGCTTCTCAATTGTGAGAGAGAGAGCCGACGGCTCTTGTAGGAATAAAAAGGCATGATCAAATTGTTTTGTTTAATGTTGTGTAAGAGCATTTAATGGTGTAAGTGGTGATGTATATTATTGATGAGTCACAAAGTAAAATTAAAAGGCTTGCATTCGTATTGTTTGTGAGTGAGAGAACCGAGAACAATAGGATTTAGGCACTAGGTATTCATTCATTTTGCATAAGTAATGATATTACATCAAACCAACACAATTCTCTTTCCAAAGCCACCACTACCGTGGGCAAATTGAAAGGAAAAACCTTGAGTGTTCTTCTTTTAAATAGACAAAAACCTTGAGCTAAATCCTTTGCACAATTAATCAAAGCCGGTAAAGAGGTTAGAAATCGAACAAGCTTCGATTATACGTTAAAATTTCCAATTTCCAACCGTTCGATTTTAATTTATAAGCATATGTTCTTATGAGAAATCATGCTAGCATGTTTGTTGTTCATTAATAATGTTTAGCATGATGTATATGAATTATATTGGTGATTTAAATTAAAGCCTAAGCATGTTATAAATTATTTTACAATGACCGAAAATTTGTAAGCTTGATATGATGATGGATTAATGTTATATGTTAGTAATAGAACTCATTGTGATTATTTGGAAATTTTTAGAAATCATATGCTATATGTTTGATAATTACCGAAAATCCTTAAGAATTGTAAGTTGATGTACAAATTATATTTAAGTGATATTATAGCATATTATTGATCTAGAGCCTTAATTATGTACCATGTGAATTTTCTAGAATTTTTAGAAAATGTTTGGTTCATGTTTAAAATTTTTCGAAAGGCCTAAAGTATGGGTACATAATGTGTGAGTTGATATTGTTGAATATTATGATGTATTAATGATATAAAATGATGTTTAGGCATTGTGTGATTTTATAAGAATTTTAGAAAAATGTTTGGGTATGTTTTGGTAATGACCGTGAGCTATAGTATAGGATAGGTGATGTTCAAATTTTTCTATAGCTAATGTTAATACATATTAATGATCCTATGATAATATAGTGTACTATATGAATTTAGAGGAATTTTTGGAAAAAGTTTGAGAATTTTAGTGAAGGAGGCCGAGAATTAGATGAGAAATTAGGGTTTCTAAATTCTTTATTTCAAGAAAAATAATTCATTATATGCTTAGAATATATTTTAGATTTATTAAGAATTTATGGGATTTTATAAACATAGTATACTATGTTTACGGCGAAACATTATATTAAATAACGTTAGATATGAAAAATAATGTATAATGTATAAGTTAATTCATATTAAAGTAAAATATTAATCAAGTTTATTGATTAACGTGAAAAATCGAGAATTAGGGTTTTATGAAAAGAAATCGATTGAAAATCGATTTATATGGAAATTGGTTATAAAATATGTTAAGAAAAGTCAAAAACGTTGACTTAAGATGTTGAATAAATACACTAATACGTGTAAAACGTATTAATTTTATAAGAATATCTCATTTGTGAGAAATGATTTCATAATTGAAATCATTTTTATCAAAAGACGTTAGTACACGTTCAACGTTTAACCTAAATGGTTAATATGAGACCGTAGATCATATTACGTCTCTATCGAAGTACTAGAAATATTTAGTTAAGATACGCGATGAAACGACGTATTAAATTTAGTTAAGGGATGCGAATTATTACTTTATAAGTTATCAAAGTTTATTAAACTTTGATGTTCTCGAAAAACGTGACCGACGTACTAAAATAGTTTTTACGTAAAGGTTGGACGTGGACGTGAGCAAGTGACGTGAAAAGGAATCATATTTTGATAATCGATGATCCAGGTGGGCTTTACTATACTTAAAAAGATAAAATGCTTACCAAATGATTTATTTACGATGCTTATTTGCAAGAAATGATGATGAAATGATTTATTTAATTACCTGCCCAAAATATTTATGTTTTATGTATGTATCATATCCATGAATGTTGATAAATGTGTTGGTTCACTACCAACTTATGAATGAAATCGAATTCGGATCCTATGCCGGAAGGATTATACCTGGCTAGGATTAACGTGTACACAATAATGGTGACTGGGGGCTGTAAGGACAATGCACGGCCGGTCACAGCGACGTAGAAGGAGGCCTACTTCTACGGCGTTAATGGAAATGATATGAGGAAAGGAAAGGATATGGATCATACATACAAGAAAAATATGTCTGGCTAGACAACTATTTATGAAATGATGAAAATGTTTCGTAAGTACAAGGCCTTTTCAAATAAAACCCTTGTATCTTACCATGATAGGGCAGTGTAATTTAAATTGATAAAATGTTTTGGCATGAGTTCACTGAGTGCATTCTTGTACTCAGCCCTGCATGTTTGTTTTTAAATGTGCAGGTTGAGCAGATGGTGGATGGAGGCGTGTTGAGTAGTCGGGCTCTTTTTGATAATGAAATGTTAGAAACCTTGAATACACATCGTCATATGTGATTCACATGCTTCTCCGCTGCAATAGAACGCTATGTTTATCTTTTGATGTTGACAGTTGAATCCTTCAGATCAGTGGATTTTTTGTTAAGGACTTGTAGGCCCTTTCTATTGTAAATTATGTGTGTCTCATACTTGATGGTCAAAACTTCTAAATTTACTTGATGTATGTTCCACAAGTATTCGATAAATTCTCTTTAATGTTCTGTGATTACTGTTCCAAGTTTCAGTCCTCGTTAATCCGTCCTTAGGATTAGAAGGCTGTTACAAAGTGGTATCAGAGCAGTTCGCTCTTTGAATCCCAAAACCTTCTTTTAAAAGTCAAGTCTAGATTGAGTCACTAGACTTCTAGAAATCAGCTGACTATGCTCAACACTCCATCACATCAAGCTCAACCGGGATGAGGTAAGTGATTTCTTCTCAATTTTTGAAATGAAAAGTTCAATGTGAAAAAGATTGAAATCACGTTTTGGAAAGTAAAAATGAAAATATGTTATGAAGTTTTATTGAAATGAAAGTTACGAGAAATGATTGAAAGGAAATTCCAAAACTTTATTTTGAAATCAATGAAAGGTTATGACAAATGATATGAAATGAAGGTTATGGAAAAAGTGTTGGGAATGGAAGTTAGGCAAGTGATCAAAGTTAGAAATGAATGTCTATGTTTGATAATGGGCATAATGTGCCAATGATGAAATGTTGAATTTGCAAAATTCAAGTAAAGTATGCTTACGAGCAAGCTATGTTATGAAATTGAATAAAACATTCAAGTTTTAAGTTCTTTATAATGATGGATATGTTATATCAAAAAGAACATAGACGATATAAGAAGCATGATCACGTATTGCAAAAGAACATAGAAGTACGAACTTCCTTCCATTACGAGAACAAAAGAAAGAGAAACGACATGAAAAACGAAAGTAAAGTTAGACTCGAGCTTGGAAAGCAAAAGTTTGATACGAAAATGAATGACCTCGACTTCGTCACTTCGACTTCGGCGTCGATACCTTCGACTTCGACTTTGATTTCGGCACTTTGACATCGATTTCAACATCTTCGACCTTGGCAGCCTGCACGACCTCGGCGTGGGCATCGGCATGCACGACTTCGGCGTCGACATCACCTACGACTTTGGCGCGGGCGGGCGGATTTTTCTGCACTGCGCAGTGATATTGTTTTGGTCAGTTCTCCTTCGTTTGAACTCCGATTTATGCATGGTTTTCTCCTACGTACTCCTAACGCACTGTACTATATTTGTTATGAAGGACCAAACCCCTGTTTCCTTCTCCAGAATTCACGAGAATCAGTTGAAGTTAGTTCGTGGTTTACTTAGGACAAGAACCTTATAGTATGATAAGAATCTTAGAACGCTACTAGATAGTAAGCTTCCCAGTAGAGTAAGAAAGCTACGACGTATGTTGTATATGAGAACATTTCCTGATAACATTTATCTGTTTATCAGATGTGTTTGGATTGTTTATCTGCTTTATAGATATGTCCAGTTTATCCTATTTGCTTAACAGATACGTTTAAGTTTATCTTATCTGTTTATCAGATATATTTAGATTGACTTATGCTAGTTTTGTCTATGGCAGATGGCAAGGACGCGTCACACAGCTAGGAGGAGGTTAGGGCCGAGAGCTACGCCAGAGGAGGTGATAACTCTTATAAAAGAGTTATTATATGACATTTTTGATGATAAAATCCTTGAGTGAACCGGGTTCTGTTTGTTTATTTCGATGTTATGTTGTATGTTTTGTTATGTTTGCGTGTGTATGCGTGAAGGATTGAGTCAGGTGAAATCAAAGGGTTTTTAATTGCATTTATGCGTTTTTCTAATTAGTTATGGCATGTAGCAGGAAGAGCGGCATAAAAGACAAGGTGAAGTCCGCCGAGTCAAAGTCAAGCTCGGGTTGAGCAGCAAGCAAGGCCGAACTCGTGGCGAGCTTGACTTGACGTCGAGGAAGGATTGAGCGAGTAATCTTTGAAGAAATGCGGGAGCGAGTCGAGCTACAAAGACGAAGTCAACGCTCAGGAAAAGTGAAAACCGAGGAAGTTGGTCCGAGCTCAAGACTTCCGAGCTCAAAACTTCCGAGCTCAAGACTTCCGAGCTCAAGACTTCCGAGCTCAAGACTACCGAACTCGTGAGCGGAACCGAACTCGGGAAGAAAGAGAATAGAGCCGAGCTCGCAACCAGCCGAGCTCAAAGATTGAAAAGTTCACAAGTATGAAGGCGACCGACATTGAGACTCGTGGCGAGGTCGGACTCGTGCGAGTTGGACTCGTGGCGGTCGGACTCACAAGCTCGGTCGGACTCTTGACCGAGCTCGAGACCGATGACCGCAAAATGAGATCGGATTCATGAACGAGGTCGGGCCCGTTCAAAGGTTGAGCTAGGAAGAAAGGAAAGAAAAGCGGATGAAGCCCGCTTATGAGCGAAGCGAAGAAAAGTCTTGCGGGACCACGGCCACGTGGCGGTGGCCACGACAAAGATAAAGGACGCGTTTTGCGAGCCAGCGGAAAAGAAAGGATTAGTGGATGAAGGGTTTGCAGGTGCCTAATCTGTACACCTAAAAAGTGTCAGAGTTGGTTATTAAAAGGGAGGCGACAATCGAGAATATTCATTCATTATTCAAGATGTCGGGAGAGGAAATCGAGAGGCAGCGCCTGGAGAAGAAGCTATCGGAAGAGGCGGCGATCGAGGAGGAGCACGTGATTTCGGCGACAAGTGTTAACTTTGAATCTCGAATTCCTTTTTATTTTGCTATGGCATTTGTGTTTCGAATTACATTGCCTGACTCGGTATGAGCTAAATTGTATGACTTGATCTTTTGATGAAACCCATGCTCGTGTGACGAGCCCCGGTTTCTGCTTATCTTGTTAAGTTATTATCGTTTTCTTGGTGTTTATTTATCTTGCTTGTGATTGATCACCATGGGTGAGATCTTAGCTCTATGATTTTAGGAAGCTCTCATAGAGTGGAAAACAAGAAAATGACGCAAGAACATGATTTAAATATTATGTGTGTGAATAGCATAGGAATATGTGTTTGCCTTGCGTGACATAAATGAATGGAATGGTAGAGATACTCTTTAAGTGCTTCGGTATAGGAATATATTGACGAGCTTAGAGGGTATAATCTTAGATTTGGAAAAATGCTAAGAGTTGGAAGATTTCATGTCATAATAACGAGGCAAGAAAATGTTGAAGCATGGCGAGTACGGGGCATGGGTGGAATCAAGTGATCAAGTCTATTTTCCCTCCTGATATCTATTTGATAATCATATATTGTCTGAAATTCCACATAGTCTCGGTGTAAAAGTTCTCTTTAATTTGTCTCTCTCATAATCACAAACAAATTGTATTCGACGTGATTTAAAAAGTGCGTTCCCTGTGGATTCGATCTCGGAATATTTCCGTATATTACTTGTTGATTACGTGCACTTGCGTATGATTATGATATATATATATCCAGTTGTATATTTCAGCAACAAGTTTTTGGCGCCGTTGCCGGGGAGCGCTAATTATAAATTACGTTGATATTTCAATTTTTGTGTTTATTTTGTATTAGTGGTTAACTCTGTTATTTTCTTTGCGTGAATCAGGTTTCTGGACTGTGGTATATGCGCAAAACCAAGGCGCAATTATTGTACCCGCTAGATCCAGAGATTGAACGCACCTTCCGTCGAGGAAGACGACGTCAAAACGTCCGTAGAGCGCAAGCCAAAATGGCCGCACAAGGAGGTGATGGGAATAATGGAGGAAATGCCATAGTCATCGCTGATGACCGGGAAAGGGGTATACGTGACTACGCTAACCCCAGATTTAATGAGCTGAATCCGGGAATAACCAGACCCGAGGTGCAAGCGAACCAGTTCGAGCTGAAGCCGGTTATGTTCCAGATGCTCCAAACAGTGGGGCAGTTCAGTGGGCAAGCCACAGAGGATCCACATCTCCACCTTCGGTCGTTCCTGGAGGTCAGCGACTCATTTAAGTTACCAGGTGTTCCAGCCGAAGCGCTGAGACTTCGGCTATTCCCTTTCTCGCTACGAGATCGTGCAAAAGCATGGCTGAATGGCCTTCCATCAGACTCTATCACTTCCTGGAACGAGCTCGGTGAAAAATTCTTGATGAAGTATTTCCCGCCTACAAAGAACGCAAGATTCCGAAATGATATCATGTCGTTCCAGAAGAATGATGATGAGTCTGTGTGCGAGGCATGGGAACGGTATAATGAAATGCTATGGAAATGCCCTCACCACGGCATTCCGCACTGCATTCAACTGGAGACCTTTTATAATGGGTTAAATGCGTCCACACGCTTGGTGCTAGATGCCTCCGCAAATGGAGCTATTCTCTCCAAATCCTACAATGAGGCATATGAGATACTGGAAAGGATTGCAAATAACAACTGTCAATGGTCCAATTCTCGAGCTCCAATGGGGAAGAAATCTGTTGCCGGTGTTTTGGAAGTTGATGCCTTGACGGCGCTAACTGCTCAAGTGGCGTCTATGAGCAATATGTTGAAAAGCTTGCAAGTAACCAATCCAGTTGTTCAACCAACGAGTGTTCCGATGGTAGCACCCACGATGCAAGTAAACGAGGTATCATGCGTTTATTGTGGGGAAAGACATACTTTTGATAGCTATCCATCAAACCCAGCCTCGGTGTGCTACATGGGAAACCAGAATGGCCAAAGAAATAATCCTTACTCACAATCATACAATCCGGGGTGGAGACAACATCCTATTTTTCATGGGGAGGACAAGGATCTGGAACAAGTGGTGGTGGAAATTTTGAGAAAAACATATCCACAAAATTTCCAACCAAGCGACAACAAGCCGCCCCACCCCAAATCTATGGAAACCTTGATAAAGGAGTATATGGCCAAGCAGAGATGCGAATCTGAGGACAATCCACTTCGCTAAGGAATTTGGAGGTTCAGATCGGACAATTAGCCAACGAGATGAGAAATCGGCCACCTGGTAATCTGCCAAGTGACACGGAGAACCCTCGGAAGGATAAAGAACATGTCAAGGCTGTCACTCTGCGAAGTGGAAAGAAGATGCAAGAAACCGAGTTGCTGAACCAATAAGAGAAGACAGAGTCCTCAAACACTAAAAGCAAGTTGGTAGAAGTGGAAGCACCGAAGCAACCTCGTGATGCCGAGGTGCCTGCCAAAGTGAATCCACTGCCGAAGTCAATGGACGAGGTGGTTTATCGACCACCACCACCTTTCCCCGAAAGGTTGAAAAAGAAACAGCAAGACACTCAGTTTCGGAGATTTCTAGATGTCTTGAAACAGCTGCACATTAATATTCCATTGGTGGAAGCACTAGAACAAATGCCAAATTATGTGAAGTTCTTGAGGATATCCTAACAAAGAAGAGACGCTTGGGGAGTTCGAAACAGTGGCACTGACGAGAGAAGTAGTACCATGTTAAAAAGCAAGATTCCACCCAAGTTGAAAGATCCAGGGAGTTTCACAATTCCATGTTCAATTGGAGGTCGCGACGTTGGTCGTGCTCTATGTGATTTAGGAGCGAGTATAAACTTAATGCCGCTCTCAATATTTGAAGCTCGAGATAGGAAGCTCGGCCCTACAGTGACCACGCAATTGGCGGATCGGTCTATGGCTCATCCGAAAGGAAAAATTGAAGATGTCTAGTAAAGGTTGATACATTCATTTTTCTGCGAGACTTCATCAATTCGGATTACGAAAGCAGATCACGAGGTGCTATAATTTTGGGACGTCCTTTCCTTGCAAGCTGGAAGGACTTTGATTGATGTCAAAAGCGAACTCACAATGAGGGTGAATGATCGAGAAGGTCACCTTTAATGTTTTCAACGCAATGAAGTATCTGACGAAGTGGAGGAATGCTCGGTAATTCATGTATTAGGCGGTCGTCATGGACAAGATCTTTGGAGCACTCGTCTCGATTCAAAGGCGGTGATAATGAAGTTGCCGACCTCATGGAGTTAGAAGCGAAAGGGGCGACCTCGGCAATTCTCTAACAAGAGATCGGCGAAGTCCCACCTCAGATCGGCCGAGCTCGGTGTCACTCGGGCTCAGATCGGCTATCCGGTATCCAAGCCTTCGATAGGCGAACCTCCAATACTTAGTGCGAAAACATTGCCCAACCACGAAATATGCTTATACGGGCGAGGGACAAACTCGCGATAATCATTTCAGTGACACTCGAGCTCGACAAAGAAGAATCTACATTACGGTCTTTGCGCAAATCAAGAGAGCTATTGGATGGTCAATTGCCGACATCAAGGGGATCAGCCCGGCTTTGTGCATGCACAAGATATTGTTGGAAGATTGCCACAGCACTTCCATAGAACACCAGCGTCGTCTTAATCCAGCCATGAAAGAGGTGTTGAAAAAGGAATTTATTAAATGGTGGATGCTGGAATCATTTATCCGATCTCGGACAGTTCTTGGGTGAGCCCGGTGCAGTGTGTTCCTAAAAAAGGAGGAGTTACAGTGATTTCTAATGATCGGCAGGAGTTGATTCCAACTCGTGTGATAACGGGATGGCGCGTTTGTGTGGATTATAGGAAATTGAACACGGCTACTAGGAAAGACCATTTCCCTCTGCCATTCATGGATCAAATGCTTGATAAACTAGCTGGAAAAGAGTTCTTCTGTTTCCTAGATGGGTATTCTGGTTATCATCAGATCGCCATTGCACCCGATGATCAACACAAAACCACCTTCACTTGTCCCTATGGCACTTTTGCCTTTAGAAGGATGCCGTTTGGACTCTGTAATGCCCCAGCGACGTTCCAACGTTGCATGATGGCCATCTTCTCGGATATGGTGGAGAAGTCAGTCGAAATCTTCATGGATGACTTCTCCGTATTTGGGGACACTTTTGAGGTATGCCTAGGTAACTTGGAGAAGGTCTTGGAGCGCTGCGAGGCGACACACTTGGTCTTAAATTGGGAAAAATGCCACTTCATGATAAGAGGGCATAGTGCTAGGCCATCACATATCCAAGAAGGGGATAGAAGTGGACAGAGCCAAGATTGATGTGATAGATAAACTTCCACCTCCTACTACTGTAAAGGGGGTGCGTAGTTTCTTGGGGCATGCAGGATTTTACAGAAGGTTTATAAAGGATTTTTCAAAAATTTCTAAGCCACTTTGTGTGCCTTCTTTGGAGAAAAATAGCCACTTGAGCTCACCCGGAATGTCCGAAAGCGTTTGGCGTTTAAAGCGAGCTCTAGTGACATCTCCGGTAATCATTGGACGAAGCGGGCATTACCTTCGAGGTGATGTGCGACGCCGATGATGACCGCCGTGGGGGCGTCTTGGGTCAACGGAAGGAGAAGTTATTCCACTCCATCTATTATGCCAGTAAAACGTTGGTGGAAGCTCAAGTAAACTACACCACTACGGAGAAGGAGCTGCTAGCAGTGGTGTTCGCATGTGAAAAGTTTCGAGCCTACCTCGTCGGTTCGAAGGTGATTGTTTACACAGATCACGCGGCCATAAGATATCTCGTCGCCAAGAAAGATGCCAAGCCACGGTTAATCCGGTGGATCTTGCTTCTACAGGAATTCGATCTGGAAATTAGAGATAGGAAGGGTACTGAGAATCAAGTGGCCGACCATTTATCTCGATTGCCAACTGCTGAAGGCGAAGACACCCGTGTCCAGATTCAGGATGCATTTCCGGATGAGCAACTAATGAGCATGCACCACTGTAGTACACCTTGGTATGCAGACTTCGTAAATTTCTTGGTTAGTGGAGTACTACCTCCTGACTTCTCTTTTCAACAAAGAAAAAGGTTCTTTTCCGAGGTGAACCATTACTTTTGGGATGAACCATTCTTGTATAAACAACTTGTCTTGTGGATGATGAGGCGTTGTGTCCCACATGAGGAAATGGAATCGATTCTAGAGGGATGTCATGCTACCCCATATGGTGGTCACTTCGCAGGCCAGAGAACGGCAGCTAAAGTTCTTCAATCAGGTTATTTCTGGCCGACCTTGTTTAAGGATGCTCATGCCTTTGTACGAAAATGTGATCGATGTCAGAGAGTTGGAAACATTTCTTCTCGAAATGAGATGCCAACGAATTTTATCTTAGAAATAGAACTCTTTGATGTTTGGGGCTTAGACTTTATGGGTCCTTTTCCACCCTCATTTGGCAACCTCTACATATTGGTGGCGGTTGATTATGTCTCTAAATGGGTGGAGGCTGTAGCTAGTTCGACTAATGATGCAAAGGTTGTAATCAAGTTCTTGCAAAGAACATCTTTACGGTTTGGAACTCCTCGTGCTATCATTAGTGACGAAGGAACTCATTTTGTCAACAAGGCGGTGAGTCTTGTCCTAGACAAGTACAATGTTCGCCACAAGATTGCCACGGCATACCACCCCAAACCAATGGACAAAGTGAACTCTCCAATAGAGATAAAGGCATATTGGAGAAGGTGGTAAACCAGTCGGAAGGATTGGTCCATCTGTTGGATGATGCGATATGGGCTCTGAGTAACAGCTTTCAAAACTCCGTTGGGGATGTCCCCTATCGGTTGGTCTATGGGAAAGCTTGTCACCTTCCTTTGGAACTCGAGCATCGAGCTATTGGGCGATAAAGCGAATTTTGAGCATAAGGTCTTTGGAGAAGCTCGCTTGTTGCAACTAAGTGAGATGGATGATTTCCGTTGGTTTGCTATGAAAATGCGAAATTGTACGAGGAGAGGACAAAGAGATGGCATGACAACAACATCTTCTTGACCGTGAGTTCTTGCCGGGTAAGCAAGTGCTCTTGTTCAATTCAAGGTTGAAGCTATTCCCTGGAAAGCTGAAATCACGATGGTCGGGTACCTTCACAATTCTCAGGGTAGCACCCCACGGTGCTATCACATTATAAGAAGGGACATCAGGTCGGAAATTCATGGTACGTGTCAAGCACTATTGTGGTGGCGAGGTCGTTCGTGAGAAGACCTCAACATCCCTGAAGGACGCCTGACAGGAGGTATCTTGGGCTGCCATGGCGAGCAGGCGCTGGGCAGCCCATTTATTCCGTTTGTACATATTTGTTTTATTTTAAGTTTTGTCTCGGTGTTTTTCGTAAGATAATAAATTGCTTTAGCCTTGCTAAAAGGATGAGGATTATTTTGGGATTTTGATTGCAGTGCGTGCATACCTCGGGGAAAACTCGAGCATGGTGCTAATTCTTGCCCGATAATGGATTTGCTGAGAGGATTAAGAGAAAGTGAAATAGAAGTTGCCAATTTGGTAAAAAAAAAGCGGAAAAATTTGGTTGACTTTTGGGATTTGAAAGACCGCGCCTTTTCCTTTTCCACCTTTCGATCTTTTAAATTTTTATTTCCCCAATTTTCTTTGCATCTTTGCTCTCGCTTTCACGATTATTTTCTCACTGGCTCGATTGTGCAAATTTGCAGTCTCATCTCTTCCATCTGAGAATCGGTTATTATGAGGAGATTCGGCGGCGGGATCGGGGCGGTGCGGCCATCATCCATTCAAGCAATGATGTTGCCATACCCTCGTAATTTCGAGACGAAGAGGTATCACGAGGAAACTTCACCACTCCTCCACAGTCATTCGCCTCTTTCCTCCAAAAGAAAGAATAGTCCCGTGAAAGGGAAGGCCAAGATAGTGGAGGCCGAGGAATCGAGGATGTTCAAAGCAAGAAGGCGAGTGGACAAACCTCGTCACAAAAGCCAAAATTTCAATCGATGCCATCCCTAAATTTTGAGCTCACGGTGGGTTCGAAAGATTTAAGCGCTTAAAGCCTGGCACTCTGGATGGAAAGGGGTTCCAGTCGAAGAAACCCGGTGTTTGTGGTGGAATTAATTTCCTTGAATGGTTGGGCTACATTCGCGGCGATACCACCTCCCCCCATTACACCCCTTGTTAAGGAGTTCTATGCAAATATCACGCCTTTGCCAAATAAGGAAGGGTTGTCTTCTGTGGTTAGAGGTAAATTAGTGGTTTTCTCTCCGGAAACCATTAATGCTTTTTATGAGTTAGACAATGAGGTGGAGGATGCTTTCTCCACCATGAAGAGGACCCCTTCCAGTGAAGACCTCGAGGAGGCGCTACGATTGACAGCTGTCGAAGGCACAGAATGGGAGATCTCCACACAGGGGTGTCGCTCCATTAAAGCTGCATCATTAAAATTGGAGGCTCATGTCTGGCTCCATTTCATCAAAAGCCGGATTTTGCCAACAACCCATGATACCACGGTGTCGGAAGAACGTATGTTGATGCTTCTCTGCATCTTCACTGGAAGGTCCGTCAACGTAGGCGCCCAAATCTGGCGCGAAGTAGAGGGGTGCCTAAAAAGGAAGAAAGGCCGATTGGTTGTATCTTCGAAAGCGGTTTTGGTTGAGCATGTATCAATGTTTCACATTACCACTATTACAATCTCCTATCGAATTGAATACTTGATTGCATATATCGTGTCCCCTTATCTCATATATAAGTTAGATCATACGATTGTGTAGAAGATCACGAAGTCCGTATGATTGGTCAAGCAATGAGATATAAAAGTTTCACGGTGAGACAACTTGAGGGACGAGTTGTCGGTATAAAGTGCGATATAGATAAGAAGTGACTTGACTTAGTTGCTTGTCTATCTTTGATGCGTCTCGGCGTATTGAAGGATCACGGTGAGATAAGTTCTTCTATCGACCGTAGTGAAGAACCAAGATCTCGGTGACTTACGATAATCTAAACCTCGATAAGGTATTAGGTGAGTATGAGTTCTTGACCATCACTTTGACTTGTTATGGGTGAGGTTATATGTTCTAACCCAATATTCTCCGCATCTTGGGTGGTGGCGGTGCTTGTATGTCATGCTAGTTATCGTGTCAGTCACCGTATCCGTTTAGGAAGATGGCGTCCATAAGGAGCTCAAAGGTTTATTGTACTAAACCTGCAGGTTGAGTTAGCTCAAGTACAATAATAAGGTTGAGTGGTACTACTTAAGGAATTAAAGATATTAATTATTTTAAGCGATCGATTGCTATAAATAATTAATGGACGTTCGATATCTTAAATACGAGGGATTCGTAATGTCTAAGTGCAAGCCCGACTCACCTTGGCAATAAAGGGTAAGTCGACATTTATTCTCTAGTGGTATGAATAAATGTTTATAAATTAATTTATGTTACAGTGAACATAAGATAATTAATTTATTTGAGGCCCATCTTTATTCCTTGCATTTGATCCCTGGGCTGGCCCATCCAGGCCCTTTAGCTTGAGAAAAATCGGTCCCCATGTTGCTCTCTATAGCAAGATTTTATTCTCTTTATCCTATAAGGATATTATTATATTTATGGGATATGCATGGATCCTTTCCTTATGGGATTATGGTAATGCATTATAAATATATGGTAAGAGATAAAGTCTAGGTTAATGCTCATTAATCAATCATCATTCTCGAAAATCACAAGAAAAGTGTGAGGAATTTTCGAGAGCCTCTTGAGAGCATTGGGTGATTTTCCGAAGCATTCTCCATAGATCGTCCTCACTCGACGTTGGAGATTGGGCGGCGGGATCTGATCCGGAAGGTCAAAGCGCGAGTCCGATCCGTTCGATCCATTCATCTCGTTCCATCGACCTCTTGAGATCAAAGGTAAACACGAGAAAACCCCTACGTGTTGCAATTAATTAAATAGACACATGCTAGGATTATAATCAATGTATGGTGAATTAAATATCCAAGATAGATCCTCGGGGCGAGGGCTAGACATATGTCATCCCTACAATTGGTATCAGAGCCTGGGATCATAATCTTGGCTCTGTTGGATTAATTCACGTTTGATTATTACGTGCGCTTAATTAATTGTGGATCTTTCGTTCATCGTGGCTCGTTTTTATTTTTGTTGGGTTTTGTTTTTCACCACGAGAAAATCCGTGGTTAGATTAGATTTATTATTCTATAAATTATCTGTAAAAGAAGAACGAAGACGAAAGCACGAAAGACGATCGACGGGAAAATCGGGCGTGGGTGTCCCAGACGGTTTCTTGCGACCGAGCCTCGCGGTCACGTGGGCGATCGCGAGGCTGGCGAACATGGGCAAAGTGCGGCGACTCCTCGGCGGGCGCGGAGCGGCCGCCGGCAGCGCCCGAGCAGCGTCTCGGCGATTGGCGCCCGGCATAGTGCGGCGTGCGGCATGCCTGGCGGCGGCGGCGCGCGACTTTCGTGCGGGATCCTCGGCGGCGCTCGGCGGTTTGCGCATGGGAAACCTCGAGTGGCGAGACCACTCGGCGGCAATGCGGCGAGTCGCGCAGGCGGCAGCGGGGGAGCGGCGAGCTCGGCGGCGTCGCGCCTCGGCGGGTTCTGATCGCTTCTGCGACCATGGCGAGCAGCGAGACAGACGACGCGGCGAGCGCGCGAGCATGTTCAGCGGTCTTTGGCGACCGGGCGCGCGACTTTCGCGCGAGCGTCCGTGGCGCTTCGGCAGCGTCTTGTAGCGGCGAGGTGCCTTCGGCGGCAGCGAGGAGCTCTCGGCGGCGGCGTAAGATAGAGCGGCGGATGGGCATTGGGGCGCGCGCATGGGCATGCCCTAGCGGCGCCCGACATATTTTAGGCCAACCCGGCCCGGACCCGATTCGAGGCCCGACCCGTTTTCGGCCCGATTCAGTTTTAGGCCCGATCGGCCCGTTCCACGATCCGGCCCAAATCCGGTTTAGCGAATCCGGTCCGTGCCGGGCACGCGAGGCTGTTTTCAAGTTTAATTACATGCTTTGCAATTTCTATGTAATAGATTAGGCGAAAGTGCGGGGTTCCACGAGTGGGCCACGATGAGCGTTTTATTTTATTTTATCGTTCATTGCATGTCGTGGATGTTTAAATTATCGATGGCATGCTATGTATGTTTAAATTACGTTGACAAACCTTTAAGTGTTTTCACGTATTTAAGTGCGCATAGTAAGCATGCTAGGTTTATCGCGTTTATCAAGCATATTTTAGAATTACTGCGAGCATGTTTTACATGTTAAGTTCTATAGAAAAGCATGCTAGGATTACGTGATCTGCATGGACAAACCTTTTGAATAAAAGATTAAGCAAGCAACCCGACAAATTAATTTTTCAAATTAAAATGTCAAGACCTCACTTTTGATCTCTAAACAAAGTGAGGCCTTGCGTGAGTGGCGTCCACAGCGTGGCTTGCTTGCTTTGTTGATCATAAGTTTGTTAGATGAGATTTCTAAATAAAACATTTTAAATCTATTGAGAAGTGGGAGTTTCATGTGTGGCGTCCACAGCGTGGCTTGCATGTGCGATTTTCATAAGTTCTCTAGAGATAGATATAAAATGAGATAACAAAAGAATTTGAATTGGGCGGTATGGTCTAGTGAGTATGCGATTCTAAGAATTCATTTTCTTTATTAAAAATGTGGTCATTGCTTAGACATCACCTCAGTACAACTTCATGAAGTCCTTCTTGCGATAGTGATGTGGTCTAGTAAGGTCAATCGTTAATTTCATTTGTCATAAGGATAAGTTGACATGGATTGAAATTAAGCGACTAAAGGTATATTTTAGTGCAGTGGGGGTTCATGTGTAGCGTCCACAGCGTGGCTTGCATGTGGGATTCCTTGGGCGATTGGAGGTTTCAATTAATATTGTTTTATCAAAGGTTACAATATTATTATTACGAATTATATGCGATCGTATGCTTATGTGTTTTCATTATCGTTTCAGATATGTCTCTTACACGATTATCAATATGCTCGCACAAAATCCGTTATCGGTCCAAATTTTATCGAGTGGAAGCGAAACATGGAGTATGTTCTTATCATTTGAAGAACACATGTTTGTTCTCACTACTCCTAAACCCGATGCCCTTCTTGGCGATCGACTAATGAGCGGCGAGAGTCAGCGGACTTTGGAATAAGTCGAACAATATGGCTAAATGCTATATGATGACTACTATGTCCAAAGGCTTGCGGTGCTGACATCGATCGATGGTAGCGCGACGATATTTGGTCGAGTCTCGAGGTAAGTTTGGGCAATCGGATCGGACGATCGCTTCCACACAATGAGAGAAATCTTGGCGTGTAAGATGGAAGAAGGAAGTTCGGTCCATGAACATGTCTCCACATGACTCGTCTCATGGATAGTCTTGATCGGTTGGGAGGAGGTATTGTGAGCCAAGGTCGATATCATCCTCAATACCCGCCCAAGTCTTTTGAGAACTTTCGCGTGAATGTGATCATCGGCAAGACCGAGTTTACACTTAGTCGGTTGCTTAATGTTCTCGTTCTTTGAGAATGAGTTATGGGAAAAGGAGCACATGCTCTTGCTACCACGTCTAAGGACCCAAAATTTTCGTTGCAAAATGGAAAAGAAAAAGGGTACCAAAGGTGGAAGAAGCGAGGCAAATAGTGGGAGTAATGGGAACAGAACGTGGTTGCCACGGAGGCTTGAAGAAGCGAAGGAAGGGCAAGTGCTTCAAGTGCGATGGGCGGGCATTGGAAGGCCAAGTGCCCTATGCTCGAGGCTCAGTGCGCCGTTTGCTTTAATGTGAAACATGTTTAGCGACTTGTTCTACCCGTTCTTGGGTAGTAGATCTGGCATGTGATCATGTTTGTTACACCTTGCGGGGTTCTGCGGACAATGGGCTGTTTGATGGCGAGATAACGATCTCCATAGGCAGCGCGAAAGTCGAGGCGATTGCGAGTTGGAGATGTTCTTTATGTTTTGGGACAACAGTTTTAGTTTTGAAAGGCGTTTTATATGTGCGGATTTTCGGTGGAACCTTGTTTACGTTTGAAATTATTTACTCATGGATATTACATTATTTTTGATAGTGGTGTTTCTATCATAAGAAATGACGAAGTTCTACGTGTTGGCACTTTATATAATTAAGCTTTATACTATTTCTACAAAACATAATACCTATAACTATGTTGCATCTTCATCAAACCCTAAAAAGAAAGTTTTCTTAGCAAGATGACACCACTTTTCTCTGGCATCTTAGACTAGGTCAAATCAATCTAAATAGGATCAAGGCGGCTAAGAATGGGCGTTGGGTAATCTAACAGTTACTCGTTCGATCTGCGAATCTGTATAGAAGGTAAGATGTCGACAGACCCTTCAAAGCGAAGGGTTATAGAGCCAAATAAATGTTGGAGTTAGTCCATTCGATCTGTGTGGACCGATGTCCACACAAGCTCGTGGAGAATGCAGTATTTTGTCACTTTCATTGACGATTACTCAAGGTGCGGATACGTATACAACTTCGCATAAAGTCGAATGCTTTGAGAAATTCAAAGAGTTTAAGGCGGAAGTGGAGCGAAGCTAGGTAAGAGTATCAAGTCGCTGTGGTCACGATCGCGGTGGCAAATACCTCGATAACGAGTTTATGGACTATCTAGTGAAGTGTGGGATTACATCCCAGCGCCTTCACAAGGGCACACCTGACAAAATGGTGTGTCGGGCGAAGAAATAGGACTCTTTTGGAAATGGTTAGATCTATGATGAGTTATGCTACATTGCCTATTTCGTTACGGGGTATGCCTTAGAGCGGCGGCATACTTGCTGAATCTAGTACCTTCAAGTCGATCGAAAAGACCGCTTCGAGTTGTGGTTTGGGCGCAAGCTAGTTTAAACCACATAAGGATATGGGGCGATCCGGCACATGTCTTTGAACAAGAAGGCGACAAGTTGGAGGCTAGATCGCGCAAAGGCTGTTTATTGGCTATCGGAGGAGCGAAGGTGGTTTATTCTATAGTCTAAGGATCGGAAGGTCATTATTAGCACTAATGCTCGATTCTTAGAAGAGGACTACATGAAAATCATAAATCCAAAGTTGAAATCATTCTTCAAGAATTAGAAGATGATTGTATTCCACCACCGATTAGGCGAAAGTGCGAGATGTCGAGTCTAGTGGGAGGATCGACACGGATACTTGAGAAATTGAAGTGGGTCGAGTTCCTTTGGAGATACCGGCCGTACAAGTGGTACCTACCCGACCAAGTTGTGCAAGATAGAGAACCACAAGTATCTGCACCCACCGTTGCCATTGTGCTGTAGAACCTCGTCGTAGTGGGAGGGTTGTTCGTCGACCCTAGAGATTTATGTTAGTGGGTGAATCTTGGTTTAGTCCGAGAGACGAGCAGGCAATAATCGACCCATGGACATACGGATGAGGCGATACAAGATATTGATGCAAGATCATGGCACACCGCTATGGACTTAGAAATGGAGTCCATAACGTCATGGATGTATATGAAAGACACCTCTACCGGATCTATATGAGGAAGGTAGAGAACTGAAGGTTATGTGGTAAAGGGTGAAGAGCATCTAGTATGGAAGCTTAAGAAGTCCATTTATGGACTTAAGCGAACCTCCGATCATGGAACTTACGCTTTGACGAGGTGGTAAAGTCCTATGGATTTACCCGGTTGCCTAGCGAGAGTTGTGTGTATCGGTTAGATGTCAGCGGTGATGTGGTATTTCTTGCACTTTATGTAGATGACATTCTTCTAGTTGGCAACAACGTGAAACATTATCGAGGCGTAAAGAGTTGGTTATCGATCGGTTTCAAATGAAAGACTTAGGAGATGCGCGTACATTCTTGGGATCAAGGTTTAGAGATCGCGAGAAGAAAATATTGAGCTTATCTCGGGCGTCTTACATTGATCTTGTGATTACTCGTTTTAGTATGCGGAACCCGAGAAAGGATTGCTACCTTTTAGACATGGCGTTCCTTTATCTAAGGCGCGATCACCTATGTACGCAAAGGAGATAGAGGAAATGAGACAAGTTCCTTACGCTTGGCCGTAGGAAGTCTCATGTCTGCAATGCTATGCACGAGGCCGATATACGCTATGCGGTGGCATAGTAGCTAGATATCGATCTAACCACTGGACAAGCTCATTGAATTGCGATAAAGCATATACTCAAGTACACGAAAGGACTCGAGATTATAGGCTGGTTTACCATGCGAGATAGTCTAATGCCTTTGGGTTATCTGACTCGGATTTCAAAGTGACCGTGATGAGAAAAAGTCGACCTCGGGCTATGTGTTTATCTTGGGAGGTGGAGTCGTATCTGGCGGAGTGCAAAGCGGCGATGCATTGCGGACTCTACCATGGAAGCGAATATGTAGCCGCCGGAGGCTTCTAAGGAGGCTGTATGGTTGAGAACTACCTCGTGGATCTAGGTGTGGTACTGGTTTGCCCAAGAGTATCATAGTTCTTGTGATAACTCGAGTGCGATGGCAAACTCGAAGGAACCACGGACCCACAAGCGACCAAACACATAGAGAGAAAGTACCATGTCATACGAAATCGTTAGGCGGTGGCGTGCTGATTGAAAAGATTGATCTGACGGAAAATCTAGCGGATCCATTCACAAAGAGCTTGCCGCAAAAAGTCTACGAAGACACGTTCGAGGACTTGGATTAAGCTTGATGGCACCCACTTAGAAAGGAAACTTTTATAAGTGGGAGAAGCAAAGTGATGGTTTTGTTTGTAATAGCTAGTAGAGAGACACATTGTATACTAAAGTTTGCTTTAGTATAAGTGGGAGATTGTTGGATATGTATATCTTGAAAGTTTTGGTTGAGCATGTATACAATGTTTCTGTTACCACTATTACAATCTCTATCGAATTGAATACTTGATTGCATATATCGTGTCCCTTATCTCATATATAAGTTAGATCATACGGTGTGTAGAAGATCACGAAGTGCGTATGATTGGTCAAGCAATGAGATATAAAAGTTTCCTGGTGAGACAACTTGAGGACGAGTTGTCGGTATAGAGCTGCGATATAGATAAGAAGTGACTTGACTTAGTTGCTTGTCTATCTTTGTGCGTCTCGGCGTATTGAAGGATCACGGTGAGATAAGTTCTTCTATCGACCGTAGTGAAGAACCGAGATCTCGGTGACTTACGATAATCTAAACCTCGATAAGGTATTAGGTGAGTATGAGTTCTTGACCATCACTTTGACTTGTTATGGGTGAGGTTATATGTTCTAACCAATATTCTCGCATCTTGGGTGGTGGCGGTGCTTGTATGTCATGCTAGTTATCATGTCAGTCACCGTATCCGTTTAGGAAGATGGCGTCCCTTAAGGAGCTCAAAGGTTTATTGTACTAAACCTGCGAGGTTGAGTTAGCTCAAGTACAATAATAAGGTTGAGTGGTACTACTTAAGGAATTAAAGATATTAATTATTTTAAGCGATCAGTTGCTATAAATAATTAATGGACGTTCGATATCTTAAATACGGGATTCGTAATGTCTAAGTGCAAGCCCGACTCACCCGGCAATAAAGGGGTAAGTCGACATTTATTCTCTAGTGGCATGAATAAATGTTTATAAATTTATTTATGTTACGGGGTGAACATAAGATAATTAATTTATTTGAGGCCCATCTTTATTCCTTGCATTTGATCCTGGTTGGCCCATCCAGGCCCTTTAGCTTGAGAAAATCGGTCCCCATGTTTTCTCTATAGCAAGATTTTATTCTCTTTATCCTATAAGGATATTATTATATTTATGGGATATGCATGGATCCTTTCCTTATGGGATTATGGTAATGCATTATAAATATATGGTAAGAGATAAAGTCTAGGTTAATGCTCATTAATCAATCATCATTCTCGAAAATCACAAGAAAAGTGTGAGGAATTTTCGAGAGCCTCTTGAGATCATTGGGTGATTTTCCGAAGCATTCTTCATAGATCGTCCTCACTCGAAGTTGGAGATTGGGCAATCGGGATACAGTCCAAAAGGTCAAAGCACGAGTCCGATCCGTTCGATCCATTCATCTCGTTCCATCGACCTCTTCAGATCCAAAGGTAAACACGAGAAAACCCCTACGTGTTGCAATTAATTAAATAGACGCATGCTAGGATTATAATCAATGTATGGTGAATTAAATATCCAAGATAGATCCTCGGGGTGAGGGCTAGACATATGTCATCCCTACAAGGCCGGATGTTCTTTCCTTCTCTGATCACTCAGTTATGCATGAAGGTCGGGGTGCCTGTCGCGGATGATGAGGATCGCCTCGTTGAAAAAGCTTTTATAGACATCAAGACTCTGACTCATCGTCACGGTGCTTTCTGCACCCGATCTCGCAAGCGGATCCAGGCGATCCACCTACGCCCATACCGACCTCAACCGAGCCTACTGTTCTAGACATGCAGAAGTGCCTCTGCGTGGGAGTCCAAGCCCTCATGCTTCGATCCGCTGCACTAGAAGACGCTCTTAAGCATTTTTGGACGTACTGTCGTAAACAAGATCGGATATTGGAGGATAGCCTCAGGTCACTATCTACGGTAAATCTGGCAGCCTTCCCAGAATTCCCACATCGGGTATTCCAAGCTTGGCCTCTACCTTCGGATTTTGATTACATCCTTTGAGTGAGAGAAAAGCATAAGTCGACCCGAGCTCAGCTCGCAAAGAATGATGGCCCAAGTCAGACTCAGCCAACTGAATCTGACCCTGCTGCCCCAAGCAAGGCTCGGGTACCAAGTGCCCCATCTGACGAAGTGCGCACCTCGTCCGAGGCCGAGTTGGTGTGTATCCGAAACCAAGTTGCTTTACCGCTACCACCCTATCTACACGAGCTTCTCCTACTCCTTCGGGTTCTCCCGAAGTGTAGGCTAGGGGCGTTTTCTCTAACTCAATCCTTGTTTTGTTTTGTGTTTTGTTGTGTGTCTGCTGGTTGGTGTTTTGTTGGGTTTGTTCTGTGTTGTTCAATAAAAGCATGTGATTCTGTTTTCGATGATTTCTAAGGATGATGCTTGATTGGCAAGGGATAGCTTTATGATGTTAATTTGTTTTGTTTACACTGTGATCTTTGGTACGCCTTATTGCTCGTCTGGTCTTTACCCTTATTTTGTGGGATGTACCTCTATTAATTTTGGTATTAGCATATTAGCCCTATAGGGATTGACCATTGCATCGGTGAATCTTAATTGGCTTACGATTTTGTATGAGTGCCTGTCTCTCATATTTGGTTGGTACTCCCCCTTGAGACAATATACATGAGTGTGTCAACATGGATAGGACGTAGGCCCTTTTTGGATCGATTGTGCCTTTCTAGCCTTCCTTAATATGATATTTTTCCTAGGGTCCCCCTTTGAGCTTACAAGCTTTTTCTTTCTTGCACCCACCAAATATTCTCCTGTACACCCACATATATTATTCCTTACCCTTCACTTTGGGCATACCTAATTGTGGTTCAGTTTCTCTCATTTCTATAATAGTGCCCGTAGTAATCTCTATGTCTCAAGATAACAGTGTCTCACCCCTCGATTTTGTATAAGTCTCAACATTGGGGACAATGTTATGTTCTAAGTTTGGGGGTGGGCGAGGTAAAGTAACCTCGGAAGTTGAGGGTGAAGTGGTTATAAAATATGGTCATTACGAGCTTATTGCTCCAAAAAAAAAAAAAAAAGTGAAGATGCGGGGTCTCTATAAAAAGAAAAGAAAAATGTCAGGATAGTTGGAACCAAGAATGCGTTAGGTGCCCAGGTGCTTTGAGCTACATTATCCCAAACAATCCTACCGTCACCCAAGCCTAACATTATAAGCTGTTAAAGACCTACTGATCCAGTATTGATGACACTCATGTTAGTGGAGGGGTTGACCGAGGCGAAATGTGGAGACATCGGTGCACTTGATAATCAAAGCATGGTCATATTAAGAAGAACTAAGTTATGGGAAGATTCATGTAGTGGCTAATGTGTTATATACCTGTTGATATCTGAAGGGCGATATCCTTGCAATACGAGGTGATTGACCAGATTTGCAACAAGAAGAACTGAATGATCCTTTTTCTTTTAAAGAACCATGACTGAAAGCGACGTCCCTAGCTGATTAAGTCATCATCTTGGTTATCGTCGGAGCATTTTGAACATCGCTTCTTGTTTTGTGGGTGTGTTTTTGTTGTGTAACAGAGCATCACTCGAGGACGAGTAATGAGCTAAGTTTGGGGGTGTGATAACTCTTATAAAAGAGTTATTATATGACCTTTTTGATGATAAAATCCTTGAGTGAACCGGGTTCTGTTTGTTTATTTCGATGTTATGTTGTATGTTTTGTTATGTTTGCGTGTGTATGCGTGAAGGATTGAGTCAGGTGAAATCAAAGGGTTTTTAATTGCATTTATGCGTTTTTTCTAATTAGTTATGGCATGTAGCAGGAAGAGCGGCAGAAAAGACAAGGCTGAAGTCCGCTGAGTCAAAGTCAAGCTCCAGGTTGAATGCACAAGCAAGGCCGAACTCGTGAGCGAGCTTGACTTCGATGTACGAGGAAGGATTGAGCAGTAATCTTTGAAGAAATGCGGAGCGAGTCGAGCTACAAAGACGAAGTCAACGCTCAGGAAAAGTGAAAACCGAGGAAGTTGGTCCGAGCTCAAGACTTCCGAGCTCAAGACTTCCGAGCTCAAAACTTCCGAGCTCAAAACTTCCGAGCTCAAGACTTCCGAGCTCAAGACTACCGAACTCGTGAGCGGAACCGAACTCCGGGAAGAAAGAGAATAGAGCCGAGCTCGCAACCAGCCGAGCTCAAAGATTGAAAAGTTCACAAGTATGAAGGCGACCTCGATACTGAGACTCGTAAGCGAGGTCGGACTCGTAAGCGAGGTCGGACTCATAAGAGAGGTCGGACTCTTGACCGAGCTCGAGACTGATGACCGCAAAATGAGATCGGATTCATGAACGAGGTCAGGCCCGTTCAAAGGTTGAGCTCGGAAGAAAGGAAAGAAAAGCAGATGAAGCCGTGCTTATGAACGAAACGAAGAAAAGTCTTGCAGGACCACAACCACGTGGCGGCTGGCCACGACAGCATAAAGGACGCGCGTTTTGCCAGAGCCAACGGAAAAAGAAAGGATCAGTGGATGAAGGGTTTGCAGGTGCCTAGTCTGTACACCTAAAAAGTGTCAGAGTTGGTTATTAAAAGGGAGGCGACAATCAGGAGAATATTCATTCATTATTCAGTATCTGGGAGAGGAAATCAGAGGGCAACGCCTTGGAGAAGAAGCTATCGGAAGAGGCGACGATCCAAGGAGGAGCACGTGATTTCGGCGACGAGTGTTAACTTTGAATCTCGAATTCCTTTTTATTTTGCTATGGCATTTGTGTTTTGAATTACATTGCTGACTACCGCTATGAGCTAAATTCGTATGACTTGATCTTTTGATGAAACCCATGCTCGTGTGACGAGCCCCGTTTTCTGCTTATATTGTTAAGTTATTATCGTTTTCTTGGTATTTATTTATCTTGCTTGTGATTGATCACCATGGGTGAGATCTTAGCTCTATGATTTCTGGGAAGCTCTCATAGAGTGGAAAACAAGAAAATGACGCAAGAACATGATTTAAATATTATGTGTGTGAATAGCATAGGAATATGTGTTTGCCTTGCGTGACATAAATGAATGGAATGGTAGAGATACTCTTTAAGCGCTTCGGTATAGGAATATATTGACGAGCTTAGAGGGTATAATCTTAGATTTGGAAAAATGCTAAGAGTTGGAAGATTTCATGTCATAATAACGAGGCAAGAAAATGTTGAAGCATGGCGAGTACGGGGCATGGGTGGAATCAAGTGATCAAGTCTATTTTCCCTCCTGATATCTATTTGATAATCATATATTGTCTGAAATTCCACATCGTCTCGGTGTAAAAGTTCTCTTTAATTTGTCTCTCTCATAATCACAAACAAATTGTATTCGACGTGATTTAAAAAGTGCGTTCCCTGTGGATTCGATCTCGGAATATTTCCCTATATTACTTGTTGATTACGTGCACTTGTGTATGATTGTGATATATATATATATATATATATATGTATATTTCAACAACAGGAGGTAATTCACGCATACCGTACTTACGGTATGTGTTGGGGTGACAGCTTAGGAGAGTTTCTGATGCATTACCTCCGACACTGGATGGATGCACGTGAGCATGGCGTGACGGATTTCGACGGTGTTAAGCGCCTCTTGACCCGACTACCGTGTGACTGGGAGGACTATGCCAGGGAAGTGTCAGGCGACTATATTTACCGCGTGAACGGTAATTATGATCTGATCGGAGACTTACCGAGGTTCATTAGTCATCTGACCTATGTTTACAGCGTGTATGGGGTTGCACCGAGAGGACCTTATCTTCCCCCGAGAGAGTATACTTGGCGCGATGATTCGCCAGAGTGGCTGTATACGGAGGTTCCTCGAGTGGTCGATCCCGTAGTTCCGAGATGTTTGGAAGCAGGAGACCGACCTGCACATGTGACTAGGGCATCACGACCGAGAGCTTTGGGACGCCTTGATCCCGCTTGTTGTCGATGGGACATCCATCATGACCACCACTCCCAGTCCTACCACCGATGATGGCGCCACCGCCTCCAGCAGAGCCATATCGTCAGACGGCGCGGATGAGGGTGTCTGACACTCGCGATGACTATAGTCCGATAGGCGATATACATGCCATTGGAGATGACGGAGCGGGACCATCTAGGGTACGAGCACGTGAGGATGATTCTGATGAAGACTCTGATGAGGAGGAGGATCCGGAGGAGGATCCTGAAGAGGATGAAGACCCGGATGAGGACGAGTGAGACTTCAGATGATGATAGTGGATGGATTGTGTAGATATGTATAGTATAGTATGTGTGTAGCGTGCTTAGTAATGTAAGGTAGTGAAAAGAGAAACATAGTATTTTGTAATGTTATGTAATCCAGTATGTTAGTGATGATGGTTAAGCTATAAGAAATGCCACAGTATGTACATGACTTCTTTTGTGTTGGCTGCTTGTACTTAACAGTCCTCCTTGAGGCAAAAATTTTCCTATATATGTATGATGACCCTGAAATGGGCTTTTGCGGCAAAAAAATGAGTATGACAAAGATGAATGGTTTTATTAAAGCTGTTTTACGATAAGATTATATGATGATATTATATATGTTTAAATTGTGATAATGATATGCGATGTTAATTATATGTTTTAAATAACAGAATGCCGCCTAGAAGAGATCCTGAGCAGAGAGGTAGGGAAGAGGAAGGGGTAGGGGAAGAGGCAGAATTCCGGTACAGGAAAATGATAATATACCACAACCACCCCCACCTCCACCTGATCGTAGGATAGAAGAACTTTTTCTTAGGCAGAATCCACCTTCCTTTAATGGAAAGGGAAGCCCGGATGATGCAGAACAGTGGATAAGAACCATTGAGAGAATTTTCGACTTTCTACGATGTACAGCGCAAGAAAGGCTGTCATGTATTACTTTTCAACTCATTGGACCTGCCGACTTCTGGTGGGAAGCTAGGAGGAAAATCTTAGCACCAGAACAAATTGGATGATTTTACCTGGGAAGATTTTAAGGTAGAGATGTATGAGAAATACATCCCAAAGAGTTATAGGAAGAGATAAGGATGTCTCTCGCCAGTCATGGAGATTTGACCTACACTGAAGCTTTGGGTCGGGCTTTAGATATTGAGGCAGCTATGCCAGAAGATAAGTCAACACAAGCCCAGACACATAATACAGTGGACAAGGGTAAGCGAAAATGGGAAGGAAATTTTAATACAAATAACCGAGAAAATTTTGGAAACGCAAACAACAAGAGGCCGTGGCAAGGGAACGTAGCGCCACAAGGGCAAGAATGGAAGAAGTCGGTATTTCCTACACCAATGAGGGGTCCACAAGAGCCGATGAAGACCCTTCCTTGCCCGAAATGCCAAAGATTTCACAATGGAATGTGCTTGGCGGGCAGCGGCAGTTGTTTCAAATGTGGCGTGAAGGGCCACTATGCTAATGATTGCCCAGGAATACGCCCGGGAGTAACGGGAAGGCCAAACCAGCCGAGCAATGCCCAGCCACTCAGGGCTATTCAATATCAGCCCCAGCCTCAGCAGCAACAACAACCACAACGTCAGCAACACAGCAGCAGCAGCAGCCACGGCAACAACCGCAGAACCAGCAAAGGCAAGCACCCCGTCAGCCTCAACCGGCTCAGGCTAGAGCTTATGCTCTACACCGGAGGCAGAATGAACAGAACCAGGGAAACCTGACAGGTATGGGAAAACTTCTCAACATACCTGTTATACTTTTGTTCGATACGGGTGCTTCGCATTCTTTCATAGCAAGAGCATGTGTCGATATGTTGGAACTTAGATCTGAAAAAGCTAATCAGGACATGAGAATCTCTTCACCCATAGGAGGGATTATGACTGTTACGCATGTTTGCTCGAACCTAGAGTTGAACTTAGGATCACTTAATGTTCTGGCGAATAACTTGAACATAATACCCATGGGCGATGTAGATATAATTCTAGGGATGGATTGGTTAGCTGAAAACCATTCCAAAATTCTATGCAAGGAGAGGAAAATTTCGTTCCATTTTCCTGGACAAGAAGCTACGCATTTTCATGGAATCAGCATGGGGAAGAAAATCCCGATTATATCAGCACTGAAGGCAAGAAGAATGATAAACAAGAAAGGATGTCGCGCATTTCTTGTTTACTTAAATGGAGAGGATAAAACGGAGATAAAAGTAGAAGATGTGGAGATTGTTCGAGAATTTCCAGATGTTTTTCCTGAAAATATACCAGGATTACCCCCTGATAGACAGTTGGAATTCACCATCGACTGAACCCGGATCAGCTCCAGTGTCGAAGGAACCTTACAGAATGGCTCCGAAGGAACTGGAAGAATTGAAAATCCAGATCCAAGAATTATTGGATCTAGGTTTTATCAGACCTAGTGTATCGCCTTGGGGAGCACCGGTCTTATTTGTCAAGAAGAAAGATGGTTCTTTGAGGATGTGCATAGATTATCGGGAACTGAAAAAAATGATGCTCAAAAACAAGTATCCACTGCCAAGGATAGATGACTTGTTTGATCAGTTACGAGGAGCAAGTGTGTTCTCGAAGATCGACCTCAAGTCAGGTTATCACCAACTCAAGGTACGGCCAGAAGACGTATCTAAAACTGCATTCCGAACGAGATATGGCCACTATGAATTTATAGTTGTACCATTCGGATTAACAAATGCACTAGCCGTATTCATGGATCTCATGAATAGAGTGTTCCATCCATACTTAGAAAAATTTGTCTTAGTCTTCATAGATGATATTCTCATCTATTCGAAGAATGAAGAAGAACATAAGGAACATTTGAGGACGGTTTTACAAATCTTGGACCTGAACAACTTTTTGCTAAGAACAAGGTAGAAGCAGTACAAGGATGGAGATCACCAAGAACCCAAAACGAGATCAGAAGTTTCTTGGGATTAGCTGGTTACTATCGGAGATTCATTGAAGGATTCTCAAAGATAGCAAGGCCAATAACACAGCTACTCCGAAAGGGGATCAAATTTACTTGGACTGAAGAATGTGAGGCAAATTTTCAAAAGCTCAAGGAGAAGTTAACAAGTGCGCCAGTACTAGCAGTTCCAGAAGCAGACAAAGAATATGTAGTCTATACTGATGCTTCTAAGAACGGATTGGGTTGTGTGTTGATGCAGGAAGGAAAAGTGATAGCTTATGCATCCCGACAACTTAGACCACATGAACTGAACTATCCAACTCATGACGTGGAACTAGCAGCAATAGTACATGCACTAAAGATATGGAGACATCATCTTTATGGAGTGAGGTGTGAGATCTTCATAGATCATAAGAGTTTGAAATACTTTTTCGAGCAAAGAGATCTAAACATGAGGCAAAGAAGATGGTTCGAATTGGTAAAGGATTACGACTGTGGTATAAATTATCACCCGGGCAAGGCAAATGTGGTAGCTGATGCCTTGAGTCGTAAGAATCAAACCAAATTGGGAAGTCTCTTTACAAAGGAAGAAAAACTCGTTGAAGAGTTTGAAAGAATGAAGATAGAAATGGTTGAACAACCAGAGACGATCATGAGTCGTATTGCTACACTCACTTTGACGTCTGACTTAAGAAAAAGGATAATAGACGAGCAAAGGAAGGATGAGAAGTTGGAGGGAACAAGAGTCAAGGTAAGAACTGAAGGACTGAAGAATTTTCGAGAAGCATCAGACAATGCCTTATTGTTTGAGGAAAGATTGTGTATTCCAAACAATGACGAGCTTCAAAATGAAATCATGAGTGAAGCTCATGAGACTCCTTATACCGCCCACCCAGGCAGTACTAAGATGTACCAAGATTTGAAAGAAAAGTTCTGGTGGGAAGGCATGAAACGAGACGTAGCCTCTTTTGTAGAGCGTTGTCTTGTTTGTCAGCAAGTGAAAGCATTGCACCAACGCCCCTACGGAAAGTTACATCATTTGGGAATACCCGAATGGAAATGGGAGAATATAGTGATGGATTTTGTTACGGGTTTACCAAAGTTAAAAGGGGGGAACACTGCTATATGGGTAGTAGTGGATAGACTCACTAAGTGTGCGCATTTTCTGCCAATTCAGATTACTCATGGATCTGATAAGTTAGCCCAGTTGTACGTAAAAGAAATTGTACGCCTACATGGGGTACCAAAATCTATCACGTCTGATAGAGATTCCAAATTTACTTTGAGATTTTGGATCAGCTTACAAAAAGAATTGGGCATGAAGTTGAACTTTAGCACGGCGTTTCACCCACAGACCGATGGACAATCGGAACGGACGATTCAAACACTTGAAGATATGCTGAGAACGGTGGTGTTGGATCGAGGTGCAAAGTGGGAAGATGTTTTACCCCTCATCGAATTTGCCTATAATAATAGTTATCAAGCGACAATTAATATAGCCCCATACGAAGCCCTATATGGAAAGAAATGTCGATCACCGCTTTATTGGGATGAAGTAGGTGAGAGAAGAGTTTTAGGGCCTGACGCAATAAGTGAGATGATTGAGATCGTCCGTCAAATTAGGCAAAGAATAAAAGAGATAGATTGGCTCTTCCGCCAAGTTTGGGGAATGTACACAATGTTTTTCACGTGTCACAACTCAGAAAGTACATTTATGATCCGAAACACGTGATCCATCAAGACGACGTGATCCTCAACCCAAATATGAGTTATTAAGAAGAACCTAAGGGGGGTGGAATGTAATATCCCGAAGAATTAAAGCCTAATTACGATAATTAAAATTCGTAAATTAGGGTTTCGCCGTGATAATTGAATTAGTAATTTATCGAATAATGATTTCGATTATTTATGATATAATAAATTCTTATATCATATTCACTAATGATTGTGAATTAAGGAATATATTTTATATAAAGTCTTTCGGCAGTAATATTTTAACGTCGATTGAATATCGATAGTTAAAATTTCGTTAATTTTTCTAAGTGACGAAGCTTAGAATTAAATTCCCTTATTAATTAGATGATTTAATAAAGTGACTACGACTTTATTACGACCATTTTGAGATGGGTCGATTATGAACGTTTTGAGACGTTTCAAACGTCAACGTTTAGAGACGATTAGAAAATTGAGTTTAATGATCAAGGAATTATAATATTTAAATTATTATGATTATTTTATGTAATAAGAGTATTATTTAGCATTAATATAATGCTAGAGAATTAAGGAATAATTATTGAACAAAGTAGTAATTTTCGAAAACCCTAATTTCGAAAATTAGGGTTTTCACACATGAATCTTTCTAATTATTTTTCCTATGATATAATTTATCATCTAAGACATATATTATGATATATATATATATATGATATATAAATGGCAAGAAAATCAAATGTTGGGCACAAATATGTAAAAGTGCCGTGTACATATATGTAATAAGCTTCAATGGAATGAAATTTTGTGATCTTCCAACATGTGACATATTAGTGTGAGATAATTACACACTAACCAAGACATTAATTGTAGAATCAAGTGGATGTGTTGTGTTGTGTAATAGCCGTGAGTTTTTGCTTCCAAATTGAGGTGAGAAGAATTATTAAAACTCTTTTGATGACGTATTCTTGCATTTGGCTTTGTGTAAGATATTATGTATCTTATATGAGACAAAAAAATTTAAGCTTCTCAATTGTGAGAGAGAGAGAGCCGACGGCTCTTGTAGGAATAAAAATGCATGATCAAATTGTTTTGTTCAATGTTGTGTAAGAGCATTTAATGGTATAAGTGGTGATGTATATTATTGATGAGTCACAAAGCAAAATTAAAAGGCTTGCATTCGTATTGTTTGTGAGTGAGAGAACCGAGAACAATAGGATTTAGGCACTAAGTATTCATTCATTTTGCATAAGTAATGATATTACATCAAACCAACACAATTCTCTTTCCAAAGCCACCACTACCGTGAGCAAATAGAAAGGAAAAACCTTGAGTGTTCTTCTTTTAAATAGCCAAAAACCTTGAGCTAAATCCTTTGCACAATTAATCAAAGCCAGTAAAGAGGTTAGAAATCGAACAAGCTTCGATTATACGTTAAAATTTCAAATTTCCAACCGTTCGATTTTAATTTATAAGCATATGTTCTTATGAGAAATCATGCTAGCATTTTTGTTGTTCATTAATAATGTTTAGCATGATGTATATGAATTATATTGGTGATTTAAATTAAAGCCTAAGCATGTTATAAATTATTTTACAATGACCGAAAATTTGTAAGCTTGATATGATGATGGATTAATGTTATATGTTAGTAATAGAACTCATTGTGATTATTTGGAAATTTTTAGAAATCATATGCTATATGTTTGATAATTATCGAAAATCCTTAAGAATTGTAAGTTGATGTACAAATTATATTTAAGTGATATTATAGCATATTATTGATCTAGAGCCTTAATTATGTACCATGTGAATTTTCTAGAATTTTTAGAAAATGTTTGGTTCATGTTTAAAATTTTTCGAAAGGACTAAAGTATGGGTACATAATGTATGAGTTGATATTGTTGAATATTAAGATGTATTAATGATATAAAATGATGTTTAGGCATTGTGTGATTTTATAAGAATTTTAGAAAAATGTTTGGGTATGTTTTGGTAATGACCGTGAGCTATAGTATAGGATAGGTGATGTCCAAATTTTTCTATAGCTAATGTTAATACATATTAATGATCCTATGATAATATAGTGTACTATATGAATTTAGAGGAATTTTTGGAAAAAGTTTGAGAATTTTAGTGAAGGAGGCCGAGAATTAGATGAGAAATTAGGGTTTCTAAATTCTTTATTTCAAGAAAAATAATTCATTATATGCTTAGAATATATTTTAGATTTATTAAGAATTTATGGGATTTTATAAACATAGTATACTATGTTTACGGCGAAACGTTATATTAAATAACGTTAGATATGAAAAATAATGTATAATGTATAAGTTAATTCATATTAAAGTAAAATATTAATCAAGTTTATTGATTAACGTGAAAAATCGAGAATTAGGGTTTTATGAAAAGAAATCGATTGAAAATCGATTTATATGGAAATTGGTAATAAAATATGTTAAGAAAAGTAAAAAACGTAGACTTAAGATTAAACGTATGAAATACGTTGAATAAATACACTAATACGTGTAAAACGTATTAATTTTATAAGAATATCTCATTTGTGAGAAATGATTTCATAATTGAAATCATTTTTATCAAAAGACGTTAGTACACGTTCAACGTTTAACCTAAATGGTTAATATGAGACCGTAGATCATATTACGTCTCTATCGAAGTACGAGAAATATTTAGTTAAGATACGCGATGAAACGACGTATTAAATTTAGTTAAGGGATGCGAATTATTACTTTATAAGTTATCAAAGTTTATTAAACTTTGATGTTCTCGAAAAACATGACCGACGTACTAAAATAGTTTTTACGTAAAGGTTGGACGTGGACGTGAGCAAGCGACGTGAAAAGGAATCATATTTTGATAATCGACGATCCAGGTGGGCTTTTCTATACTCAAAAAGATAAAATGCTTACCAAATGATTTATTTACGATGCTTATTTGCAAGAAATGATGATGAAATGATTTATTTAATTACCTGCCCAAAATATTTATGTTTTATGTATGTATCCTATCCATGAAAGTTGATAAATGTGTTGGTTCGCTACCAACTTATGAATGAAATCGAATTCGGATCCTATGCCAGAAGGATTATACCTGGCTAGGATTAACGTGTACACAATAATGGTGACTGGGGGTTGTAAGGACAATGCACGGCCGGTCACAGTGACGTAGAAGGAGGCCTACTTCTACGGCGTTAATGGAAATGATATGAGGAAAGGAAAGGATATGGATCATACATACAAGGAAAATATGTCTGGCCAGACAACTATTTATGAAATGATGAAAATGTTTCGTAAGTACAAGGCCTTTTCAAATAAAACCCTTGTATCTTACCATGATGGGGCAGTGTAATTTAAATTGATAAAATGTTTTGGCATGAGTTCACTGAGTGCATTCTTGTACTCAGCCCTGCATGTTTGTTTTTAAATGTGCAGGTTGAGCAGATGGTGGATGGAGGCGTGTTGAGTAGTCTGGCTCTTTTAGATAATGAAATGTTAGAAACCTTGAATACACATCGTCATATGTGTATTCACATGCTTCTCCGCTGCAATAGAACGCTATGTTTATCTTTTGATGTTGATAGTTGAATCCCTCCAGATCAGTAGATCTTTTGTTAAGGACTTGTAGGCCCCTTTCTATTGTAAATTATGTGTGTCTCATACTTGATGGTCAAAACTTCTAAATTTACTTGATATATGTTCCACAAGTCTTCGAAAAATTCTCTTTAATGTTCTGTGATTATTGTTCCAAGTTTCAGTCCTCGTTAATCCGTCCTTAGGATTAGAAGGCTGTTACACAACCCGAATGGATATATACAAAACATAAAATAATTTTGGCAGACAATATCGTATTTAAACATTTGCAGTATAAGAAAAGCAGTAAAGTAATAACAGTAAATGTTTTCGTAAAAATCTTATTTTCCAAGAGAGCCCATATTTTTCTTAGAGAAGAATGCCCACCTTAAGAACTTATTGTTCTTATGTCACTAGTGATCATTTGTCGTCTCCTTTCACTTCTGAGCCGGACTTTATCAATGTAAGAAACGAGATTTAGTACATCACTGCGATTTTCTAAAAATCATCGATCCAAAACAACGGACTTACTAACATCAACCTTTTTAACATTAAATGATTCTTTTATCACACTTAATAACTATATTACGTTGATTAGATTCGTTGCGTCTTAAAGAGAGATGATACTCCATCCTTACCTTCTTTTCTTCAGTCCACATCTTTTCGCGTAATTTACGAACCTTAATTTCATAACTAACTTCGTCGCACACTAACGTATATTCTCAATATGAAATTTCAAAAACTCTAGTTTATTAGTAATATTTTCTCGCTTCATTTCCCACCTTACACATCTTATACATTCTAACAGAGAAACTTACATTTAGCTAGGGAAATAACATAACTCTACTCACGTACTAACATATTTCATGCATCTCATACTTTAATCACGTTATTTCAAATTTCAAACTAACTTATTTCTCATAATTCACCTTAGAACATATAAAACAATTAATCTTGCATAATATTCTCAAATTCTAATTTTCTTTTTAACATACTCCAATAAATCTCATAAATTCACTTTAACATTCACTAATGCCCAATTATATACATGAAACTAATTTAACCATAACACTTTATTTTTTTCAAAATCTTACGTCACTTAACAAAACGTTTCAACGTAAAAATATTATACTTCATTTTAAAAATCCCATAAATTCATTGTCACAGCCCGATTCAGCTCTCGAAGGATTGCCTTGTCGGACTGCAACTTGGAATTGGATTAAGTAAATAGTAAAAGAATGAGATTTTCAACTCATTTCACAATGTGAGGAAGAATAGATGTTGCAGAAGCATAGACGAGAATAAGGATAGAAGAAATTAATTTACATAACGGGTAGATTCGAAGATTCTGAAAAATAGTAGTTTTTACAAAGTGTCTACCAAGACATTGAAGGACTTAACATAGTTATAGAATTCAAAAGAGTTTCAAGAGTTTGCAGCGGAATGAATGTGTGAGACATGCATATGATGATACATTCTCAAGGTGAACCAAAAGATGTTCCATACTAAGTTGACAAAAAAATTCCGCTCAACTCCGCTATGTTCCATCACCAGCTCAACCTGCACATTTAAAAACAAACATGCAGGGCTGAGTACAAAGTACTCAATGGACACATGCCGAAAACATTTTACATTTCATTCACGAAATATTGTACTGTTACCATCACAGCAAGACACAAGGGTTTTATTTGAAAGGCCTTGTGCTTACTAAACATTTCATCATTTTCTCAAAGTCGACTGGCCAGTCATTTTCTGACAACGTATATTCCAAGTCGGCTACGGAACGCACCGGGAGGGAGGCCTCCCTTCACCCGGACGCACGACTGACCGCGAACGGTTCAGAGGCTAAGTGTACACAATCCTAACTAGCATCTCACCAGTAGGATCCGAATTCGTAATCTCCTGTTGGCCTGCCCGGCCAATCCGAATGGATATATACAAAACATAAAACATTTTGGCAGACAATATCGTATTTAAAGAGTAGCAGTATAAGAAAGAAGTTGTCACACCCCAATTCCCGAGGGAAGGCATGGATGCCGAGGTGTGATTAGTGGTGGGGGTTAAGAAGCGGGGAAGAATGGGGGATACATAAAGCAATATAATAAGAAGATACGATCATAAAATCGGACAGCATCTCCTCTATAACTAGGACATATCCTGAAGGGGAGGGGTGAGTAAACAATCCACCAACAGAATCATATCGACAACATAACTTCAATGAACATGATCTGATTTGATAATAGTAATGCAAGGAAATAAAATAGCATTACATCCCGTTGACTAGACCGGTCAACCACATAGCATGCTCTTGTCGAGACTCACAACATAATAACATAATAGCAAATCTTGTTCCCAATCATAGAGCAAAATAAAGGGACAAGAATACATTTATAACAGAACACATATATATGAAACAGCATCGCGGAAGCAGGTAGCGTGAAAGGAACCACAACTCAATCCCTCAGCGTCGCCCATCCAGCCCTCCTCCATCTATGAAAAACATTTGAAAAGATTTTGGGGTGAGTACTAGCTCACTCAGCTGGGGTTTTTAACATAAAACAAAATCCACGATACCGTGTTTAGAGCACTTACCTTAGAAGGTTTTAAAATGTAAACCCACTTCTAAGTAAGCAAAAAGAGATTTTCCTTTATGATACCTGACCCGTGATTACTGTTACTCCCATCGTAGAACCACGGCTCGGAACGTATCCCGCCTGCCCATCACATCTCTCGGCCCAGAACATATCCAGCCAGCCCATAATATCTCAGCCCGGAACATATCCAATCAGCCCACGCCCGGAACGTATCCAGTCGGCTAACTCGGTGTGGACTTCAGGGGTCTATCCCCGTCAGAACCATAACCACCTCATTATCATTTCCGTGTGGACTTCCGGGGTCTACCTTCAGAACCATAACCATGTGTTCGAGGTCTATCCCCTTACGATCAATACTCAAGATGGTGATCAACACACCGAATAGAGATCCGTGCATAATCACAATAGAACCACATCTCGGATCAGAGAACAGTAATAACTTCGTTAAAAAATTCTCGACGCACCTGTTTTATTTTGAAATATCAGAGTAAATAACTCAAAATAAGCAAATATAACCCAACCTCGAACAGATGAAAACGTCAACTGGGAGCTATCCATAGATCCAACAACTTCACCGATCGCACTGGTAGGTACCTGGCAACAAGATGGAACAACTTTTGGAGTCACATCCCACAAAGCCAAGCAACAACCTGATCCAAACGAAGATCGAAACGAAACGGGGGTTTTCGACTTTTTGAACCCACATTTGGCACCCTTTGGGTTTTCAAATCAACTCGATGCAGAAGGGAAATATATTCAGGACATCAAGACCTATAATAGGGTACCTTCAAAATATGCATGCATGCAAGTTGACACAAATCTTACCAGCGAAGAAGCTTCAAAAATCGATGCATATCTTCAAATCCAGGATAAACCATCCAAAACCGATGCATGAAAATGGAAACATAAGCAATATGCATTACGAGGAACATGGAATGACAAACTATGTTGAAAATGGATAACCCGGGCATGTACTTCCTTCAGAAAACTCGAAACAACGGAAAACTTCCCGACATGCATAAACGCGAAAAACGGAAAAACAGAATCGGTACTTTAGTAGAATGCATAGCCCGAAACTCAAAACCTAAAGGGCCCATATCCAAAAGGTAGCTCGTTGACCACCAATCGGCGGCCAACAGGGCACGGCGGCGGTTTGGCCAAATTGGCCGGCCTCCGGCCTTTTTTTCGTCCCGTCCCTTTAGAAACCCGAGTTCTATGCTATGCTATCTACTAAAAGGCGGAATCAAAACACGAAAAGGACAAAAACGAAAAAACGGGGCTACTGGGGAGGGGCTGATCGGCGGTGGTGGCCGGCAGCAGCGGAATGGCGCCGCCGCCGAGCCTCCCCGGCTCCATCTCCACTCCTCCAGCTCTTCCACAGCGTACCTGGAGCTGCTCGGCTATTCCGTAAACACAGAGAGACGAAGAAAATGAACGTTGAAAATGAAGGCCCTAGCCCTCTATTTATAGGAAAAGGGGGTGCAAGACAGGACGCGACCGACTTCCCAAGGAAGTACGGATCATATGGATCGTCACCGGTATGATAAAGCAGCGGATATAAACATAACTAATCAATGCAATTAACCATTTGACTACTCAATACGCATAGACTAAAAAGGGATAAGCTATTCAATACCAACTCAAGCCACAGAAGGAATTGTCAAAATTTTCAAGGTTCAAATATAACTCAATCAGGGCACAATTCAAGGAACGAGGTACGACCTCAAGTTCAATATGGTATGAAAGCAGTTATAATCAAACATCAAAATAATATCAGAGTTAGACAGCAAATAAATGTGTGGACATGCATATGACGATGCATGCCCAAGGTTCTAGAAACCTTTCTAATAAAGCATCAAAACAACTGCTACTCTGCACCACCTCGCACCCATCATCGATCCTTGCTCAACCTGCACATCAAAAACGAATATGCAGGGCTAAGTACAAAAGTACTCAGTGGACTCATTGCCTAAACATTTTCTTTATCAAAAGTTATTGAACTGACCACAATAGCACATGAGGGTTTTAGTTGAAAGACTCATGCCTATCAAACATTTTATCATTTCTCAAAAGCGATGGTGATGATGGAGGTTGTGTTGGAGCTATCAAACATTTTATCATTTCTCAAAAGCGCCAGGCCTGACTATTTCATCCACGTTGTTTCCATATCTGATCACTCATTCATTCATTCATTCGCGCACTTTTGGATGTGGCCACCTACACATAGTCGCCGTGACCGGTCGAGGTAGCTAACCTTAACACACAGTCACACGTGTACACAATCCGAGTTAGTCATTAACTAAGTCGGATCCGATCGTTACCCTTTTTTTACGTTGGTGGACCAACACATTCACATACCACATTGGATATATCAATCTCAGATAGGATAACAACAAAACATAAACATTTGGTAGTCAATAACATTTCATGTGATAATATTTCATAAAGCTTTGTAAATCATGCTTTGAGGTATGCATAACATTTTGTTTCAAGAGAGCCCACCTGCTAATCTAAATCTAGTGGTTCTAAATGAGCAGGTGTGATTGTTCTTCCTCGCCGACTACGTACGATCAAACCCTTCATAAGAAAATAACCTTTCTTAGATTCTTTCTATCGATCGAAGGTCGTTTATAAATTACGACTTAAAGTTCCCACTTAGGGTTTTTTTATGATTTCACGTGATTTTTTTAAGATAATTTCTATTATCTTACATTCCCAATTCCCAAGCTATATTACGTCATCGTTCATAGGTGATCTTCAACTTATGACTCACATACTCTGAGTCTATCTCGACTCTTCACCTTAGTGCTCTTCTAAACGTTATTACGTTATAGATTGTTTGTATTCAAGTTGTGATTGGTATATTAAGATATTCTCAAGCCACTAACTAGACTTAACAATTATAGTTACGTCCTAGTAGGTTATGCTTGACGACTTGTCGTATTAGCACGACAATTAAAAGAGGAGTATTGACTTATGATTCAAGTGAGCACATGCTATCATGTAAGTAAGTACTTAAGAATAAATGAAATGCTTCGGGAATATTAACTCGACTTTTGAGACATAACGATCGACATCTTATGTTCGAATCTTTGCTTACACATTACGACATTGTTTGTTTCTCTTAACTCGTCGGAGATTATATAAGTCGTATAATCGCTATTCGTTGTCGAGTTGTCTTAACGCTCAATCTAACGTCGTATTGGGTTGTCGTTATTGAGCATCAACGTTGTAACTCGGCTTTTAGTTTCTTTAACTTAGGAACTCACGCTTGAGTATCCTATTATTAATAGGAAAACCCTAATTTGTGTCTAACTTCGATTCTCATTAATTCCTTCTTAAGTTATCAAAATTTGTCGATTTCTTTTGGATTCTCGTACATAAAGTACTATGTTGTATACGTTTGGGGTTTTGTTTGTCGGCACAACATAAACATAACCATTCTACACCATACAATACCATACATAACATAAACTATACTAAAGCATTAGAAAACCCTAATTTCTAACATAATTCAAAACCATTGTGTATGTGTGCATAAGTGATCCATTCATTCATCACAATCACAATCATTCAGTCCATGCTTATAGTTTATCCATCATAACATCATTTACCATTAAAATTAAACTCATGCTTAACCATTTTGCTATGTTTTCGATAATTAGCAATAATTAGCATATGTATCTAATAAATTCCCATAAAATCATGATATACTCCTATCATACTATAGAATTTAATTTCCAATTCAATATCATCATATAAAATTTTAAACCACGGGTTAATTTAGCATATAGTTTTCGGTATTCATGATTTAATGAGCATTGGTGTTCAATAAATTCCACAAAATTTATATCATGCTTATATCATTTACTAAGCATGAAATATCATCTCATATCATACATTAAAATTAAACCACATGCTTTTTACTACATGTATATTTTCGATAATTATAATATATATACATATATATTCAATAAATTCCATTCACTTCACATATGTTTATAATATGCAATAAACATGTAATATTAACATTAAACATCAACCAATATTTATAATATCACATATCATATTATTCTCAATAATTAAAAATCAAATAAATCCTAAAATATATATATAAAGTTTCGGCCTTTTCATAAAAATAGAGTAGTGTCTCAAAATTTCAAGATTAATATATGATGTTCATATCATATATTAAACACTATATCTCAACTATTTCTCAACAAATAAAATCTAACAATGGCTTAAAATACTTAAATAAAACCCAGGAGTAGTGTTTCAAAATTTCAAGATTAATATATGATGTTCATATCATATATTAAACACTATATCTCAACTATTTCTCAACAAATAAAATCAAACAAGATACAAGAAAATTCCAAAAATATTCTGAAAAATTGCCATATTTATTATACATGCTCCTAATACATCAACAAGCAACAATATCAAATAAACAAAAGCATACTTTATCACATATAAAAAGAAATATAACATAAATCAAAAAATATCAAACATGCTCCAAAAATTCTCAAATTTTAACTACAGGCTTAGAACATCATTCTAAGCATTTTTCATTCATGTCTTGAGAGCCTTTGATGGTACAAAAGTTACGAAAAAAATGAGGAGCAAAACTAGGGTTTCAAACTAAAAAAAATTCAAACAAAAATTCCACTCCATTAGGATGGAAGAGGATGATGAATACTACCTTTCTATGGTCTTAGAATAATTATTTGAGAGTTGGAAGGGTTTGAAATGGGGGATTGAAGCTCAAAAGCTTGAAGAACAAGTGAGAAAAGTTTGAAAAAGAGAGAGAAAAATGGTTCCAAGAGAGAAGACTATAATGAACGTCCCCCATACTGTATTGGCAGCCTAAAGGGCTGTCATTACCCATTTGGGGTGGTCTTGGTGGTAGTTGGGAGGAGGAATGGTCAAATTACCCGTTTTGGCATGTTAATACTGACTCTTTAAGTTTTAACGCGCTTTCGATTGATTTCTAGGAACCTTAAGGTTTTATTTTCTTAAATAGCCTTTAAAATAATTATTTCAATGTTTATAAAAATTTCATGAAGTTCGGACGGCGTCCGATAAGTCAATTTCGAGTTATCGCGGAAAAAATGTTCGACGATTAAATTATGCTCATTCGAAATTCTATTGAATTCTTGAAATTTCATAATTTAATTGAGTCTTATAAATCATATGTTATTGATTTCGACCATTGGTTCGTGTTTCGGGTCGTTCGGATCAATTTAGGGCTTTCCCGATATTTTCCGGCGTTCGGTTAAGTTCTTCAGGAATTTCTTTCAGAAATTGATTATTATAATTTCTAAATTCATAATAATATATTCCTTGATGATTTTGATTGTTATCATTAATTTTCATGATTAGCATGGACTGGAAATTGTTCCGGCTCGTGAATAGTACTTTTAAGACTGACCGGGCAAGCATGCCCGAAAATTCTCATTCTTTGGCTTCTCACATGTTTTCGTGAGAGGATTCTAGAAATGCAATCCTTTTGTTGAGATTCATTCTATATCTTTCATTTTATGTTCAGGCTATCCAGAAAACCCTAATCCGGTAGGACTAGTCACTAGTTTTTGATTTCTCTAGTTTTAGATCTCCGAATAGATTCTAATTCGTTTCGTTGGTCCCCTTAAGCATAATTAAGGTCTAAGCAACACATATAATTGGTTTAAGCATCACTAATAAAAGTTTTAAATTTTTCGGGTTATTACATACCATCCCCCTTAAAATAAATTTCGTCCCGAATTTTGCTAACCTTGGAAAAGATCTGGGTATTTCTCTTTCATAGCTGATTCCAATTCCCAGGTTGCTTCTTCTTGTCCATGGTGTCGCCATAGGACTTTCACTAACAGTATCTCTTTGTTCCTTAGCTTTTGGATACGTCGGTCTAAGATTTTCGTAGGCAGTTCCACGTAGCTCTTATTGTCATCGAGGACAATATCTGTCGGTGATATTACATGGATGAGGTCATGTATGTACTTCCTGAGTTGCGAAACGTGGAACACATTGTGCACGTTCCCAAATCTTGGCGGTAATGCCAGTCTGTAAGTTGCTGGCTCTACCTTTCCAAAATTTCATAGGGTTCTATTAAACGTGGTTGTAGCTTTCCTTTTATTCCAAATCTCACGATTCCTTTTGATGGAGAAATCTTCAAAAAGACTTTGTCTCCTACTTCAAAATGCAGCTCTGTGCGACGTTTGTCGGCGTACAACTTTTGTCGGTCTTGGGCCTCCTTGATCCGTTAGCGGATTTGTCTCACAATCTCGATCATTTCGCCCACAGAGTCAGGTCCTAAAACTCTCCTTTCTCCCACTTCATCCCAGTAGAGTGGTGATCGACATTTCTTTCCATAAAGAGCTTCGTACGGGGCCATTCCAATAGTCGCTTGGTAGCTGTTATTGTAGGCGAATTCTACAAGTGGTAACACTTATTCCCTACTTTCTCCTCTATCCAGGACAACGGTCCTCAACATGTCTTCGAGCATCTGAATGGTCCTCTCAGATTGTCCGTTCGTTTGTGGGTGGAACGCGGTATTGAAATGTAATCGAGTCCCCATTCTTTTTGCAAGCTCGTCCAAAATCTGGATGTAAATTTTGAATCTCTATCAGACGTGATAGTCTTCGGAACTCCATGTAAACATATGACTTCTCGAACGTACAACTATGCTAGTCTGTCTGATCCATGTGTTATCGGAATTGGTAGAAAATGCGCGCTATTAGTTAAACGATCAATGATGACCCAAATAGCGGTATTTCGTCTTTGTGATTTGGGTAGCCCGGTAATAAAATCCATGGCTATGTCATCCCATTTCCATTCCGGTATGTCTAGCGGTAGTAAGGTTCCATACGATCAATGGTGGAGTGCTTTCACTTGTTGGCACGTCAAACAACGTTCTACGAATGAAGCTACGTCTCGCTTCATTCCATCCCACCAAAATTTCTTCTTGAGATCTTGGTACATTTTGGTGCTTCCGGGGTATGCGGTATAAGAAGTCTCATGGGCTTCCTTCAAGATCTCGCTCTTGAGCCCTTCGTCATCTGGAACACACACTCTCCCGTCATATAACAAGACGTTATCTATAGCTTCCTTTAAATTCTTGTGGTCGTTGTCCTTGATCTTGGCTCGTACTTCTTCTAGCTACTTGCTCTTCCTCTAAGCTTCCAAGATTCGGACTCTTAAGTCTGGGATTGCAATCAATGTCGCAATACAACCCTCTATTGTCAGAGACAGTTCTATGACTTCGATGTTCATCCTCTGAAATTCCTTTATAAGTATTTCCTCATGACTGAAGAGACATCCCAAACTAGGGTGGGATTTGCGACTCAAAGCATCGGCTACAACATTAGCATTGCTTGGGTGGTAATTGATACCACAGTCGTAATCTTTCACTAGTTCTAACCATCTACGCTGCCTCATGTTAAGATCTTTCTGCTCAAAGAAATATTTCAGGCTTTTATGGTCAGTATAGATCTCACATCTAACTCCATAAAGGTGATGCCTCCAAATCTTTAAGGCATGTACGACCGCTGCTAATTCCAGGTCGTGTGTAGGATAGTTCAACTCATGTAGGCGTAATTGCCTTAAAGCATAAGCAATAACCTTGCCTTCTTGCATCAGAACACATCCTAGTCCATTCTTTGAAGCATCCGTATAGATTGTGTATTCTTTATCTACCTCGGGTACTGCTAGTGCAGGTGCTGTCGTCAGCAACTCCTTCAGTCTCTGGAAACTAGCCTCACACTCGGCGGTCCATGTGTATTTGATCCCCTTTCTCAACAGTTGGGTCATGGGTCGGGCTATCGTTGAGAATCCTTCGATAAATCTTCGATAGTAGCCGGCAAGTCCTAAGAAACTCCGAATTTCATTCGGGTTCTTCGGTGACTCCCATTCACGAACTGTGTCGATCTTTGAGGGGTCTACTTTGATTCCCTCGGCGGACACGATGTGACCTAAGAATGTCACTTCGCCTAACCAGAATTCACACTTGCTAAACTTGGCAAAGAGTTGCTCTTGCCTCAATGTTTGCAGCACAGTTCTCAAGTGCTCTTTGTGTTCTTGGAGTATATTAGGATATCGTCTATGAATACTAAGACAAATTTTTCTAAGTATGGGTGAAATACCCTATTCATGATATCCATAAATACTGCTGGGGCATTTGTAAGTCCAAAGGGCATGACGATGAATTCAAAATGACCATACCTTGTACGGAAAGTCGTTTTAGGTACATCCTCTGGTCTAATTCTTAGTTGGTGGTATCCCGACTTTAGATCTATCTTTGAAAAGACTCCTGCTCCCTTAAGCTGATCAAACAGATCGTCAATTCGGGGCAAAGGATACTTATTCTTAAGAGTTATCTTGTTTAACTCTCGATAGTCTATGCACATTCTCAGTGTACCATCCTTCTTCTTCACGAAGAGGATAGATGCTCCCCATGGAGACACACTGGGTCTAATGAAACCTAACTCCAAGAGTTCTTGCAGCTGGATCTTCAGTTCCTCAAGTTCCTTTGGTGCCATCCGGTATGGGGCTTTCGACACGGGGGCAGAACCTGGTTCAAGGTCGATCGTGAATTCGATCTGTCGGTTTGGCGGTAATCCCGGCAGTTCATCTGGAAATACATCGGGATACTTCTTCATGATCGGGACTTCTTCTATCATTCTCTCATTCTGCTCTTCCTCTTGGAGATAGACGAGGTAGGTGTGGTTCTCTGTTTTGTTCAGCAACGTCCTTGCTCGTAGCGCGGATATGATTGGGCTCTCCTCCCCATGATGATCTCATGAAAGTCTGTAGGTTTCTCTCCGGAATGTTGGAAAGAAATTTTCATTTCATTACACAGGATGGTCACATTATGTTCGGTTAACCAATCCATTCCTAGGATTATGTCCACATCTGTCATAGGTATGATGTGAAGGTTATATGTCATGACCTTAAGTGAGCCTAGTCCAAGTTCTAGGTTCGAGCACATGTGGGTTACCGTTCTTATGCCTCCTACTGGAGAAGATATTTTCATGATTTGTTCAGCGCGTTTAAGATCTAATCCTAAGTTCTCTACGCATGCTTCAGCAATAAAAGAATGCGAGGTGCCAGTATCAAACAGTAGGATAACATGCAATTGGAGGAGTATTCCCATACCTGCCAAGTTTCCTTGGTTCCTTGGCGGCTCCTGCGGGAATTCCCTTTCCTGGTTGAGGGCGTAGACCCTAGCTTGTGGTGGTGGTTGTTGTTGTTGGTGATGTTGTTGTTGTTGCGGTTGTTGCTGCTATTGTTGTTGCTTTTGTGGCTGCGGCTGTTGGGGCTGTCGGTACTGCTGTTGCGGCTGTCGCCATTGTTGTCGTCGTTGCCGCCGTGGTTGATATGGTCGCTGATTCAGCTGATAGTACTGGACCGGGGGCTGTTGTTGGAACGGTTGGGCTTGAATAGCCCGGATCGGTTGGACTTGGTTGGCCACATTGGGACGGTCGTTTCTCCTTGGCGTATCCCAGGGCAGTCCCTGGAGTAGTGGCCCTTCTGGCCACACTTGAAGCATCCGTCATTTGTGAATGCGCATGCCCCCTTATGACTCCTATGGCACCTGGGGCACACGGGGAGTCTCACAATTTTTGGTTTCCCCCGCCAAGTGCGGGTACCATGGGGCGTCCATTCCCCTGCCCGTGCCCAGATGGCACGTTATTCCCTTGCCATGGTCTCCTGTCGGCCTGGCCAGTGTTGGATCCTTGTCCTTGGTGGGGTCCTTCCCACTTCCTCTTCCCACGATCCCCTTGGTGACTCGAGGGATGTACAACGACAATCCTGTCCTCTGGCATAGCAGCCTCGATGTCCAATGCCCGACTGAGGGCCTCACGGTAAGTTAGATTTCCATGACCAGCTAGTGACACCCTGATCTCGTGGTGGAGTCCCGCCCGAAACTTCTAAGTCCTCTTCTCGTCGGTGTCGACCAACTGAGGCGCATACCGTGACATCTCGCAGAATGCACGGTCGTAATCTGTAACCGTGGTCTTTCCTTGTCGCAGGTTGTAGAACTCATGTTCTTTCCTCTTCCGGTAACTCTTAGGAATGTACTTCTCGTACACCTCCTCCTTAAACTCCTCCCAGGTGTAATCTTCAAGTTCTTCTTCGGGTAGGGTCTTCCTCTTCGCCTCCCACCAGAAGTCGACGGCACCAGTCATCTGGAAAGCAACGCATGACAAGCGTTCTTGAGAGGTGCAGTGAAGGAAGTTAAAGATTCGCTCTAGCGCGCGAATCCAAAGTTCAGCATCTACGGGATTCCCAGTCCCGTTGAAAGTCGATGGGTTTTGTCTGAGGAATAGTTCCTCAATCCGTCTCGCCGGTGGTGGTGGTGGTGGTGGTGTGGCTTCTCTTTGGGTGTTACCTCACGGTTTCTTCTTCTTGGTGGCATTCTATCTTTCGTAAATATACGTAATCAGATATCTTCTTATACCATCCGTCAGGATCATAGATATCTTAGCACGGTATGTATATATAATCATAAACATAAATCTAACACGTCATCGAACACCTCATATCGCAACCTCAAAAACTAAAGCTCTCGGGGAGCTATCATCAAATCAAATCAAATATCTATACGAGGACTTTCATCATCACTTTTACGATCCACAAAAGGCCAAGTACGAAGAATGATACTCCGAAAATTAATATCAGCATCACTCAGTATACCTAGTCACGGTGCGTACAAAAATCTAAACGCTAGCGTGGTCATCAAAATAAGGGTTCAAATCGGGACGACCTATCATTTCCGCACGCATCATAACATATACAAAAGTATATAGACAAAACACTATCTAGTCCTAAGAACTGGATCCATAATCGCCCGGAGTGTAAAATAGGGCTCAGCGTGTCCGATTCAGAACTGGAAGTATGGGTACTATCAACTTCCTCCATATCATCGTCAGTAGGCAGGTCCTCCTCTGGGTCCTCCTCCGAATTTTCTTCTGGATCCTTCTCCTCAACCTCAGCATCGAGTGTGGGAGTCACAGTGTCTCAGATTCTAATGACTCTAGCTTCTTCCCAGCTAGGTCTCGGTGGATCTCAGCCATGATCTCCTTGAAAGCAGCGGCTGAAAACGGAGCAGCAGCAAGACGGGCACAAGCTCCTCTCATGGTGTCTGTAGCTAGGCCACATAGATCATAAATCTCCACAGTATCATGGTATAGGGGTCCATGTGGGGGTGGCAGCGGTTGAGCTAGGGGAGCACCGGTAGGTAGAGACGGATGCTGTCATAGAATAATCGGTAGCGATGGTCTGGGCTGTTAATGACGGGGCTCGAATCCTACTAGCGGTAGGACCGAAAAAGTGAGTTGTCGAGGAAGGGAAGGTCTAGCCTCGAACATGTTCCTACCACAGCCAGGAAAGAATACGGGTCAATCAGATGCCAAACGAGGCACCTCCGGGTGAAGCCACTTGGGAATCTCATCGTGCTAGGTGTATTCCCATTCGAAAAGATATGGTGCATAGTATAGCTCCGTAAACCATGAATACGTAGCTCAGGTGACTGACAAAAAAAGTAAGTCCGCCTCAAGATCGAAGCTCTCTCGGCGTCGATAGATATAATCTGTCGATATCTTACGGGCATATCCCTGCCAGTCGGATGGCAGTCTCATGATCAGTCGAAGCACACCGTCCTAATGTGACGTACCACGGGCATATGCACCAGCCCAATGACGTACAAAATGAGAAAAAAACTCACCGATGTCTTCTACTCGGTACATCTGGTAGAAATGGTAGGAGCATACCACCTCCTTGGGTGTGACTCTAGAAGATAAAGGGAGCCTAGTCGTAAAAACCATTTGAACCATCTTATATTCCTAAGTTCTTATGAAACTACTTTCATGGTTTGGTCTCTAGGAAGAGACTGCATGGTTCCTTAGGATAGAACAAACGTTCGATGTCTAGCCTTCGGGTAAAGGCTAAGTGGTCACCCTATCTTATTGGGTTCTGGATTCTGTATTTCTATTTGCATCATAACATTCGATCATATTCGCTCCCATAGTGTACTTACAAATTGATCTTTCTTTCTATACTTCCTTAACGTTATACTTTTATTTTCCATTATCGCCACGACAGAGGCAACACGCATGGTGTTCGGAATTCCTTCACGTAGAGAGGTTGAGACTCATAACAGTGCGAACCTCCAGTTAAGCAATCGCTTCGTCATAGTAGACTCGTCGTGTTCTCATCCTCAAATTCGTTCGGATTGTGATTCTTAAAATTTCTATGTTCTCATTCTTCCTTAGTATTTCGTTCAATCAGGGATACCTTATGTTCTCATACTAAGTTCGGCGCAAAGGGATCATGCGTCTTAAGAGTCAATGTCCTCATGGGGAAACATACTCATTTACATCCTGCTTCTAGCATGCTTTGCATATAACAGTAAACACAATTCAAGGCACATTGTGCGACAATCAAGTATCCTCATTTTACTCATTTACCAAGCCCCTAAAGTTTGCAACTTTCTTTCAAACTAATGACCAATCAATTGAAACAACTTTTCAATTTCAAAATATTCCTCTTTCCAAAATATTTTTCAACTTCCCAACAAGGCAATATTGAAATTCCAATTCACATTTCATATACTTCCATCATTTCAAAACGACTTTTAGTTGAGATAATTACCTCCTTCATCATTAAGCAGGACGACGATGGAGTGCAGGGCAGTGGAAGTCAAACACAAACTATTTCTAGACTCAACTTTCAACTTATGATTCAAGGAAAGGGTTCCTAAGGTTCAGAGCGAACAAGTGCTCTGATACCACTTTGTGACGACCCGACTTCCCAAGGAAGTACGGATCATATGGATAGTCACCGGTATGATAAAGCAGCGGATATAAACATAACTAATCAATGCAATTAACCATTTGACTACTCAATACGCATAGACTAAAAAGTGATAAGCTATTCAATACCAACTCAAGCCACAGAAGGACTTGTTAAAAGGTTCAAGGTTCAAATATAACCCAATCAGGGCACAATTCAAGGAACGAGGTACGACCTCAATTCAATACGGTATGAAAGCAGTTATAATCAAACATCAAAATAATATCAGAGTTAGGCAGCAAATAAACGTGTGGACATGCATATGACGATGCATGCCCAAGGTTCTAGAAACCTTTCTAATAAAGCATCAAAACAACTGCTACTATGCACCACCTCGCACCCATCATCGATCCTTGCTCAACCTACACATCAAAAACAAATATGCAGGGCTAAGTACAAAAGTACTCAGTGGAATCATTGCCTAAACATTTTCTTTATCAAAAGTTATTGAACTGCCCACAATAGAACATGAGGGTTTTAGTTGAAAGACTCATGCCTATCAAACATTTTATCATTTCTCAAAAGCGTCAGGCCTGACTATTTCATCCACGTTGTTTCCATATCTGATCATTCATTCATTCATTCATTCATTCATTCGCACTATGGATGTGGCCACCTACACATAGTCGCCGTGACCGTTCGAGGTAGCTAACCTTAACACACAGTCACACGTGTACACAATCCGAGTTAATCCTTAACTAAGTCGGATCCGATCGTTACCCTTTTTTTATGTTGGTGGACCAACACATTCACATACCACATTGGATATACCAATCTTAGGTAGGATAATAACAAAACATAAACATTTGGCAGTCAATAACATTTCATGTGATAATATTTTATAAAGCTTTGTAAATCATGCTTTGAGGTATGCATAATATTTTGTTTCAAGAGAGCCCACCTGCTAATCTAAAGCTAGTGGTTCTAAATGAGCAGGTGTGATTGTTCTTCTCGCCGACTACGTACGATCAAACCCTTCATAAGAAAATAACATTTCTTAGATTCTTTCTATCGATCGAAGGTCGTTTATAAATTACGACTTAAAGTTCCCACTTAGGGTTTCTTTATGATTTCACGTGATTGTTTTAAGATAATTTCTATTATCTTACATTCCCAATTCCCAAGCTATATTACTTCATCGTTCATAGGTGATCTTCAACTTATGACTCACATACTCCGAGTCTATCCTCGACTCTTCACCTTAGTGCTCTTCTAAACGTTATTACGCTATAGATTGTCAGTATTCAAGTTGTGATTGGTATATTAGGATATTCTCAAGCCATTAACTAGACTTAACAATTATAGTTACGTCCTAGTAGGTTATGCTTGACGACTTGTCGTATTAGCACGACAATTAAAAGAGGAGTATTGACTTATGATTCAAGTGAGCACATGTTATCATGTAAGTAAGTACTTAAGAATAAATGAAATGCTTCGGGAATATTAACTCGACTTTTGAGACATAAGGATCGACATCTTATGTTCGAATCTTTGCTTACACATTACGACATTGTTTGTTTCTCTTAACTCGTCGGAGATTATATAAGTCGTATAATCGTTATTTGTTGTCGAGTTGTCTTAACGCTCAATCTAACGTCGTATTGGGTTGTCGTTATTGAGTATCAATGTTGTAACTCGGCTTTTAGTTTCTTTAACTTAGGAACTCACGCTTGAGTATCCTATTATTAATAGGAAAACCCTAATTTGTGTCTAACTTCGATTCTCATTAATTCCTTCTTAAGTTATCAAAATTTGTCGATTTCTTTTGGATTCTCGTACCTAAAGTACTATGTTGTTTACGTTTGGGGTTTTGTTTGTCGGCACAACATAAACATAACCATTCTACACCATACAATACCATACATAACATAAACTATACTAAAGCATTAGAAAACCCTAATTTCTAACATAATCCAAAACCATTGTGTATGTGTGCATAAGTGATCCATTCATTCATCACAATCACAACCATTCAGTCCATGCTTATAGTTTATCCATCATAACATCATTTACCATTAAAATTAATCTCATGCTTAACCATTTTGCTATGTTTTCGATAATTAGCAATAATTAGCATATGTATCCAATAAATTCCCATAAAATCATGATATACTCCTATCATACTATAGAATTTAATTTCCAATTCAATATAATCATATAAAATTTTAAACCATGGGTTAATTTAGTATATAGTTTTCGGTATTCATGATTTAATGAGCATTGGTGTTCAATAAATTCCACAAAATTTATATCATGCTTATATCATATACTAAGCATGAAATATCATTTCATATCATACATTAAAATTAATACACATGCTTTTTACTACATGTATATTTTTGATAATTATAATATATTTACATATATATTCAATAAATTCCATTCACTTCACCATATGTTTATAATATGCAATAAACATGTAATATTAACATTAAACGTCAACCAATATTTATAATATCACATATCATATTATTCTCAACAATTAAAAATCAAATAAATCCTAAAATATATATATATAAAGTTTCGGCCTTTTCATAAAAATTGGAGTAGTGTCTCAAAAATTTCAAGATTAATATATGATGTTCATATCATATATTAAACACTATATCTCAACTATTTCTCAACAAATAAAATCAAACAATGGCTTAAAAATACTTAAATAAATTCTGCCCATTTTTGAAAAATAGGAGTAGTGTTTCAAAAATTTCAAGATTAATATATGATGTTCATATCATATATTAAACACTATATTTCAACTATTTCTCAACAAATAAAATCAAACAAGATACAAGAAAATTTAAAAATATTCTGAAAAATTACCATATTATTATACATGCTCCTAATACATCAACAAGAAACAATATAAAATAATATTCACAAAAGCAAACTTTATCACATATAAAAGAAATATAACATAAATCGAAAAATATCAAACATGCTCCAAAAATTCCCAAATTTTAACTACAGCCTTAGAACATCATTATAAGCATTTTTCAATCATGGCTTGAGAGCATTTGATGGCACAAAAGTCACGAAAAAAATGAGGAGCAAAACTAGGGTTTCAAACTAAAAAAATTCAAACAAAAATTCCACTCCATTAGGATGGAAGAGGATGATGAATACTACCTTTCTATGATCTTAGAATAATTATTTGAGAGTTGGAAGGGTTTGAAATGGGGGATTGAAGCTCAAAAGCTTGAAGAACAAGTGAGAAAAATTTGAAAAAGAGAGAGAAAAATGGTTCCAAGAGAGAAGGCTGTAATGAATGTCCCCCTTAATGTATTGGCAGCCTAAAGGGCTGTCATTACCCATTTGGGGTGGTCTTGGTGGTAGTTGGGAGGAGGAATGGTCAAATTACCCGTTTTGGCATGTTAATACCGACTCTTTAAGTTTTAACGCGCTTTCGATTGATTTCTCGGAACCTTAATGTTTTATTTTATTAAATAGCCTTTAAAAGACTTATTTCAATGTTTATAAAAATTTCATGAAGTTCGGACGGCGTCCGATAAGTCAATTTCGAGTTATCGCGGAAAAACAGCGTTCGGCGATTAAATTATGCTCATTCGAAATTCTATTGAATTCATGATGTTTCATAATTTATTTGAGTCTTATAAATCATATGTTATTAATTTCGACCCTTGGTTCAAGTTTCGGGTCGTTCGGATCAATTTAGGGCTTTCCCGGTATATTTTCCCGGCGTTCGGTTAAGTTCTTCAGGAATTTCTATCAGAAATTGATTCTTATAATTACTAAATTCATAATAATGTATTCCTTCATGATTTTGATTGTTATCATTAATTTTCATGATTAGCACGGACTGAAAATTGTTCCGGCTCGTGAATAGTACTTTTAAGACTGACCGGGCAAGCATGCCCGAAAATTCTCATTCTTTCGGCATGTTTTGTGAGAGGATTCTAAAATTCAATCATTTTGTTGAGATTCATTCAATATGTTTTCATGTTGAGACTATCGGAAAAAATGCACTATCCTAGTTTTTGTCTAGAGATTCAATCGATATCTAATTCTTTTTATAATTAAGGTCTAAACACAAATAATTTGTTTAAGCATCACTAATGAAAGTTTTAAATTTTGGGTTATTTTTGCGCAAAACGCAAAAGCGACGCATCTTTTGCAAACGGACTTCAAATTTAGCAAACTTGGTACCCATGTACTCGAAATAAAATACCGGACACAACGACTATAAACAAGATATGCTTTTAAAAGACCCATGAAAAGTCCAGTTTTTTGATAACTTCCCCGGAGTGCCAAACCTTCGTGGGTGGTTGAAATCCTGCATACTTAGTGTCAATGAATTCGTCATAAGACACTCTTCGCAACGCCTGAGGTTTCGTGATGGTCGCATCACCGAAACAAAAAGTCAACCTTTTACCCCTTCTCAAAAAACGTGCCATGCAACCTGAAGCTTAGGAAGGACGGGGTATTACATCCTCACTCCTTAAAAAAATTTCATCCTCGTAAATTTCAAACACGTGGCGGAAAAAACTCAGGGTATTGAGCCCTGAACTTGTCTTCCAACTCCCACGTAGCTTCCTCGTCGCCATGGTGATTCCAAAACACTTTCACCAGCGGAATTTGTTTGTTCCTCAACTCCTTGGCTTCTCGTTCCAAGATAGCCACTGGTCTCTCCTCGTAACTCAAATCCTGAGCAAGGATTACCTGATCCTGCTTGATCACGTGTTTTGGGTCGTACACGTACTTTCTCAACTGAGAAACGTGAAACACGTCGTGCACATCTTCGATGCTAGGCGGCAATGCTAACCTGAAGGCAACAGGGCCTGTCTTCTCGAGAACTTCGAAAGGTCCAACAAACCTCTATCGCAACTTACCTCGCTTCCCAAAACGAACGACTCCTCTCGTCGGGAAAACCTTAAGGAAGACGCGATCTCCGACCATGAACTGAAGAACTGTACGACGCTTGTCCGCATAGGAATTCTGCCTGTCCTGAGCTTCCTTGATCCTCCGCTTGATCTGATCGATAACCTCGATCGTCTGCTGAACCATCCACGAAAAGAACTGGCGCTCCTCATGGCGACACGCTAGGCTGGATAAAACCTAGATCCAACAACTCCTGCAACTGCGCTTTCAGTTCTTGTAATTCTTTAGGTGCCATTCTGTATGGTGCCTTTGATACTGGCGCTGCTCCTGGTTCCAGATCAATAGTGAATTCCAATTATCTATCAGGTGGTAAGCATGGCAAGTCCTCGGGAAACACATCCGGATATTCACACACCACTGGCTCCTCTTGCAACTGTTTGTGCGGTTCATCATGCCCTGTCAAACTTACCAAGAAAGTTTTGACAGCTTCCCTTCCTGATCATCCTCACTGCCTTCAATGCTGAGATCATTGGCATGGAAGCACCCATCCTTATGCCTTGAAAGCAAACTTCCACTCATTTGGCTGTTTGAAAAGCAACTTCTCTCTCGAGACAACGTATAGTTGCCTGTGCTTTTCCAACCAATCCATGCCAAAGATGACATGGAAATCTTCCATTTCGATGACATGCAAATTGACATAGACCTTCTGCTCACAGATTTCTACTTCCTGGTTTGGGCAAATCTCTTTCGCTTTTAGCACTTCCCCTGAGGGGATGCTAATTTCCAGGGTACTATGTAATTCCTTGGGTACCCAACCCAACCTCTCACACGCAATTCTCGAAACGAAAGAATGTGAGGCTCCTGTATCAAAAAAAGTGAAAACGGGTATATCACTCATATGGATTATACCTGCAAGATTTCCGTGAGCTTGTCTGCTGCTGCCGATTCAGCGTGACACCCCGCCTCATCGCGGCGGCCTTTGGTTCACCGCCTCGATAACCTTTCGCTCTGTGGTTCATCTCGGTGAGCTCGATTCTACCTCTGCGCGAGCTCGTTGTATCACCGGCACTGCACACCGCCCTCCTATCGATGGACAATCTCGAGCGAAATGTCCAGACTTCCTACAACGTAACACTCAGTGTTACCTTGCCTGCACTCGCCCAAATGATTCCTCTGGTATTTCTGGCACCAAGGCTTCTCTGCACCTTGTCCCCATTGCCGCATGGGTTGGAAATTTCTTCCCTATGGTAGCCTTTCTCTTTCCGGAACACCCAGATTCCTCGGAATCACTGGATCGCTCTGGTTCCCTTGGAACACCTGATTTCCTCTCCCTCGATCTTCCTATTTCCTCTTGCCTCTTCCTCCGTCAGCTGGCTGTTCGGGTGGCATCGTTCTCTCCTGGGGTAACATTGACTCAATGTTTAAAGCTCGGTTCAAGGACTGCGCATACGTTAGATCTCCCTGACTGACGAGCGAAATTCCGATCTCTGGTCGGAGTCCTCTCCTGAACTTGTCTGCCCTGGCAGCCTCTGTGCCGACCAGGTACATAGCGTAACGTGACAGACGATTTGAACGAGCGATCGTACTCGGTGACCGTCCTTCTTTCTTTACGAAGATTCAAGAACTCGGTTTGCCTTCGCTGCCTGTAAACGCCAGGCATGTACTTTTCCATGAGTTCTTCCTTGAAATCTTTCCACATATACCTTCCCACTGTCCTGGTATCAGGGTCATTTTTACGGATTCCCTCCAGAAATCAGCCTCATCGGTTAGCTAAATGATCACGCAATTCAGCTTTTCTGCTTCTTCGCAGCCGATGTATTCGAATATCCTTTCGATGGATCTTATCCAGTTCTCGGCGTCGATCGGTTTGCCGAGACCATCGAATGCAGGGGGATTCTGCCTACGAAAACTCTCGATCGCATGCCGCTGAACCAAGGGTGGTTCTCGGGTTTCTTCCACATTATTGTTCCTCTGGTTCCTTGTTCTCGGCATTCTGTACCGACATTGAAACATTAGAACACGTTCTCATAGATAACCAGGTATCATCGCACAACATATATCATCACCCACAACCATATATCATCACATATGTCACATATCACAATCGCATATAACCATGCAATCATGTCAACACACCATCACATCATCACATAGATCATACATAATCATAGCATAGCTCATATCACATATAAGCATTAAAGCATAAACATCCTGTCATAGACAGCGTTAGTATCAGTATTATCCAAGTGTCCATTAAGGACTGTCAAAATACAAGATCATAAGATCATAGGTATGTCAGTCAAAAAGGTCAGATATGAGCAAAAGAATCTGACTCCGGTTACTGCCAAAAGATGCCACTCTGTCTCATGCGATAGCAGACTCTGCGACTGTCACTGTACATACTGACCACCTAGATCTCTGTCCTCCATGCCCGCCTACTATTCTCCGTTCATATTACCTGATCCATTCTGTCTTTTCTCCTCCTATCTCTCCCTTCCTCTCAGTGTTCGGACTCGGGCTGCTGCCTCGGTAAAGTGATCCTGCATGGTAGCAAGCCTCTTGTGGGTATGGTCCCACCCAAGATGTGCTCTGATTGCCTGGGTCTCAGGTGAATACTGCTCCTGGGTCCCTGTCTCCGGTGCTTGCCCTTCCTCAACATGCTCGACCCCATCCGAGTCATCCACTATCCGAATTACCAGATCCTCTGAGTCCTCACTATCCTCCTCTTCCTCCTCTGGGTCTTCATCTTCTTCAAAGTCTCCTTCCCGAGATGCCAACCTGATACTGGCCGGTGGCACTATGATTCTGATCCTGGGCCTCTTCTCCGCCACAGATGGGTGGATCATCTCCTTCACCTGGGAGGGTCCTGCCTCGAAATCATTCCGGGTTCTCCGAAGGTGAGGGTCATAGATGGAGGGGTAGTGATCGGTGTTTCCTGACGCACTGGTGATCGTCTGAGCGATGGCTGCTCTCCCAATGCCTCCTCAGGAACATCATCGCTGTCGTCAATCTGGATCGGCCCTCTGACATGCCTCGCGACCACATCTGCCTCAGAAGGTATGCCCCGGTGATCAGTCCATTGTCTCCAAACTCGAGCAGCGAATGTTTGGTATGAATTTGTGCTTACTCTTGGTATTGTTTTGCATGTTTTTTTAATGGTTTATCCTATTTATGCCGTTGGTTTGATTCGTATTTATCGATTCGGACTTATTTAGTTTGTTTTGATATTTTGTAGAAAATGGCATCAAAAAGGATGAAAATAATCTGCTAAGAGTTATCTTACATTGAAGAGTATCTTAACAGGAATCCGTAGGCGAAAACGGATCCTAATTTGGAGTTCAGACGAGGGATAACGGGGCGAATATTCAAAGTCGCGCACGGCACCCATCGCACGCCGAGCCAGGCGTCGACTAAGCGCTCGAGCGCACACTCGTACCCAGCCATCACCTAACGCCCGCGAAATCACCCGGCGCTCGCTCGGCCAACACACACCCAGCCAGGCGACGCCGCCCACGCCCCCGCGTGCCCAGCAGCAAGGCCAAGACACGCGCCGCCTGCCCGTCGTCCATCCCGCCCGCACCACCCGCCGCCACCCGCGCGCCCCGTCGCTAAGCGCCCATGCCTCGTCCACCCAGCCGGTGCTCACTCCGAGCGCGTGTTCGTAATTTACCTCGTGCGTTGAGTGGCGGTCGCTCACCTTCGCATAACAGCGCCCCCGCCGCCTCGCCGAACGCCTGCCGCCAAGAAGCTCAACCGGCGCCGACAACACCCAGCCCGCGCGGCAGGTCGCTCGCCGCGCCCGCGTCCGTCTCCGTCCGCGCCACGTTTCAGCCCCAGCCGCCACACAGACCGCCCAGCCGCACAAGACATTCCAGCGCCCGTTCACCAGCTGGCACCATCTCTTCCTCAGCACGCGTTCAGCAAATCTTGAGCGCCCGTTCACCCGCAAGCTTTCACCTCCGCGCGCTCAACTCAGGGCGTACCTCCGTGTGCGCTCAACAAACCGGTGCTCGATTCCAGCGCGCTCTCTAGCCCAATTCTCCTCACGCTTTCACTCCAAACCAGCGTTCGTTTCTGAGTCAGTGACTATTAATAGCGAGCGCTCGGTCTACTCCAGCGCTCAGTATCAATACAGATTGTTTTCTGAGCCGGCGCTCGCCTCCAAACCGGCGCTCGATCTCACTAAATATAAATACACACGTTAGGTCATTTTTATGGAGCTCTCAGTTCGCAGTCCTTTTCTGCGGTGCCTCTCGCCAATTTCTTTCCGGAGCTTCAGCAAACAGATAGAAACAATATCATAGTATTAATTTCTATTTTTCATCCTTTCAATTTATGTAATTCGTTTCTTAATTCCTGTTGAACATTTACATGCTTTGCTTGAGAATATTGTTGGATTCTATTTTATAGTTGATATTGGATATTCTATGATTTCTATTTAGATTGTTCTTGATTCAATTTGATATATGATTTCTTACTTTCGATTTATCCTTGTTCTTGTTGGTTGATTGATGATTATGGTTCATTTACAAGTAGACTTAGATTAGGGCTTGACGAACCCTAAGAATAGGTTTGCTATTGCTTTTGTTTATCGCTTTGATTTATTGCTTTCATAGTTCAACTAGGGATTGACAACCCCTAGTTTAGATTTATTGCTTTATTAGTTTAGCTCGGGATTGACAACCCCTAGCTTAGGATTGCTGTTTATTTTCCATATTTCAATTCCTGTATGTTTCAAACCCTTATTGGTATTAGAATGTTTAGGATTTAATTGCTTTATGTGTGCGACACGAACAATAGCCCTGTTAAGTTTTCCTTGAGAGACGACTTGGGTTAACTTATCACGCTACAATTACCTCGTACGATTGCGAGTAAATTTGAGTGTGTTTTTGGCTCGATCAATTTTGGCACCGTTGCCGTGGAAAACTTTAGGCGTATTGTTTGTGTTGTTTATTTTCTATATTTCTTTTCGTTCTGTTTGGTTATTTTCTCTCCCCGGAGCGTGTGATCTTGTTTTTGTTGTTGGTGTCTGTTAATGCAGGGCTATCAGCAGTACGAATGTGGTCAAACAGGCTGGGGGGAGGAAATTTCGTCGTATTGGGCAAATTCTTCTTACGAAGACGGAGCCCAGTTCGACTATTCTGAGGGATACCCGTCAAACCATGAGTATCAAGCCTACAATCCCTACCATGAGCAACAAGCCTATGATCCCTACTGGGACCAACCACCTCCACCGCAGTATGAGGATCAAGCCTACAATCATTACTGGGATCAACCACCTCCGCCGCACTATGAGGATCAATCCTACAATCCATACTAGGATCAACCACCTCCGACGCAGTATCCGTACTCACAACAACCACCTCCACCTCAGTATTCATACCCGCAGCAGCCACCTCCACCTCAAATGCCAGCTTGGGATGATAAGTTCGTCAAAAGTTTGGATGCTTATGACGCCTCACTTCAATGTTTGAGACGCAAGGGACATGTTAATACCGCTTGATGAGTTGGTGCAGCAATGGAGGGAACTTCCAAATCAATCCAATCAGGTCCAGGCGGTCACTATTCTAGAAAGTGACCCAATTATTGAGAATTGGGTGGGAGAGACACCTGACGAGTCGCTGCAGCCAAAGAAGGTGGAAAATGAGAAAGAATGGGCACGTGAGGATGAGAAGCAGGATCAGAGCCACGAGGAAGTTGTTACAAGGACGACTGACGAGGAAGAGTGGGCACATGAAATTGATAACACGCCAAAACCCACTCTGGAGGTGAAAGAACTACCCAAACACTTGGAGGAGGATGAAGAGATGATGAAGCAAGAGTGGGCACGTGAAGTTTCTAGCATGCCAAAGCCCACTCTGGAAGTGAAAGAACTGCCTCCACAATTGAAGTACGTGTTCCTAGAGGAAGATAAAGTGAGGACAAAGGTTGAGGTAACATCCATAATTTGTCAACATCCTAATTCACCAAAGTATTGTGCTTTGGGAATTAAAATTATCTATTTCACTTTGGAGAATAGGATGTTCGATTTAAGCTTAAATGAGTTATTATTTTCTTCCTTGATTGTCCTTTGTGCTTATATGGTTACTACTGACGCTCTGGCTGAGATGGTATTCATGCAGGTTAAGGACTATGGATAGTTTGAAGTTGACTAGATTACGTCGTGCTCACGACGTTAAACTGAGTACTATGTGGGAGTTCACCCACGGATTTTTCTTTTCTTTTTCGTTCTTTCTCTTTTTGCTTGTTTTGTTGTTCTCTTTGATCTTTCTGTTGTCTCTGTGTTAGTTTTACTCGGAATTGGAACGTCGTCAGCCGTGAGGTGTAGCCGTGATACTCCGGTTCTGCCGTGCACGCTCACATTCCAACCCTGCCACTACCATATTTTATCAGGGAAGTCTCCTCCTCTATTGACTATTTTTGTGTAATTAATGTTTTGAGCACTGGGGACAGTGCTCGAATTTAGTGTGGGGGAGAGAGTATTTGGTTTTGTGGGTGTGACATATATATTTTTATATGCTTGGTGATGTGCCTTTGTGCTTATTTTGATTGTTTGGACGTAAGCTTTGTCTATGCGAGTAAGTTAGGATTTTGATTTATGCAAGTGAACTCTGTGGTATTGGTCAACCTTGATGTATTCTCGTTTATCTTGATGTTATGTTATTGAAGTGCAATGTGAATTGACGAGATTGTGTGAATTAATATTAAATCGGGGGTTATTGATGTGATTTGTCCGACTAATGCTAGGGGTAGTGTTAACAGTGTGGTTACCTATATACTCGCTTCAATTAAAAAAATGTGTGAAAAGAAGAAAAGAAGGAGAATGAAAACCCAATAAGTTGTTGAGATTGTATAAATGGAAGATGGGATTTTGTCCTCTTCTCAGAATTGAGAAATGGACATGGAAACCACGTTAGGAGACTCGAGTTCATCGAGAGTTCACCTTCGAACATTGTTCCAAAATCTGTTAATACTTTCTATGTTATCAAAGGAAACTTGTTGCTAAAGGTAACCATTTTAGTTAATTCACCCCTAGAGGATAGTTGGGTCTGAGCAAAAATAATCTTCTTATTTATTTGATATTTTCACAATCATAGATTTGTTTCACATTTACTTTGATTATGTATTCATCATGTTTGGGGGAATTGCAAAACGAGGTTTGATTGATTGGATTAAGAGTTTAGTTGCATGAGTTCTTCTTCTACTCTTATTAGTATAGACTTTGCTTGAGGACAAGCAAATGGATAAGTGTGGGGGAGTTGTTTGATATGAATTTGTGCTTACTCTTGGTATTGTTTTGCATGTTGTTTTTAATGGTTTATCCTATTTATGCCGTTGGTTTGATTCGTATTTATCGATTCAGACTTATTTAGTTTGTTTTGATATTTTGTAGAAAATGGCATCAAAAAGGATGAAACTAATCTTCTAAGAGTTATCTTACATTGAAGAGTATCTTAACAGGAATCCGTAGGCGAAAACGGATCCTAATTTGGAGTTCAGACGAGGGAGAACGAGGAGAATATTCAAAGTCGCGCACGGCACCCGTCGCACGCCGAGCCAGGCGTCGACCAAGCGCTCGAGCGCGCACTCGCACCCAGCCATCGCCCAGCGCCCGCGGACATCACCCGGCGCCGCCGCCAACACGCACCCAGCGCGCACGCCGCCCACGCCCCGCCGCGTCAGCGCGCGCAAGACAACGCGCCGCCCGCACGTCCATCCCGCCGCGCGGCGCCTCGCCCGCGCGCCAACTCCCACGCGCCCGTCGCCGCTGCCCATGCCTTATCCACTGGGTCGGCGCACACTCCGGCGCGTTCGCAATTGCCTCGCGCGTTGAGTGGAGCTTCGCCACCTTCGCGCAACAATGCCCGCCACTCGCCCGCAACGCCCACTCGCCAAGACGCTCACCGGCGCCGACAACACCAGCGCCAGCTCCCACACGCGTTCCCTTTCTAGCTCGCTCCGTCCGTCGGCTGGAGACCCAGCGCCCGCTCGGCCACGTCGCTCGCCCCGCGCCCCGCGTCCGCCTCCGCCCGCACGCGTTGCAGCCCCAGCGCCCGCGTACCTACCCCAGCGCCCGCGCACATTCCAGCGCCCGTTCACCAGCTGGCACCATCACTTCCTCAGCGCGCGTTCAGCAAATCTTGAGCGCCCGTTCACACGCAAGCTTTCATCTCCGTGCGTGCTCAACTCAGCGTGCGTACCTCCGTGCACGCTCAACAAACCGGCGCTCGATTCCAGTGCGTGCTCTAGCCCAATTCTCCTTGCGCGTTCACTCCAAACCAGCGTTCGTTTCTGAGTCAGTGACTATTGTGAGCGAGCGCTCGGTCTACTCCAGCGCTCAGTATCAATGCAGATTGTTTTCTGAGCCGGCGCTCACCTCCAAACCGGCGCTCGATCTCACTAAATATAAATACACGCGTTAGGTCATTTTTATGGAGCTCTCATTTCGCAGTCCTTTTCCACGGCGCCTCTCGCCAATTTCTTTCCGGGAGCTTCAGCCAACAGATAGAAACAATATCATAGTATTAATTTCTATTTTTCATCCTTTCAATTTATGCAATTCGTTTCTTAATTCCTGTTGAACATTTACATGCTTTGCTTGAGAATATTGTTGGATTCTATTTTATAGTTGATATTGGATATTCTATGATTTCTATTTAGATTGTTCTTGATTCAATTTGATATATGATTTCCTGCTTTCGATTTATCCTTGTTCTTGTTGGTTGATTGATGATTATGGTTCATTTACAAGTAGACTTAGATTAGGGCTTGACGAACCCTAAGAATAGATTTGCTATTGCTTTTGTTTATCGCTTTGATTTATTGCTTTCATAGTTCAACTAGGGATTGACAACCCCTGGTTTAGATTTATTGCTTTATTAGTTTAGCTCGGGATTGACAACCCCTAGCTTAGGATTGCTGTTTATTTCCGTATTTCAATTCCTGTATGTTTCAAACCCTTGTTGGTATTAGAATGTTTAGGATTTAATTGCTTTATGTGTGCGATACGAACAATAGCCCTGTTAAGTTTTCCTTGAGAGACGACTTGGGTTAACTTATCACGCTACAATTACCTCGTACGATTGCGAGTAAATTTGAGTGTGTTTTTAGCTCGATCAGCGAACTCAGTGAAATCCAGAGTGAGATGTCTGGTAACAGGATCCGGACTGAACATCACATAACCTTGCCTTCTTGCCCATGGCTGCCAACACGTTGGTAGCCTCTCTGTCATCCGGTAATAAGCCTCATAATCAGATACTTTCCCGCTGTCTCGGATCTTTCTCCATAGTCCAACAAACCTTCCCAGAAACACTCCCAATGGCTCGTGGACATTCCCGGTACACTCTCTGAATTTAAGGATATGTTCATCCATTCTGTGAGATCTTAACCAGCGTTGTCTAGGCCATTGAATATCCATAAACCTACATATTAGTTCATCATAAAACAACAACAAAGATTCATGTTTTCCTTTTCTGCCCCAGTCATCTGGGTAATCATGTCTCATACACATGTTCACTTTCACCACATATCAACATCGATTGGATATTCATAACAATAATCACGCAAGAAAATACAAGATTCACTTACAAGCACTCGTTTATCAAAATAAACAAGATTTCAATCAACAACATATTGCTATGTAAACACATAGACTCATATCATTCATCCGTGATCATATCAATCACATCACATTATGTCATATCAATTATTTTCATATCACAGCCACACAGGCCCTTCCGTCCCATCGACAAATCATTTCCACATCCACATCATCATCCAACCATACCATATCCATATCACGTCAACATCCACATCACGTTTACATCACGTAAACTCTCACCATGCCAGAACGCATGAAACCAAGATCATATCAATCTCACATAACCACATAAAGCATCAACAAATAGACACATACCTCATCCCCTTTTGAAAGGAGGCGGACTGACGGTGAACTGAGGGTAGCTGTACCTGATAAACAGTTTAGAAGAACAAGTTCTAAACACTCAATTTCAAGAACGTACAAGATATAAAGCAAATGAACTGCCTTGATATCAGATAACAATAGACACCCGAAGCCTAGGAAAACTGCTCTGATACCACGCTATCACACCTCAATTCCCGAGGGAAGGCACGGATATCGGGGTATGATTAGGGTGGGGTTAATTAGCAGGGAAGATGGGGGGGGATACATAAAGCATATATAATAAGAAGATACGATCATAAAATCGGACAAACCGTGCGTAAATCTTCTATAACTAGGACATATCACGAAGGGAGGGGTGAGCAAACAATCCACCAACAGAATCATATCGACAACATAACTTCAATGAACATAATCTGATTTGATAATAGTAATGTAAGAAAACAAAATAGCATTACATCCGTTGACTAGACCCCTCTTTCTCGTAAATTGAGAAATGGGCATGGGAAACCATGATAGGAGACTCGAGTTCATCGAGACTTCACCTTTCGAACATTGTTCCAAAATTTGTTTATACTTTCTTTGTGTTCTCAAAAGAAACTTGTTGCTAAAGGTAACCATTTTAGTTAATTCACCTCTAGTGGAGAGTTGGGTCTGAGCAAAAATAACCTACCTGTTTGTTTGATATTTTCACAATCTTAGATTTGTTTCACATTAACTTTTATTATGTATTCATCATGTTTGGGGGAATTGCAAAAGAGATTTGATTGATTGGACTAAGAGTGATGTTGCATGAGTTATCTTCGAACCTTATTAGTATAGACTTTGCTTGAGGACAAGCAAATGGATAAGTGTGGGGAGTTGTTTGGTTTGATTTTGTGATGATTCTTGGTATTGTTTTACGTGTCATTTCTATGGTTTGTCCTATTTATGCCGTTGGTTTGATTAAGATTTATCGATTCGGATTAACCGTTAATTGAAGAGCACCACATAGCATGCACTTGTCGAGACTCACAGTATAATAACATAATAGCAAATCTTGTTCCCAATCATAGAGCAAAATAAAGGGACAAGAATACATCCATAAAAGAACACATATATATGAAACAAAGATTATTCGCATAGGATTGAATGTTTAGTAGCGTGAAAGGAACCACATCGCCAACCCCTCGGCGTGCGTCCATCCAAAACCTCCTCGGCTCGGGATTGTGAAACACATTTGAAAAGATTTTGGGGTGAGTACTAGCGCACTCAGCTGGGGTTTTTAACATAAAACAATATCCATGATACCGTGTTTAGAGCACTTACCTTAGAAGGTCTTAAAATGTAAACCCACTTATAAGTAAGCAAAAGAGATTTTCCTTTTTGATACATGACCCGTTATTACTGTTACTCCCATCGTAGAACCACAGCTCAGAACGTATCCCGCCAGCCCATCATATCTCTCGGCCCGGAACATATCCATCCAGCCCACAATATCTCGGCCCGGAACATATCCAGTCGGCCCATGCCGAACGTATCCAGCCGGCTAACTCGGTGTGGACTTCAGGGTTCTATCCCCGTCAGAACCATAATCACCTCATTATCATTTCCATGTGGACTTCCAGCGTCTATCCCCTTCAGAACCATAACCACGTGTTCGGGGTCTATCCCATTACGATCAATACTTGTAACACCCCGGATTTTCATAGCTTTAATTAGGCGCTAGTTACGTGATTAATTAGATATTAATTACGTAAGTGACTAGGGACAATGCATCCTCAGATAAGATTACATAAAGTTCTAACTCAAAGATTTATTTTAGAATTCTAAAGTTGGTTGATTTAACAATAAATCTTTAACTTATTGTTTTATTTCAACGTTTATTTTAGAAAGAGTGATTTATGAAAATTTCAACTCACTAGTAATTTCTATATTTCTATTTGATTTATCTTGATTTATTAATTTCAAATGATACATTATATCCTTATTTTTTTTCGAGATTATATTTTCAAATGAGGACATAACATCCCTCATAATTGGGCCTAGCACCAATATGTTGTAATAGGCCCTAATGACAATCAAAGCTTATAAGATAAGCTAAAGCTATCTAAAGCTTATATGATAATCTAAGGGAAAATTCTAGAAATTAATAGCTTATCAAGGAAGGAATTTAGTGGCTTATCAAAGAAGATTATTAATAGCTTCTTAAAGAAGACTTGAATAGTGAAATAAGACTATATATATATGTGTTCCTAGCTTCCAAAAGGCTTCATTTCTCACAAATCCTTTCTCTCTCATTGCTCTCATTTTCGAAAACTACACACACACACTCACACACTCAATTTTCTTCTTTAAAGTTCAAGATCCAAGCTTCCGTTTCTTTTCAAGTTGGTAGATTAACGTCTTCAAGAGGTAAATCACTAACTTTAGCCAAGTTTTAAAGTGAAAATCAAGATAAAAACCCACCCTAAAAAAACCCCAAAGTTTCGGCCATATTGGGCCTTGTCCCCTACAATTTTTGTTCTTCGATCTTTAGTTTATTTATGCATAGATCTACACTTTAGGAATGATTTATGCTTGAATTAGGGTTTAATTTGATTATCTTCAAGAAAACCCCTAACTTTGCTAAGAACCCTAATTCTTATCTTGAGAAATGGTTGTTGATTGCTTAAATTGAGCTTATATCTATGTAATTGGAGATGTTTAAACATGTTTAGAGTCGATTGTGGAAATGAAAATCGAACCCTTTATTTTTCTTGTTACTGTAGAAATAAAGGCCTTAATTTCAAGATGATTTTGGTTCTCGTTTGTTTAAATTAAGTTAGTAGTTATGTAATTATATATATTAGATCTTGTTTGGTGAAAGAATTTGGAATTAGTTCCAACTCATGTGAAAATCCCTAATTTAATATGCTTATGGAGTCTTAAGAAGTTATGGTTTTTGATTTTATTGGAAGAACTTGATTCATAATTGTGATATAGTATATGAAATTAGCTTATTTTGATTTATTGGGATTTTTCTATAATAGTATGTAAAAACTGGATTTCGTTAGTTTACATAATTACAAAGGACTTTATGATTATGGCTTGATATTTGGGATTTGATTTCAAATATGGATTTTCGTGATAATGTAGTTTGATCAAGACTAACTTGATCAAAGTTTCTAATGGAAAAGATTGAAAAGCTAAAATTATCTTCTATTTGTAAATGTATCTCTTGTATATATTTAAGAAAGAGAAAGATTAAAGTTCTACTAAAATACTTTTCATAATGATATGAATAATTGAGTTAGGGATGCATTGACCTAGCAGAGCTTAGCCTAACCTTAGTATACCGAGAGATTTTAGTAGAGGCTCAAGAGTTAGAAACTCTTAGTTTCTCTTTCCCGTGTTTATTCTTCTTATTTTCTTATTAAGGAGCTAGTGGGAGCGGGATAGAGATCAAGAAAGGAAAAGTCGAAGGTCTCGAGTAAGCGAGATATCTAGGTGGGCTTTCTAAACTAAAATGTGTGTGCACAAGTTTATGATAATGATCATATGCCTATTTTACAAAAGTTAATTGACTTGCCTGTTTTTGAGCATATTGCATATTGCCTATCTACGAGAGAATGACGATATCGGCCCTATGCTAGACGAGCTGCTAGTAAGGGTATGTGTACACAGGTGGCCTTTGGCCAAGGTGTTGAGGAGGACGCCTACTTCTCAACCCGTTTGTGCGTAGATATGGTGTTTATTGATGATTGTCTGCAGATATGTTATTGATAAACGTGCATTTTACACGTTTATTGTTGATTTCTAAAGATGATTTTAGATCGATAAAGTGCGTTTATGTCTTGGATCTCAATGTTTTTACATATTTTTGGAAGATACTGCTCTTGGGTTCCGTTTTGGTGTTTTGTAGGCTTATAAGTTGAAAACCGAAGCATGGAACGAAGAGCGAGCGAGCGAGGGCAAAACCTGGGCCTAGCGACCACCCCAACGGCCGCCATCCCGGGCACGAGGAGCTACTCGGCGATGCAGATGCGCACAGACGAAGGCTCGCGACCGGCCTAGCGACGGCCGCGAGGAAACACCAGCACACGCCAGAGCACGCGAGCACTCCCAGCGGGCGCGAGACGTGCCTGCGGTGATTTTTCATGCGACGTGACCATACCTAGCGACCGCGAGGTGTGGCCGTGAAGCGAATCCGTGCGCGCGCCCCTGCCGAGAGTCTGAAGGATGGCCGAGACGAAGTGTTCCCTCATGACCGAGCTCGCGACCACGAGCCCGGCCGCGAGGCATGGCGGCAGACTCCAAAATTAGGGTTTCAGCCCTAATTCTATAAATAGGGCATTACCCCCTCGCGCCCCCAACCTTCCCCAGACCTGTTTTACACGTTTTTGTCCAGTTTTTCATTATTTTTCCTTCTTTTACGCTCTAGCTTTGATTTAGATTCATTCTAGCTTTAGTTTTTCATTGTTCTACGTTAGTTCTACGCATTGTCGACGCTTTGGAACGCTTTTGTCCGAACAAATTCCATCGTTTTCCCGTTTTCCGTTAGGTTTGGATACGAGCCCAACCATTGTTCTCAGACGTTTTCCTACGGGTTTGATCTATTTAATTCGTATTTTTATGATTATTTCGTATTTAATTTCATTATTTATGTCTAGCTAATTTACATTTCTAATCCACAGGGTTTGCATGATTCTATCCTATATGTTGTGATTCTGCTATTGTTATTTACCTTCGGGCATTGATTCATGATTCTTGATGCTTAATTATATGTGTTGATTTCGATCAATCTTGATGCATATCATAGTTGCCGATTAATTACGTAACAATTTTAATTGTCAATCGATCTTAAATGCATGATACGGATAAGCCTCGAGTCGTGGCGAGATAGGAACATTCGTAGGAAGCATATTCTTTGTGATCCTTTTGAGTTGCTTATTTTCCTAGAGACGCGTATGATAATAGGAAAATTAGTAATCAAACTGTCACAATTATCGTGAATGGCAAGTTGTTGGCTACATATGTGATCTTCCATCTTGTCTGGATTAAAACGGTTAATAATAAGCAGGATAAACGTCGTTGTGGATAGGATTAGTGCATCCCTAGGGTTAGTCTTTATCTCTTATTTTCATCTTTGAGTATTTATTGCCTTTGTTTATTTTCAAATTGTTACCTTTGCTTTGGATTTAGTATCCGAAGCCCTAAAACCTTTCAAACCATATTCTGTTGCTTGGATAATGATGAAGGATTAGAGTTAGCTTCTGTGTTTCGGATTGCAATCCCTGTGGATACGATACTCGACTTACCTTATACATCGCGCGTTATTTTCGTGTGATCAAATTATGTCGATCATGTTATAACTAGAATTGTTAGCACGTGCATTGATCATGAAGTAAGTTATTTCATAAAGTTTGATTAATAGGATATTTCCTAAAACCCCTGTGAATCTAATAAGTGGCAAGTCGATTATATAGCTCTAAGAGCATGTTTTTAGTTGCTTTCGGCAAGTGCCCACTGAGTGCATCAAGTACTCACGCCCTGCATGTATTTCTAAATATGTAGGTTGTGTAGGAGCTGATGACAGAAATTGAATGCTGAGCGAAGACTTATCTTGTCATGTAATATGTTTTGCCCCGGGTTTATGTCTTCACACATAAATTCAACTACTCTTTTGCTGCCAACTCTTTTTATGGATTGTGATGTGTTATGAGTACAGAGTCCTAATGGGTTAGACATTTGATAAACAAGTATAAACTCGAGTCGAAGATTATTGCATCAACTTGCTAAATAGTGATTAATTAATGTTCGTCTTTTTGTTATTAGTTATTCACAAGTTCAAAGACTCGTCTTTCTCTGTAATGATAATTGTTTATTTCTGCGAGCCTCTAAAATTAGTCAGTTATATTATTTCTTTCCTCTAGTCGCAACCCAGTTAGTTAGTTAATCCTTGATTAATTAGCCGGGCTGTGACAGAATGGTATGTAATACCCCGAATTTCTGGGTTTAAAAATTTCGAAAATAAAGAAGGAATAGTACGATCAAAACAAAAACGAAAGTGAACGTCGGTAATTGTCGATTTTGAATAAATCAAAATTTCTCTTGAAAATTTGAACGAAATAATTTTTAAATATGTTTTAAGCATATTTGAGATATTATTTACACTAAGGAAGAAAAAGAAATATTTTTCCTTATTTAATGGTGATTTTCGAAAATTTAGAGAATAAAGGATTAATTTGTGATTTAATATGTGATCACTTGATTTTATGTGATGAGTTGTCATGTTTATCTTATAGTATATGATAAGATAATTATCTTGTACATCATGCATGAATTTCGAAAATCATAGGTGTATATGATAAGGTTTGAAAATGACATTTTTAAGATAAGTATGTTATGATATTTTTATAAAATGATAAGATAAGGTTATGACTAAGCATAGATAATGTTTATCTCATAAAAATGTGTGATAATATGATAAGTATCATAGGAGATAATATCTTGGTTCTAGAAGCTCATAATTTTCGAAAATTAAGCCATGATTTTATGTGATTTTTCGAAAATCACAAATTAAGTGATAATTGTATTAAATAATTTATTTAATTAAATACTTGATAAATATCATGATTCTATATCAATCTTATCTCCTAGAAATTATGAAAATTTTGAAATTAATAAAATAGGATAAGAATAGGATTTTATAAAAATCAACCTCTAGAAACCCTAATTTTCGAACAAATTGGGGAAATTGCTTAGAAATGTTCCAAAAATTTATTTTATGATATAATATTATTATATTTATGTAATTACTCATGAAAATAATATAGGTTATAAAAAGAATAATAGTTTGACAATTTATCCTTAGTTTCAAATTAGTTGTCGATAACTTTACTATAGTACATAGAAATGACCTTAATTAATTTTCCTATGATTTATTTTATCATCTAAGATTATTATTATGTCATATAGTTATTAATTAGAGAAAAATAAAATATTTGGCACATTATTATAATAAGGGCCGAAATATTTGACTTATTAGTGTGAAAATGAATGTAAATATCATGCTTTAATTAATGAAGGGTCATAATTATAAAGATAAGGTATATTAGGAGTAAAGTAGAGATGTTTATCAAATTAAACAAGTAACCTATGGTTTTAAATTATCATAGCCGAAAATTTTGACTTTATAATAAGGTTGGAAATATTTTTAAAACTCTTTGAAAATGAAATCTTATCCTAAGTTGTAGATATATTATAATTTCAAAAGGATAAGATATGATGAATAATTAAATTATAAGATAAGATCAAAATGACTCATGGACAACTCATAGGGTTCGAAAATTAAGGAGATAAAGGAGTTGTAATTTTTGACTTTATATTAAGATATTTTATAAAGTAATGATTAAATGCACTTTATAACATCTATAAATAGGAGACCCCTTATACACCATATAACCGAAAATCACTAAAATTAGAGAAAAATAGAGTGTTCCCAAGAGTTCTCTTCGATCGTGGTTTAAAAACGTCGTAAACGTCGATCAAAATCAACTAGAAGGTTAGAAACTCTACACTTATTATTTTATGTAAAATATTAGAAAATCATATGTGATATGTTTTGTTACATGCTTTCGAAAATTATGTGAAATACGTGAAAATTTTGTTATGTGTCGAAGTTATGAATTAAATATGTTCATATGACGTTTATAAGCATGTATTATGATTTTAATACAAAGTTAAGCATGTACTAAAAATATTATGATATGACCGAAATTAAGCATGAGGAATATGTTGATGTACATGAATTTTAATTGTGGTTTTGAACATGAAATAATAATAGTTATTCATGTTTAGAATTTTATGATTTTATGTGGAATTTCTTGGAAAAATATGGAATATTATGGGATAGTAATTTTGAAATTTACTAAAGCATGAAATATTGATGTACAAGTTATATATGATGAATATTATATCATATTATTAATAAAATATATTATGTAAAAACTTTTAAATATATATATATATATGTGGAATTTTTGAAAATTATGGAAATGAAAGAATATGACATCTCGTGATACGTGATATGTGGATCATATGATATGATACGTGAAAAGTTGAGACGTAGGAAAATATGATTGTGAATCGTAATGTCACGCCCAATTCAGAGAAGGCACGGATGCCAGGGTGTGATTAGGGGTGGGGTTAGAAGTGGGGAAGAAGGGGATACATATAACATACGATAAGAAGATGTGATCATGAAATCGGCAAGATCTCTCTATAACTAGGACATATCACGAAGGGAGGGTGCACAAACAATCCTGTGAGAATAATATCGATATCATAACCTCGGAAAACATGATCTTGGTTTATTATAAGTAATGCAAGAAGGCAAAATAGCATTACATCCTCGTCAACTAGACCGGTCGACCACATAGCATGCTCGTATCGAGACTCGCGTGAGAATAACATAACAAATCTTGTTCCCAATCGAGAAAGCAAATAAGGGACAAGAATACATCAATATCGAGTGCGTATATAACCTGACATCGCGGAAGCATAGCATGAAGAACCCGCAGCCCACCCTCGCCGTCGCCCGTCAACCCTCCTCCAATCTCGTGAAAAGATTTGAAAAAGAGTTTGGGGTGAGTACTAGCGCGCTCGGTGGGGTTTTATCATAAATCAAAAGAATCATGAGGTCGTGTTTAGAGCACTTACCTTAGAAGGTTTTAAAGCGTAAATCCACTTCTAAGTAAGCAAAATAGATTTTCATTTTCGATACCGATCCGTTATTCTATTACTCCCATCATAGAACCATGAACCACGGCTGGAGCGTATCCCTTGACCCATCACATGACATTCATTCGGCCGGAACATATCCGGTCATTGCGCGGGCGTATCGATCCGGCTAAGTCGGTTGTGGACTTGGTCAAATCCCGTCGAACCATAACCACCTCATTACCATTTTCGTGTGGACTTAGGGTCTATCCCGCGTAACCATAACCACGTGTTGGGGTCTATCCCTTATGATCAATACTCAAGATGGTGATCAACCCACGAATAGAGATCCGTGCACAACCATGATAGAACCATATCTTGGATCGAGAACATTAATAATTTCACAAAACATTTCACGGCGTACATGTTTTATTTTGAAATATCGAGTAAATAACTCAAAATAAGCATATATAACCCAACTTGAGCAGGAAAGCGTCAACCGGGAGATATCTACGGATCCGATGACTTCACCGATCGCCTTGGTAGGTACCTGGTAACAAGGCGGAACAACTTTTGGGGTCACATCCCACAAAGCAAAGCAACATCATGATCCAAACGACGATCGTAGCAAAATTAGGGTTTTCGACTTTCTGAACCCACATTTGGCACTCTCCGGTTTTCAAATCAACTCGATGCAGAAGGAAATATATTCGGGGCATCAAGACCTATAATAGGGTACTTTCAAAATATGCATGCATGCAAGTTGACTCAAATCTTAGCGGTGAAGAAGCTTCAAAATCGATGCTATCCTCGGATCTAGGATAAACCATCCAAAATCAATGCATGAAAATGGAAACATAAGTAATATGCATAACGGACGAACATGGAATGACAAGCGGCGTTGAAAATGGATAACCGGGCATGTACTTCCTTTAGAAAACTCGAAGCAACGGAAAACATCCCGATGCGTAAGCGAAAAGCGTAAAGCGGAATCGGTACTTTAGTAGAATGCATAGCCGGAACTCAAAACCTAAAGGACCCATAGCGAAAGGTGGCTCGTCGGCCACCAAATCGGCGACCAACGACCACGGTGGTGGCGGCGGCAATAAATAATCGGCCGGCCTCCGGCCGTTTTCCCGCCTCGTCCCTTTAGAATCCCGAGTTCTATGCTATACGATCTACTAAAAGGCGGAATCAAAACAAGAAAAGGATAAAAACAGAAAAACGGGCTGCCCGGGGGGTGGTTGATCGGCGGTGGTGGCTCGGCAGCAGCGCAATGGCGCCGCCGCTGAGCCTCCCCGGCTCGATCCCCACTCCTCCGGTGACTCAGCGGCGTACCTGGAGCTGCTCGGCTCTTCCGTAAACACAGAGAGACGAAGGAAATGAACGTTGAAAATGAAGGCCCTAGCCTCCTATTTATAGGAAAAAGCGGTGCGCATTTCTTCTTGCATAATCGGCCCTTTTCGAAAAGCATAGCGACGCAATTTTGCAAACGGACTCAAATTTAGCAAACTTGGTACCCATGGACACGAAATAAAATACGGACACAATGACTATAAACAAGATATGCTTTTAAAGACGATGAAAAGTCCGGTTTTCGATAACTTCGGTGCAAACCTTCATGGGTGGTCGAAAAACGCATACTTAGTGTCTATGAATTCTTCATAAGACACTCTTCACAACGCACGAGGTTTCGTGACGGTCGCATCACCGAAACAAAAGTCAACCTTTGACCTTTTCTCGAAAAAGCGTGCCATGCAAAACAAAAGCTTAAAAGGCGGGTATTACATCCTCCTCCTTAGAAAAATTTAGGTCCCAGAAATTTCAAACACGTGGAGAAAACAACTCGAGTCTTGAGCCACGAACTTGTCTTCCAACTCCCACGTAGCTTCCTCCTCTCGTGGTGATTCCACAACACCTTTACCAACGAGATACGCTTGTTCCTCAATTCCTTGACTTCTCGTTCCAAGATAGCCACCGGCTCTCCTCGTAACTTTCGGATCTGAGCAAGAACCACTTGGTCGTGCTTGATCACGTGTTTTGGGTCGAACACGTACTTTCTCGGTGAGAAGCGTGAAACACGTCATGAACATCTCCGATGCTGGCGGCAAAGCTAACCTATATGCAGCGGGGCCTATCCTCTCAAGAACTTGAAGGTCAATGAACCTCGGTCGTAACACCTCGTTTCCCAAAGCGAGCGACTCGCTTTCATCGGGAAACCTTAAGAAAAGCGATCTCCGATCATGAGGCGAAGATCCATCGGCGCTTGTCCGCATAGGACTTCGCACATCTGCGCTTCCTTGATCCTTCGCTTGATCGATCGATAACCTCGACCGTCTGTTGAACCATCTCGGTCCTAACATCTTCCTCTCGCCCACCGTCCCAATAAAGTGGCGATCGACACTTCCTTCCGTCTAACGCTTCATAGGGAGCCATTCCTATGGTGGCCTGATAACTATTGTTATAGGCAAACTCTACCAAAGGTAGTATCTCTTCCCAATTTCCTCCTCACGTCGGCCACATTGCTTTCATGACATGTCTTCCAAAACCTGAATCGTTCTTTCCGACTGACCGTCCGTTTGAGGATGGAATGCTGTACTAAGATTCAGCTTGGTCCCCATGGCTTCCTGCAGACTTCTCCAAAACCTTGACGTGAACCTCGGGTCACGATCTGACGTAATCGATACGGGCACACCATGTAACCGTACGATTTCTTTGACGTAAAGCTGAGCAAGCTTATCTAACCCGTACATCATCCGAATCGGTAAGAAATGAGCTGACTTCGTCAGTCTATCGACGACAACCCATATAGCGGTGTTTCCTCTTGCTGACCTTGGAAAACTCACCACAAAATCCATACCGATATGATCCCATTTCCATTCTGGGATTGGTAGCGGTTGCAACAATCCTGACGGACGTTGGTGTACAGCTTTCACTTGCTGACAAGCCAAACAACGTTCCACAAACGCGGCTACATCCTTTTTCATCCCTTCCCACCAAAAGTTCCTCTTAAGGTCTCTGTACATTTTGGTGCTTCACGGATGAGTCAGTATACGGTGCCTCATGAGCTTCACTCATGATTTTATCTCTCAATTCCTATTGAGTGGCACACATAACCTTATCGGAATAGTAGCGCGTTGTCTCTCGCTTCCATGAACCCCTTGCTATCTTCTAGCCTTGCTTTCAAGCGCATCTTTTCCAGGTCGTCTCCTCGCTGCGCACTCACGATGGCTTCTCTCGGGTCCGGTTCGTTTGTCGAAGCTACGACGAATCCTTGCGCGATTCCGGCGGTGAATCACTTCGGTGAGCTTCCGAAATCTCGAATAAGCTCTTTCTCTTGCGTGAAGACATCCCAACCGCTCTCGACTTGCGGTGAGGGCATCCGCTACGACATTGGCTTTTCGGGTGATAGCGATAGAGCAATCATAATCCTTCACCAACTCCGGCCATCTCCTTTGCCTCGTATTCGGCTCTTTTTGTTCAAAGTACTTGAGGCTCTTGTGATCCGTGAAGATTTCACACTTAACTCCATAGAGATAGTGCCTCCAAATCTTCAACGCATGAGCGATTGCCGCTAACTCCGGATCGTGAGTTGGGTAGCTCAACTCGTGCGGTTTCAACCGACGAGGCAGCGTAGCTATAACCTTCCGTTTTGCATAAGAACGTAACCTAAACCAAGCTTGGATGCATCGGTGTAGACCACAAACCCATTGTTCCCTTCCGCACGACTAACTTTGGGCGGTTGTTAGCTTCTTCTTCAACTCTTGAAACTTGCTTCACAAGCTTGGACCATGAAAACTTGATTCCTTTCACGAGCTGTTGCGTCGTCGTCTTTGCCAACTTGAAAACCCTTCGATGAAGCGTCTATAATATCACCGCCAAGCCTGAAAGCTTGAACCTCATTGGCGTTAGTCGGAACCTTCCGATTACTTACGCGAACCTTCACTGGTCGACTTTGATTCCTTCGCAGACACGATGTGTCGAGGAACATCACTTCTTTGAGCAAAATTCGCACTTACTATACTTGGCATACAAGCTCTCTGCTCGTAACGTTTCGAGCAGTGCGGAGGTGTTCTCTATCTGACTCGCATTCTTGGAATAGATGAGAATATCATTGATAAAAACCAAGATGAAACTATCCAGATCTTGATGGAAAACTCGATTCATCGGATCCATGAAGGCTATTGGCGCATTGGTCGAACCAAGCGGCATCACGATGAACTCGTAGTGCCCATACCTCGTTACGAATGCGGTCGCAACGCGTCCTCCTTCACGATCTTCGGTGATGGTAGCGACCTCAAATCGATCTTAGAAGACACTCGCTCCTTTGAGCTGGTCAAGCAGATCGTCGATCCTTGGAAGATGATATACATTCTTGATCGTCGACTTATTCACTCTCGTAGTCAATGCACATCGCATTGACCCGTCCTTCTTCTTGACGAGTAAGCTGGCGCTCCCCACGACGACACGCTGGGTCGGATAAAACCTAGATCAACGACTCCGCAAGCTGCGCTTTGAGTTCTTGCAATTCTTTAGGTGCCATTACGTATGGTGCCTTTGATCTGGTGCTGCTCACGGTTCCGGATCAATAGTGAATTCCACTTGTCTATCGGTAAACCTGGCGAGTCCCGGGAAACACGTCCGGATATTCACACACTGCGGCTCCTCTTTGTTGTTTGCGCTTGTTCATCGTGCCCTTTGTGACTTCCTTCCCGATCATCCTCACCGCCTTGATGCTAAGATCATTAACGCGCAAACACCCATCCTTATGCCGTGAAACAAACTTCCACTCCTTCGTACATTCGAAAAGCAACTTCTCTCTCGAGACAACGTATAGTTGCCCTGTGCTTTTCCAACCAATCCATGCCAAAGATGACATCGAAATCTTCCATTCCGATGACATGCAAATTGACAAGGATCTTCTGCTCACAGATTTCTACCTCCTGGTTCGGGCAAATCTCTTTTGCCTTTAGCACTTCCCCTGACGGGATACTAATTTCCAGGGTACTCTGTGATTCCTTGGGTACCAAACCCAACCTCTCACACGCGATTCTCGAAACGAAAGAATGTGAGGCTCCTGTATCAAACAAAGCGAAAATGGGTATATCACTCATATGGATTATACCTGCAAGATTTTCGGGAGCTTGAGCTGCCTGCTGCTGATTCAAGGCGTACACCCTTGCTTGCTGCGGTGGCCTTTGGTTTGTTGGCCTAGGGTGACCTCCTGCTCCGTTGTTTGTCCTTGGCGAGCTGATTACGCCTCATGGGCTGGATCTTTGCCTTCTTGGCGGTACCTGCTGCAGCCTCCTAACGGACAATCTCGGCGTAATGTCCGGACTTCTTACAACGATAGCACTCGGTGCTACCTTGCGCATTCACGAAATGATTCCTTTGGCATTTACGGCACCAAGGTTTTCCACACCGCCGCATGGGTTGGAAATTCCTTCCCCAAGGTTGCCTTTCTCACTTGAATGCCTGATTCCTTGGAATCCGGACCGCTTCTGGTTCTCTTGGAACACTGATTGCCTCTCCTCGATCTTCCCATTTCCTCTTACCTCTTCTCAAATCGGTGGCTGTCCGGGTGGCATCGTTTCTCCCGGGCAACATTGACTCAATGTTTAATGCCGGTTCGAGGGCTAGCATCGTCGGATCTCCACGGCCCGACGAGCAAAATTCGATCTCGGTGAGTCCTCTCCTAAACACATGCGCCTGGCGACCTCGGCCGACAGTGCGTAGCATAACGTGATGAGAAGATTGAGCGGCGATCGTACTCGGTGACCGTCCTTCTTCCTCGGCGAAGATTCGAGTCGTTTTGCCTTCTCGCCTGTAAGCGCCGGCACGTATTTTCCATGAGTTCTTCCTGAAATCTTCCCGTATACCTTGCCCCTTGTCACGGTGTTAGAGTCCTTCACACAGTTCCTACCAATCGCCTCATCGGTTAGGCGAAAGATCGCGCAATTCAGCTTTTACATTTCTTCGCGGCCGATGTATTCGAAGATCCTTCGGTGGATCGTATCCAGTTCTCGGCGTCGATCGGTTCGCGAGACCGTCGAGCGTAGGGGATTACGCTGCGAAAACTCTCGATCGCATGCGGCTGAACCAAAGGTGGTTCTTGGGCTTCTTCCACGTTATTGTTCCTCGGTTCCTTGTTCTCGGCATTACATACCGGCGTTTGAAACATTAGAAACACTTTCGCATAGATAACCGGGTATCATCGCATAACATATATCATCACCCATATCACATATCATCACATATACCACATATCACGCACGATCACATATAATCATGCAATCATGTCAACATATCATCGTTATGTATTGCACATAACATTATCACATGCCACATAGATCATATATCATCATGGCATAGCTCATATCACATATAAGCATCAAACATAAACATCCATCATAGACGGCGTTAGTATCAAGAATATTCGGTGTCCATGAAGGACTATCAAAATCAAGATCGAGAGATATGTCGGTCAAAAGTTCGAGATATGAGCAAAAGAATCGACTCGGTTCTTGTCAAAGATGCCGCTCTGTCCATGCTTCTAGCGAGACTCTGCGATCACATCCTGACACACCGACTACCTAGATCCATGTCCTCCATATCATCCACTACTCTCCGTTCGTCCCAGCGGTTCCATTCTGCCTCTCCTCATCCTCTCTTTCCCTTCCTATCAGGGCTTGAATTCGGGGTGCCGCTTCAGAAAAGCGATCCTGCATGGAAGCAAGCCTCTCGTGGGTATGATCCCATCAAGCGTGCACGATCGCTGAGTGTCGGTGAAAGGCGTGCTGAGTCCTCGCTCTGGCGCTTGCCCTTCCTCAACATGCCCGACCTCATCAGAGTCATCGGCTATCTGGATCACCGGGTCCTCTGAGTCCTCACTGTCCTCCTCATTCTCATCCGGGTCTTCCTCCTCCGGTCTTCTTCCCGGATGCCCACGATGCGATTCGGTGGCACGAAAATTCGATCTGGGCCTCTTTCCGCCGCTCTTGTCGATGGACAATCTCTCAAATCACGGAAGTTCTCGCCTCAAAGTCGTTCCGTCCTCCGGAAGGTAAGGATCGTCGATGGAGGTGTAGTGGTGGTGTATCTGTTGCCTTGGCGATCGCTGATTGATGGTTGTTCTCCCAACGGCTCTTGGGAACATCATCCCTATCATCGATCTGGATCGGTCCTCGGGGTGTCTCGCAACCACATCCTCCTCGGATGGTATACCTCGGTGGTGCATCCTTTGTCTCCATACTCGAGCAACGAACTCGGTGAAATCGAGGTAAGGTGCCTCGTGATAGGATCTCGCCCGAACAACACATGTCCTTGCTTTCTCGCCCACGGTGCCATCCGTCGGTAGCCTTTCGGTCATCCGATAGTAGGCCTCAGATTCGACACTTTCCCACTTGTCTCGAACCTTTCTCCATAACTTGACAAATCTTCCGGAAATACTCCCAATGGCTCATGAATATTCCGGGTACATTCCACGAATTTCTGGATATGCTCATCCATCCTGGGATCTTAACCAGCGTTATGCGGGCCATGAATATCCATAAACCTACATGTTGGTTTATCAACATAACAACAAATATTCACGTTTCCTTTTCCGCCCGATCATACGGGTAATCATGTTTCAAACACATGTTCATTTCAACACATATCGATATCAATATCGATATTTATCATAATAATCACGTAAGCAAATCTGAGATTCACTTACAAGAACTCGTTCATCAAAATAAACAAGATTTTCAATCAACAACATATTGCTATGTAAACACATAAACTTACATCAACCATACGTGATCACATTAATCACATCATATCATATAAACGATTTTCACATCACGACCACACAGGCCCTTTTGTTCCATCAACAATCACTTCCACGTCCACATCACCATCCAACCACATCTCATCCACATCACGTTTACATCGCGTAAACTCTTTTGAGGCCAAAACACATGAAACCAAGATCACGTCAAACATCACGTAACCACATAAAGCATCGACAATTAAACACATACCTCATCCCTTTTTAAAGGAGGCGGCTGACGGTGGTGAGGGTAGCTGTACTGATGAGCAGTTTAGAAGAACAAGTTCTAAACACTCAATTTCAAACGTACAAGATATAAAGCAAATGAGCGCTTTGATATCAAACAATATGACACATACCCAAAGCGGAAAAGCGCTCGATACCATGCGGTATCGGATAATAAAATAGATGTCGGGGCGAGAACACCGCTGCGATACCATCTTTGTCACGCCCGATTCAGGAAGGCACGGATGCGGGGTGTGATTAGGGTGAGGGGTTAAGCGGGGAAGAAGGGGATACATATAACATACGATAAGAAGATGTGATCATGAAATCGGGCATCTCCTCTATAACTAGGACATATCACGAAGGAGAGGTGCACAAACAATCCACTGTGAGAATAATATCGATATCATAACCTCGAGAAAACATGATCTTGGTTTATTATAAGTAATGCGAAGGCAAAATAATATTACATCTGTCGACTAGACCGGTCAACCACATAGCATGCTCGTGTCGAGACTCACACGAGAATAACATAATAAATCTTGTTCCCAATCGAAAGCAAATAAGGGACGAGAATACATCAATATCGAATGCGTATATAACCAACATCGCGAAGCATAGCATAAAGAACCCGACTCCACCCCTCGGTGTCGCCGTCCGACCCTCCTCCATACGTGAAAAGATTTGAAAAAGAGTTTGGGGTGAGTACTAGCGCTTTCACTAGGTTTTATCATAAATCAAAAGAATCATGAGGCCGTGTTTAGAGCACTTACCTTAGAAGGTTTTAAAGCGTAAATCCACTTCTAAGTAAGCAAAATAGATTTTCATTTTCGATGCACGATCCGTTATTCTGTTACTCCCATCATAGAACCATGAACCACGGCTCGGGCGTATCCGCCAGCCCGTCACATGACATTCATTCGGCCCGGAACATATCCGATCGCCCGCGCCCGGGCGTATCCGGCCGGCTAACTCGGTGTGGACTTGATTGAATCCCGTCGAACCATAACCACCTCATTACCATTTTCGTGTGGACTTAGGGGTCTATCCCTTCCGAACCATAACCACGTGTTGGGGTTCATCCTTATGATCAATACTCGAGATGGTGATCAACCCGCGAATAGAGATCGTGCACAACCATGATAGAACCATATCTTGGATCGAGAGAACATTAATAATTTCACAAAACATTTTACGGTGTACATGTTTTATTTTGAAATATCGAGTAAATAACTCAAAATAAGCATATATAACCCAACTTGAACAAGCAGCGTCGGCGGGAGATATCTACGGATCCGATGACTTCACCGTCGCCTTTGGTAGGTACACAGTAACAAGGCGGAACAACTTTTGGGGTCACATCCCACAAAGCAAAGCAACATCATGATCAAACGACGATCGTAGCAAAATTAGGGTTTCGACTTTACGAACCCACATTTGGCACTCTCGGGTTTTCAAATCAACTCGATGCGAAGGGAATATATTCGGGCATCAAGACCTATAATAGGGTACTTTCAAAATATGCATGCATGCAAGTTGACTCAAATCTTAGCGTGAAGAAGCTTCAAAATCGATGCTATCCCGGATCTAGGATAAACCATCCAAAATCAATGCATGAAAATGGAAACATAAGCAATATGCATAACGGCGAACATGGAATGACAAGCGGCGTTGAAAATGGATAACACAGGCATGTCTTCCTTTAGAAAACTCAAGCAACGGAAAACATCCCGACATCTTGAAGCGAAAAAGCGTAAAGCGGATCGGTACTTTAGTAGAATGCATAGCACGGAACTCAAAACCTAAAGGACCCGTAGCAAAGGTGGCTCGTCGGCCACCAAATCGTGACCAACAGCCACGGTGGTGGCGGCCTTGGCGGCGGCGGCAATGGCCAATCGGTAGGCCTCGGCCGTTTTCCCGCCTCGTCCTTTAGAATCCCGAGTTTTATGCTATCGATCTACTAAAGGCGGAATCAAAACAAGAAAAGGATAAAAGCAGAAAAGCGGGCTGCGGGGGTGGTTGATCGGCGGTGGTGGCTCGGCGGCAAGCAATGGCGCCCGTGGCCTCCCGGCTCGATCCCCACTCCTCCGTGACTTCGCGTGCAGAGCTGCTCGGCTCTTCCGTAAACACAGAGGCGAAGAAATGAGCGTTGAAAATGAAGGCCTAGCCTCCTATTTATAGGAAAAGCAGTGTAGCATTTCTTCTTGTAATCGACCGCACACGGCCTTAAGCGGCGCAATTTTGCAAACGGACTCCAAATTTAGCAAACTTGGTACCCATGGACACAAAATAAAATACGGACACAATGACTATAAACAGATATTGTTTTAAAGACCGATGAAAAGTCCGGTTTTCGATAACTTCCGGTGCGAACCTTCATGGGTGGTCGAAAACACTGCATACTTAGTGTCTATGAATTCGTCATAAGACACTCTTCACAACGCACGAGGTTTCGTGACGGTCGCATCACCGAAACAAAAGTCAACCTTTGACCTTTTCTCGAAAAACATGCCATGCAAAGCGAAGCTTAAAAGGCGGGGTATTACGTAAAATATAAGTATACATTTAAGTTGAGAAGTAAAGTCGATGCGTAACAACGTTAGGTATGAAAATAAGATTAATACGTCGCGATGAATGGTTTGAGCGAGGAAGGAATGAAAAGATAGGATATTATATCTTTTTCGGGCCGCAATAAGTATAATAGTGGTTAAGGTATGAAAATAGGATCCTTGGCGTTAAAAGGATTGATGTAGTAACTCCGTTGTTTTCGGATCGATGATTATCAAAAAGTATAGCGATGTACTAAACCTCGTTTCTCACGTTGAAAAGGGTCTGCTCGGAGGAGAAAGAAGGCGACAATTAATTTCTAGTGGCGTAGGAACTTTAAGTTCCCGATGTGGGCTTTCTTACCAAAATCAATTCTGAGCTTTTGGAAAATGTTTCTTGTTATTACTTTCTTGTTTTACGCAAATGATAAAGTGCGATATTATGCGCCAAAATGTTTTATGTTTTGTATATGTCCATTCGGGTTGCTTGGGGCAACAGGAAAAGTATTACAATTCGGATCTAATTTGGAGGTGAAAGGAAATCCTAGCTTAGGGTTGTGTACACTTGACACGAACCGAGTTACGGTCGGTTGTTTGATCTACGAACCGTTCGCGGTCGATCGTGCGTCCGGTGAAGGAGGCCTCCCTCGTGGCGTTAATCCATATGCCGACTTGGAATATCGTTGAAAAGAAAATGTCTGCAGACAACTTTGAGAAAGTATGAAAATGTATTTAGTAAGCACTGGCCTTTTCAAATAAAACCCTTGTGTCTTCTTGTGATGTAAGCAACACAATATTTAGTAAAGTAAAATGTTTTCGTCATGTGTCCACCGAGTGCATCTTTGTACTCACCGCATATTGTTTTTAAATGTGCGAGTTGAGCGGTGATGAACAGCGAGCATGAGTTGGCGGAATCTTTTGTCAAGTAGTACAAAGTATTTTTGTTCGCCTTGAGAATGCATCTTCATATGCATCTCTCACACGTTTATTCATTGCCAAACTCTTGAGACTGTTATATTTTGTTTCTATGTTAAGCTTTATAAAATTTGTTTGTTGAAACCTTGAAACCTTCTTATATATATATCTAAAAATTTGTTTTGCTCTATCATGATTCTCGTTTCTGTTTGAAACATCTATATTTCTTCGTGGATGAAATGAGTTGAAAACCTTATTCTTTTCATATTCACTTAACCCAAACCCCAAGTCACGGTGCAGTAAGGTTTAGCCAAGCGGCCGTGTGAGTGGTATCGAGCGATTCGTTTGCTTTGAAACAAAAATATTCTTTCTATCCAAAGTCTGGCTCGAATCACTAGACTTTTGTGAAGCAGTCATCACCGCTCAACGCTCCTGTTCATCACGCTCAACCAGCAAGGAAAAGTAATTTCTGATGAATTCAAAAGTAAAGGTATGCTTTTAAAAGCTTTGAAAAAGTTATGTACAGTTTTGAGAAAGTATTTGTGAAAAATGTTTTAAAATGGACTTGCCGTTGAAAAGTAAACAGCTTTGAATTTTGATAATTCATTGATTAGACAACAAGTGGGTTGTCTGAAGAAGTATAAGATCATACCCGATTGGTATGTGATCATTTTGATGAAATTGAAAGAAATTAAAGCTTATACCCAGGGGGTATATGAGTACTGATAATGGACATATATAGAGTTATATGTCAGTAAAGTATGTTTATGAAACGAAGATGAATTGTGAAGTTGTTTTGATTTTCAAAAGAACGTAGATGAGCTCTAAGTTTCAAAGAACTTAGATTAAACGAACTCATAAGAAATTCTCTTCTATGTATAACGTAGTGTTTGATGAAACACGAGAACTTGAGAACCTAGAACACTTTTAGGTTCGATTTGACGAACGTAAATTGGAAAGCTACGAAGGAATGAATGTTTCAATGTACGAATATCACTCGCAACGTAGGGCACAACTTCTTCACTTAAGATTCTACGTAATGTAATCGACTGTTGTTTACACAAATTGATCTAGAGTGATAGATGAACTTGGGATTTTGATGATAAAGAAATAAGATAAGTAATTGCAAGATTATGCTAAAGGATGTTCACAAACCTTGTGTTTTGTGAAGATTAGTTCCTTAAGAAAAACTTATGATTTAAAGTTTCCCCCCATATTGCTTGCAAGTTTAAAACAGACTTACTTAGAACTATCTGTATTCAGATAGTAGGAAATGGGAATGATAAGGGTAAGAGTACGGACACGTACATTTCGGACTTAGAACTCACAAGGAAGTATCGACTCTTCTATTACAAAATAGGCACCGATCTAGGGCAATTCTTGGACGAGTTCTTAAAACTATGGATAGAGGCTCACAATCATGGAGTAACGGACTTGGATGGAATCCAGCGACTCATCCGCCGTTTGCTGACAGATTGGCAAGGCTATGCAAGAGAAATAGCAAAGGATTATGTTTTCTACAAGGAAAACTCAGAGGTTCTGGCATATTTACCAGAGTTCATGAGCCAGCTCAGATATACATACAATGTATATGGAGTAGCACCAATGGGAACTGACCTTTTTCCTGTGTTGGATAAACAGCATGAGAAGATAAAAGAATGGTTGTGTCAGGATGTTCCATACACCGGGCCACGTTATGTTCCTTCGGTTGTGCAAGAAATAGATGAAAATGGGCAATGGACAGGATCCTATCGCCCGAGGGGATTGGGGAGCGACCAGTGGAGACAAGAGCCACCACTTGGATAAATAAGAAAACCAACACCATAAAGGACTTCGATCGTTCTTTGAAGGATCTGGATCGTCTCATAAAGGACGCAAAAACATATCTGGAGACGGGAAAATTTCCAAACAAAGAGAACGATTCTGATGAGGGACCATCCGGGGCATAGAAAACTTAGATGTAGTAAGACCTATGAAGTTAGTCATGATATAGTTAACATGTAAAGTAAACAAAGTATGGCGACATGTTCTATAGTGGTATTAAAATTTTGGTGTAAATAGAACATCACGCTATGTACTAAGTTAAAGAAACCAATCATTATAAAGCTAATATATAGAAAAATCCTCATTGAGGCATTTTGATGAATACATGATATTACATGGTTTGCCGTGGAAAATATCTGGCATGTATTGTTCCATGATCTATAAAGAAATTATGTGCTAGTTATTAATTTAGAAGTTGACGTTTGTTTTGTTTAAAACGTTAAGAATGCCTCCTAGAAGAGAATTGGGACGTAGGAGAGGAGAGGAAACTCCGGAACCGGAATTCCAACAACCAACACCACCTCGTTAAGTAGAGGCACTGTTCCTCAAGCAAAACCCGCCCACATTTAATGGGACTGGAACTCCCAATGAAGCTGAACTTTGGGTAAGGTCAATAGAACAAATTTTTAATTTCCTGCAATGTACGGATCAGGAAAGAATTTCTTGCGTTACCTTCCAATTAACGGGTTCAGCAGACTTCTGGTGGGAAACCAGAAGGAAAATTATGACTGAAGAACAGATGGAGGAATTTACTTGGGAGGATTTTAAGACGGTACTGTATGACAAGTATATTCCAAAGAGTTATAGAAAGAAACAAGAAAACGAGTTCTTCAGTCTCAAACAAGGAGATAAGTCGGTAACAGAATATGATCGGATATTCTGTGACATGTCAAGGTTTGCCCAGAATCTAGTAGATACCGACGAAAAGATGGCTGACAAATTTAGATCTGGACTACGGCCTGAGATTAGGATATCTCTTGCCAGCCATGGAGCAATGACCTATACCGAAGCCTTAGGAAGGGCTTTGGATATAGAGGAAGCATTGCCAGAGAATAAGCCAGCTATAGTCCAAATGGACAAAGGAAAGAGGAAGTGGGAGGACAACTCTAAGGGAAATTACTACAGCCAGGCAGAAAGAAAACCATGGACAAATAATCAAAGGCCCCAATGGACACAAAGGCAAGGGCAAGGTCGTCCAATGACTTTTGGACAAGGTAGGAATGACCAAAGACAGCTGACGAATCCTCAATGCCCACGATGCCATAAGTATTACTCTGGCACTTGTCTAGCTGGGCGTATTAACTGTTTTAGGTGTGGACAACAAGGACATTTTGCGAATAACTATCCACAACAAGGACAAGCGATAATAGATAAACCTAACCCACCACGACAAGTCCCACCGCAAAAGGCAATGCAGCAGCCACGACAGGCAAGGGCTTATGCTCTCAACCAACAAACTGAAGATGACCAGAACAACCCGACAGGTTGTGATTATATTATTGCTATGGGAAGTTCAAGACCACGATATTATACGCGAGTATTTTAGAACTTAGCACGAAACGAGATGAAGGAATACGAATCTTCTTCATCAAAGGCAGGAGATACGACGTTAGCATAAGTTCGCTCAAAACTTAGATTTGAACATAGGATTCACCGTCTATAAGAATCGATAGTTGAGTAGATACGAATGAAAGTTAAGATCATACGACGAATAAATGGGTACGAGGTACCAACGTCGGAATGGAAAATGCAAAATAGAGAAGGAGAAGAGAGCGCTGTGAAATTTCGAGGACGAAATTTCTGTATGGGGGGTAGAATGTAATACCCCGAATTTCTGGGTTTAAAAATTTTGAAAATAAATAAGGAATAGTACGATCAAAACGAAAACGAAAGTGAATGTCGGTAATTGTCGATTTTGAATAAATCAAAATTTCTCTTGAAAATTTGAACGAAATAATTTTTAAATATGTTTTTAAGCATATTTGAGATATTATTTACACTAAGGAAGAAAAAGAAATATTTTTCTATCACGTCCCCACTCCGGATAACCCGGACTGGAGGGTGACTAATACTAGGAATAGTATTTGGGGTTCACGAAGGCTAATGTAAAGGAACATATCAAAAGTAAAATAACATGCTTGAACATAACATAAGGTGATATCAAAACAAATCAGGTGGTTTAGGCCATCAGACCCAAAGGTCAGCAATGGTCTGACGGACCTCAACAGTGCTTAACATCATACATAACGTAAATAAATTCAGAGTTGCAGCGGAAAGTGTGTGAATACATATATGACGATATGCATTCAAGGTAAAACCAATTCTTAACAAAACAGTCAAGGACACTGGACTCCTCAACACTCCTCCATCACCATCATCAGAACTCAACCTGCACATTTAAAAACAAATATGCAGGGCTGAGTACGAGAAATGCACTCAGTGGACTCATGCCGAAAACATTTTATTAGAATTAAATTACACTGCCAATATCATGGTAAGACACAAGGGTTTTAGTTGAAATGTCTTGTGCTTACTAAAACATTTTCAGTTCGTAAAAGTCGCTCGACCGAGCATTTTTCTTGGTGTGTATGATCCGTATCCCATAATCTCATTTCATCATAACATCATAGTTCAAACGTCGTGAAGGAGGCCTCCCTCAACGACGCCGTGATCGGCCGTGAATTGTCCTTACAGCACACAGTCACTCTCAAGTGTACACGTTAATCCTAGCCAGGCATCTTCTTCCGGCATAGGATCCGATATCGATTTCATAACTGGGTTGGGTGCGACCCAACAAAATTCATCTCATTCATATCATTCATATCAATCATATCAATCATATCATTCACATCATTCATTCCGGATAGGATCCATACACAAAACAGAAACATTTTTGGCAGGTAATCTTGTAAACATTTTATCAACAGTTGAAAATAAGCATGATAAATAAATTCATTTGGAAATAAATTTAATTAAGAAAGCTCGTATTTTATTTTGGATAAGAAGCCCCACTTTATTGAGGTAAAAAAAGCCCACCTGGACTATGGTTCGTCTTAACTCGAGTCCTAAGTTTGATTGCTCGTCAATGTCCGGTAGTCACGTTCGCGTCCACACCTTTACGTAAAGCGATATTTTAGTACGTCGTTCACGTTTCTCGAAACTTTCAAAGTCTAAGATAAACTTCGATATTCTATATCGATATAAACTTAATTCCTTAACGAATTAAATACGCTTTTCAATCATGTATTTCAATTGAACAGTTCTCGTTCTTCGAGACACGTTCAACTATTTCGTTTAACCTTTCGGTTTAAGCGTTCGGCGTAAACATCGTTTCTCGATATAAGGATTTCAATTGAAATCTTTTCTTACTAATGAGGTATCTTACCTAATTAGTACGTAATACGCGTATTAGCGTATTTATCGAACGTATTTTGGTACGTTTGACTTTAAAAGTCAACAAGGTCAACAAAGTCAACAAAGTCGACAATTTTGACTTTTCAATAGTAATTTCTTACTAATTCATTTTATAAATCGATTTTCAATCGATTTGTAATATTCTAAAGAAACGAACATACGATTACGGTATACTAAACCCGTAATTAGAGTTTTTCCCGAATATTCGTATCTGTATGACATCGAATTGTATTTTGATTCAGTATCGATATAACGAATTCCTTTTATAATTCACTAAGGATTGTGAATTACGGATTTGAAATTTATAAAATAATACGACAGTATTATTTTATAGTCAAACGCGTACCGAACGTCAATATCTTAAGAAATTTTCTGAGCAGTGAAGCTTGGAATTAATTTCCATATTAATTCCTATAATAATGGAATTTTATTTATTTAGTAAGTATGAACTTACTACGACCATTTTGAGATGAGTCGATTTTGAGCGTTTGAGGCGTTTTGAGCGTCGGCGTCTGAGACGTTTTGAAAAATGCGCTAAATGCTCAGGAAATTATTATATTTAATTTCCTATTATTATTTTATATAATTTTAGTATTATTAATTATTAAAAACGAATTTTTAACTATTTAAAATTCGATACTTTCGAAATGGGTTTTTCGAAAACCCTAATGTTATAAACTATGGTTTTTCACATGAAATGATACCATTAAATTATCCTATGATATCTAAACTATATGTTATGATATATATGGATATTATTAAGCATTAAAATCAAATTTTGGACCATAGAACTCGATGGTTTCAATTTATTAATTTCGAAACCCTAATTTTCGAAATTAGGGTTTTGTGTGCTTAAAATGTGCTATTATTTTACTCTATGCTATTATTTATTATCTAAATCATATATTATGATATATATGTGTATAATTTGATCGAAATTGACATGAGTATCAATAATAGGTGTGATTTATATTTTTAATCCTATTTTTCCAATTTAGTATCGGTAATTTCGAAATTGTGTCTATGAGTTGATTTAATTATTTTTATGACATGTATTATATATCTATGATCATGTATGATATATATTATGTATTAATGTACAAAAATAAAATTTAAATCAGCCCCTAAACAAACACATGCGCCGGCTTGCTCCCTTCCCCAATACACAAATGATTTCACCTTTTTAAGTTGCCCAATGCATGAAGAGCTCCTTAAACACTCTTTAATCATCACCCCCACTCCCCAAAAATTTGCTGCATTTTAATTGAGTGTGTGTGTGTAACCGTGTAGAGCATGAGAGAGATATAGGGGGACTCTTCCCCTTTCAATACACTTTACTCATTATACACTCTCCAAATAATTTTTTTTGAACACACACAACACTCTCTCCTCTCATTTTTCTGCTCCCAGCCGTGTACTCTCTCCCTCTCCATTTCTAAATTTTTCTCCTTTTCTTATCCATTTCTTCACCAAGGTGATACCACACTTTGTTCTTGGACTCCATAGCTATTCCAAAGGTAAACATGGACCTTGGGTTCGATCATTCTCTTCTATTTTCCGAGAAAACCGAGAGCATGTCCTATATATATGTGTATGTGTTTGAATGTTCTTATGGATAAGATATCATGTACATATGTGTTCTTGATGATTTTATTTGTAAAAATATGAGAATGTATGCTAGAATGAACATATGACATTGTATATGAAATGTATGTAAGGATTTAGTATGTGTATGATTTTCGAACCAAGAGCATGTGTTAAAATAATTTTTGAAAAATGCTAAAAATATTTTTGTGTTGACCGAATATGTTTCAAGTGTTTTTAGCATGGATTATTGCTCTATGATATGATTTAAGACCATGGTATATCATTTAGAAATTTTCAAAAACCCTAGCTTTTATTTTGGAAATTACCGTGAGACATGTATGGTTCATACCTTGATGTATGATTTTATTTTTGAACATGCAATGACATACTAATGCTTTAGAACCTTGATTACATGTTCTATGATTTATTTAGAATTTTTGAAAATCATATGCTTAATATTTAATTATTACCATGAGCTTATGAATAGGTATGTTAGTGTATGATTTTTATTTTTAACATCCAATGGTGTATTAATGCTTTAATGTATTAAATATGTGATGTATGATTTTATTGGAATTTTTGGAGATCAAATGCTATATTAAATCAAATAATACCATGAGCTACCATACTCAATAAGGTGATGATTTAATTAGTTTTGATAAATATTATGATGTTATATTAGTATACTATAGTATATAATCATGGTATATAATTGTTAGAATTTTTGAAAATCAAAAACCAAATAATAATCAAAAAAGCCGAGAGCTTTATGGGTTATGATGATAAAATTTTATAATATAATGTTTAATCATGTCATAAATTATTTGGAAATTTTAGAAATTGTTTGATAATTATTTGGTAATTATCTCATAATTACCGAATGCAATATGAAATTTATTTATTGGTGATTGAATGGTTATGATGAACTCTAGGTTATAATTGTGACATATATTGATGTTGGGACATTATACTATGTGTATATCAATTTTAGGAAATTTTGGATAATTATTCCATATTTTATGGAATTACCGTAGCTATATATATATATATATGTTAATGATTGACAAACAATATTATATGGATGTTATAAATTCCTATTCTGGACCATAGTGTGTAATAATACACTATATTAATTTAGAAAAATTTTCGAAAGTCATTTGGTAATTTTAAATTAATTATCGAGAATTTTCGATAATTAATAAGGATTTTAAATCCTTTTTAATTCAGTTTATTAATAAATTATATGTCTAATTAATATTCTGGACATATTTGAGATTTATAAAATTTTTAAACATAGATTGCTATGTTTGAGATAAACGTTTATTTTTAACATTTTTAAATCGAAAAATACACGTTTTGAATATAAAAAGGATTAATAATTGCGAAAATTATTTATAAGTCCTTTGATTTACGTGATAAATCGAGAAATAGGACTTTACGATTTTTAATCGATCGAATTTCGATTTATAAATAAAATAGTAAGAAATTATTATTTAAAAGTCAAAATTGTTGACTTTGTTGACCAGTGTTGACTTCGTTGACTTTTTAAATCAAATGTACGATTATACGTTCGATAAATACGCCAGTACGCGTAAGATATACTAATTGAGTATGATACCTCATTAGTAAGAAAAGATTTCACAAATGAAATCCATATATCGAGAAGCGTACTTATGTTACGTCGAATGTTTAAACCGGAAGGTTAAAGCGAAATAGTTGAGCGATCTCGAAGGAAGAGAACAATTCAAATTATATACGATTTGGCGTATTGAATTCATTAAGGAATTCAGTTCACCTCGATATAAGATATCGAAGTTTATCTAGATTTTGAAAGTCTCGAGAGACTTGAGCGACGTACTAAAACCTCGCTTTTTCGTAAAGGTGTGGACGAAAAAATCGGCGACCGGATACTGACGTGCAAACAAACCTAGGACTCAGTTTACGACGAACTATAGTCCAGGTGGGCCCCTTTTCTTACCTCACTAATGTGGGCTCCTTTTCTTACCTCACTAATGTGAGCTTACTTTTCAAACAAGATGTGACCTTACTGTTATTCCAAAATGAGTTTATTTACAATGCTTATTCTACAACTGTTGACAAATGTTTACTGCATTACCTGCCAAAAATATTACATTTTGTGTATGGATCCTATCTGTTATGCCGGGTAGGGTGTGGCGATAGTTGGAACTATATTATGACAAAGTTATGTCATATGTGGGTCGCGCCCAACCTTTTATTAATGTCGGGTCTGTCTTGTTTGATGATAAATGCAGCTAGGATTGGCGTGAAGGTTGGAACTATTGCTATGTGTAACATTGTGAGAGTGTCTGCATGACGGGATTACGGCCGGTCACGGCGTCGTAGAAGGGAGGCCTCCCTCTCGACGTTTGATTTTTAATACTGTTATGAATTGTGACTATGAGATACGGACCATACACACCAAGAAAATGCTCGGCGGCGATGTTTATGAACTGAAAATGTTTTAGTAAGCACAAGGCATTTCAACTAAAACCCTTGTGACTTACTCTGATATTGGCAGCGTAATTTTAATACCAAATGTTTTCGGCATGAGTCCACTGAGTGCAATTTCTTGTACTTAGCCCTGCATGTTTGTTTTTAAATGTGCAGGTTGAGCTTCGATGATGATGATGGGGGAAAGTGTTGAGGAGTCCGGTGTCCTTGACCAGTTTATCTAGAATTTGTGGTTTTCACCTTGAATGCTTATCATCATATATGTATTCATACACTTTCATTGCTAAACTACGAATTCATTTACTTTATGTTTTGGTATGAATTGTTAAGGTCTCTCGGTCGTTTATATCTTTGGATTGTGGGAGGATAATCTGACATGAATTATTGAGGTCCATTGGACTCATGTTAAATCTTTGAGTCCGATGGCTAACCCTTTGAATCGTTATGACATCATCTTATGTTATGATCAAGCATGCTAGATTATTTCTTGTTATATCATTATATCATGTTCGAGCATGCTAGTTTATTGTTATTATGCATCTTTATCTTAGCCGTGTAACCCCTGAAATACTACTCCTAGTATTAGTCGTACTCCAGTCCGGGTCGTCCGGAGTGGGGTCGTGACACGATTTCATTTCGTCAAGTCCTATTTCTCGATTTGTCACGTAAATCGATGGACTTATTAATATTTTCTCAAATATTAATCCTTTTAATCATTAAACCATATATTTTCGTTTATAACGTTATTAAATATAACGTTTCGTCACAAACATAGTAATCTATGTTTATAAAATTTTATAAAATCCAAATATGTCTAAAATAATATTTAGACATATAATATATTATTAAACTTAATTTAAAAGGATTTAAAAACCCTTATAAATATATATATGCTCTCGCTAATTTCATGAAAATTACCAAATGATTTTTAAAAAAATTTCTAATTTCATATAGTGTATTATTATACACTATGGTCATTATTATGTATTAATATCATCCAAATATCCTTCGATTATTACCTTATAATTTTATAAGGTCACGGTATTATTGAAATAATTGTCCAACAATTCCCAAAATTTTATACAATTAATACAAGGTTCCAACATCAATATATAACACATTTATAACCTATAGTCCATAATAAAAAATTTCTTCATCAAGGAATTAATCCTCAATGCTCACGGTATTATCAAAATAAATACCAAACAATTCCCAAAAATTCCAATAAAATTATAACATGCTCAAACATTATAGTATAACCATTTAACATCAACCAAAACCATTTGAATCATCACCTTATGGAGCATTAAGCTCTCGGCTTTTTTGATTGTAATGGGTAATTGGTTTCCAAAAATTCTAACAATTATACACTATGCTTATACACTATAATGTAACAATATAATATTATAACATTCATCAAAACCCATTTAAATCATCACCATCTTTGAGCTAGAGCTCACGGTTTATTTGATTAAAATTGGTATTTGATTTCCAAAAATTCCAACAAAATCATGTAACACATAATCAATATACTAAAGCATTAATATACCATTGCATGTTCAAAATAAAACTCATACATTAAGATATGAACTAAGTAGCATTCGGTCCTTTCCTAAAATTCATGCATTTGATTTTCAAAAATTCCAATAAATTCATAGAACTTATAATCAAGGTCCTAGAGCATTAATATGTCATTGCATGTTTAGAATAAAAATCATACACCAACATATAATTTTTATTGTTCACGGCATTTTTGAGAAAATAGGTCTAGGTTTTTTTCAAAAATTCTAAATAAATTACTATGAACTCTAAACATATCATTGAACAATAATCCTTCCTCAAAAATATTTTATCATTTTCGAAATAATTTATAAACAACATTCATGCTTCAAACATAATATATATATACTAGATCCTTTCAAATATTTCATATGCAATAACCTATGTTCATCCAAACATACATTTCCTATTTTTAACAATAAAAATCATCAAGAACATGTACATACACCATATCTCATATATAAGAACATTCGAAACATATATATACACAATGAACAAGTCTTGATTTTTCTTGAACAAATGATGATAAAAATCGAAACCATGGTCCATGTTTTACCTTTGGAATGGTAGGGAATCCAAGAACAATGGTTAATGTATCAAGCTTTGGGTGAATGGAGAAGAAGAAGAGAAGAAAAATTTTAGAAAAATGGAGGAAGAAGCTCACGGTTCTCAGCAGATTTTAGGGAAGGGAGGAGAGTGTTTTTGGTGTTCCAATATTTTGAAATGGGGATAATGAATAAAGGGGTGAAGGGGAAGAGTCCCTCCCCTATATTGGCCTCTCTATCACACGGCTAATACCAAACAAATGAATAAAAATATTGCAGCCAATTGTTTAGTGGGGTGGTGATCATGAGTGAGTGCAAAAAGGTTCTCCATGCATTGGGCAACAGAAAAAGAAAAAGGATGCCTTGTACAAAGGGTGTAGCCGGCGCACATGATGGGTTCCAAAGGGTGGATTTAATTTTCTTATACTATAATACTATGTATTAATCAAGATATAAGTCATAGATGTAAAATGCATGTCATTTAAATAATTAAAACATCACATAGTAAATATATATCAAAAATAACGTGAACTAGGCTATAAAAATATAACTCACGCCATTTATCATTTCAATAGTCATTTTCGTGCCAAATATATGTATATATGTCATAACATATAGTTTAGATAATAAATAATAGCATAGGATAATTTAATGGTATCATTTCATGTGAGAAAACCCTAATTTCCAAAGTTAGGGTTTTCGAAAATCACATCTTGTAATTATCGAGTTCTATAGCCTTATTATTGATTTTAATGCTTATTAATCCTGTAATTATATAAAATAATAATAGGAAATTAATTATAATAATTTTCAGATCATTAAACCCATTTTCAAAGCGTCTTTTACGGCGTTGGCGTTAACGTCTCAAAGCGTTAATAATCGACTCATCTCAAAATGGTGGTAGTAAGCTCGTACTTATTTATAAATAATATTCCTATTAATATAGGAATTAATATGGAAATTAATTCAAGCTTATTTGCTTAGAAAATTTCATAAAATTCGACGTTCGACACGTAATCGGTGTTAAAATTATCTTTGTCGAACCACATCGTATTATTCTATTCCTTAATTCACAATCCTTAGTGAATATAAAAGAAATTCATTACTTAAGCTCTTGAGTCGAATCAAGATTCGATGTCATAAAAAAAATATATCTGGCAAAACCCTAATTCACTTTGGTTTAAAATACCGTAATTAGGCGTTCGTTTCTTGAATATTACATTCCCCTTAAAAGAAATTTCAGTCCGAAATTTGCATACCTTTAGAAAAATAAATCGGTATCGTTCTTTCATTGATTCTTCAAGTTCCCACGTGGCTTCTTCTTGTCCGTGGTGTCTCCACAGCACTTTGACTATCGGAATCGACTTGTTCCGTAGTTGCTGAACTTTATGGTCGAGTATTGCTGCGGGTTCTTCTTCATAGCTCATGTCTGGCTTGAGGATCACTTCGTCTTGATGGATCACGTGCTTTGGATCGTGTACGTATTTTCGTAATTGTGACACGTGAAAAACATTGTGAACATTCCCCAAGTTTGGCGGAAGAGCCAACCTATAAGCTACTGGACCTATCCTCTCTAGGATCTCTTATGGTCCTATAAAACGGGGTCTTAGCTTTCCTTTTAGTCCAAACCTGACAATCCCTTTCGATGGAGAGACCTTAAGAAAAACTTTATCTCCATCTTCAAACTTTAGCTCAGATCTACGCGTATCAGCGTAGGATTTCTACCTATCTTGGGCTCTTTTATCCTCAGCCTAATTTGATTGACGATCTCAATCATCTCGTTCACTGCTTCTGGCCCTATGACTTTCCTCTCACCTACTTCATCCCAATAAAGCGGTGATCTACACTTCTTGCCATACAAGGCTTCGTATGGGGCCATACCAATCGTCGCTTGATAGCTGTTGTTGTAGGCAAACTCAATATGGGGTAGAATATCTTCCCATTTTGCACCTCGATCCAACACTACTGTCCTCATCATATCCTCTAGTGTCTGGATCGTTCTTTCCGACTGCCCATCAGTCTGTGCGTGAAATGCCGTACTGAAGTTCAATTTCGTACCCAATTCCCTTTGCAGGCTAATCCAGAATCTGGATGTGAACTTGGAGTCTCTATCGGAGGTAATAGATTTTGGCACTCCATGTAATCGTATGATTTCTTTGACGTACAGCTGGGCTAACTTGTCAGATCCATAAGTACTTTGAATTGGTAGAAAGTGAGCACTCTTTGTGAGTCTATCAACAATTACCCATATGGCGGTGTTTCCTCTTTTCGATTTGGGTAAGTTCGTAACGAAATCCATCGTTATCTCATCCCATTTCCACTCGGGTATTTCCAATGGCTGTAACTTTTCGTATGGTCGTTGATGTAACGCCTTCACTTGCTGGCAAACTAGGCAGCGTTCTACGAAAGAAGCTATGTCTCGTTTCATGCCTTCCCACCAGAACTTTTCCTTCAGGTCTTGGTACATCTTAGTACTACCTGGGTGGGTGGTGTAGGGTGTATCATGTGCCTCACTCATGATCTCATTCTGTAGCTCTACGTCGTCTGGAACGCATATCCTTCCTTCAAACAATAAGGCGTTGTCCGACGCCTCCTGGAAGTTCTTAAATCCTTCAGACCTTACCCTTTCTCGGATCTTTTCTAACTTTTCCTCCATCCTTTGTGTCTCGACAATCCTTTTTCTTAAATCAGACGTCAATGTGAGTGTAGCGATACAACTCGTGATCGTCTCTGGTCGTTCTACCAGTTCAATCCTCATTCTTTCAAACTCTTCAACGAGTTTCTTTTCTTGTGTAAAGAGACATCCTAGCTTGGTTTGACTCTTACGACTCAAGGCGTCAGCTACTACATTCGCTTTACCCGGGTGATAGTTAATACCACAGTCGTAATCCTTCACTAGTTCGAGCCATCTTCTTTGCCTCATATTCAAATCTCTTTGCTCGAAGAAGTACTTCAAACTCTTATGATCCGTGAAGATCTCACATCTCACTCCATAGAGATGGTGTCTCCAAATTTTTAGTGCGTGAACTACTGCTGCTAATTCCAAGTCATGAGTTGGGTAGTTCAGTTCATGGGGTCTGAGTTGTCGGGATGCATATGCTATCACCTTTCCTTCTTGCATCAAAACACAACCCAGTCCAGTCTTAGAAGCATCCGTATAAACTACATATTCTTTGTCCGCTTCTGGAATTGCTAGCACTGGTGCACTTGTCAACTTTTCCTTGAGTTTTTGAAAACTCGCCTCACATTCTTCAGTCCAGTTGAACTTGATTCCCTTTCGGAGTAGCTGGGTTATTGGCCTTGCAATTTTGGAGAATCCTTCGATGAATCTCCTATAATAACCAGCTAGTCCTAGGAAACTTCGGATCTCATTCTGAGTCCTTGGCGATTTCCATCCTTGCACTGCTTCTACTTTGGCTGGATCCACTTTTATGCCTTCTGCAGACACGATGTGTCCAAGGAACATAACTTCCTTTAGCCAAAACTCACATTTGCTGAACTTAGCAAAAAGTCTTTCATCTCTCAAGGTTTGCAATACTGTTCTTAGATGTTCCTTATGATCCTCTTCATTCTTTGAAAAGACAAGGATATCATCTATGAAGACCAAAACGAATTTATCCAAGAATGGATGAAATACTCTGTTCATGAGGTCCATAAATACAGCTGGTGCATTGGTTAATCCGAACGGCATAACTATGAATTCATAGTGGCCATATCTGGTTCGGAATGCAGTCTTAGGTACATCTTCCGGCTGTATTTTCAGTTGATGGTAGCCTTACTTGAGATCAATTTTCGAGAAAACACCTGCCCCTCGTAATTGATCAAACAGGTCATCAATCCTTGGCAAAGGATATTTGTTCTTGAGTGTCATCTTGTTCAGCTCTCGATAATCTATGCACATCCTCAAAGAACCATCCTTTTTCTTGACGAACAAAACAGGCGCTCCCCAAGGTGAAACACTAAGTCTAATGAAACCTAGATCCAACAATTCTTGAATTTGGATCTTCAGTTCCTTCAACTCCTTTGGGGCCATCCTATAGGGTGCCTTCGGCACTGCAGCCGATCCGGGTTCCAAGTCGATGGTGAACTCTAATTGTCTATGAGGAGGTAATCCTAGTAGATCTTCGGGAAATACATCCGGAAATTCTCGAACAACTTCTATGTCCTCAATCCTCGCTTCTGGTTTATCTTCCCCGTTCAGGTAGACGAGAAACGCATGGCATCCTTTCTGGTTTATCATCCTTCTCGCCTTCAATGCTGACACAATCGGGATTCTCCTTCCCATGCTGATTCCATGAAAATGCATAGCCTCTTGTCCAGGAAAGTGAAACAAAATTTTCCTTTCCTTGCAAAGAATCGTGGAATGATTTCTAGCTAACCAGTCCATTCCTAGGATTATGTCTACGTCACCCATGGGTATTATGTTCAGATCATTTGCCAGAACTTTAAGTGATCCTAAAGTCAACTCTAGGTTCGAGCAGATATGTGTGACAGTCATAATCCCTCCTATAGGCGATGAGATTCTCATATCCTGACTTGCCTTTTCAGACCTAAGTCCCAACAATTCTACGCATGATTTGGCTATAAAGGAATGCGAAGCACCCGTATCGAACAATATTATAATAGGTACGTTGAGAAGGACTCCCATACGCGGGTTTCCACGATTTTGTTAGATTCGCCTCGATTGTAAGGCATACGCCCTACTTTGGGCGGTGAGGTGACGGGTGCTTGCCCTCTTGATTCTCTGCGGCTTTGCCGCATGTGGTGTTGGCGTTGCTGCTGATGGTGGTCGCCTTGGTTGTTGAGGTTGCTTTGCCACTTCTTCTTCTTTGGAGTTCTTGTTGGGGTTGTTGTTGAGGTTGAAATTTGGAATTGTGGCAGGGGTTGGGGCTGGAACTGTATAGCCCTAAGCGGCTGGGTATTGCCGGGTTGATTCGCCCTCACCATCGTGTCCGAGCGTACCCCTAGGCAATTGTTGGCATAGTGCCCTCTCGCTCCGCACTTGAAGCAATTCACATTGCCTGCCATGCACATTCCTTTGTGCATCCTATGGCATTTAGGGCATGGAGGAGCCCTCACTTGCTCTTGTGGGCCTCTTGTCGGAGGAGCAAAAGCTGTCCTCTTCCAACCCTGCCCTGGTTGTACCGTGTATCCTTGCCAGGGTCGCTTGTGACTTGTATTCTCATAGTTTCCCCTATTGTTATTTCCGCGACTCGCTTCCCACTTCCCTTTTCCTTTGTCCATTGAATTCTGCGTCTTGGTTGAGACCGGCTTGTCTTCAGGCATTGCTGCCTCAATATCTAGGGCTCGTGCAAGAGCCTCGGTATAGGTCAGGTCTCCATGGCTGGTGAGAGACATCCGTATCTCTGGCCTTAGACCTGATCTGAATTTCTCCGACATTTTCAGGTCGGTGTCTACTTTTCGGGGCATATCTCGACATGTCGCAGAAAGCGCGATCATAGTCGGTTACTGACATCTTTTCTTGCTTCAGCATGAAGAATTCATGCTCTTTCCTCTTCCTGTAGCTCTTCGGTATGTACTTATTATACACTTCTTTCTTAAAGTCCTCCCACGAGAACTCTTCCAGTTGTTCATCGGTGAAGGTTTTCTTTCTGGCCTCCCACCAGAAATCAGCAGGTCCATTCAGTTTGAATGTTACACATGACAGTCGCTCTTGCGCTGTGCATCTTAGGAAGTTGAAAATTCGCTCAATGGTTCTCACCCATTGTTCAGCTTCCTCTGGACTTCCTTTTCCATTGAAGGCAGGAGGTTACATCTTAGGAGCGATTCCTCTATCCTGCGATCAGGTTGAGGTGGAGGTGGTTGGGGTATATCCTCTGCTTCTTGTTCGGGATTCTACCTCTTCCCTTGGTCTTCCTCGTCCTCTGCCTCTAGCTTCTTGTTAGGGTTTCTTCTAGGAGGCATTCTGATATATAAGGCATATAATCGTCAATCACTCATTGCTTTCATAGCTTAACATACATAATATCATCATAGCCTCATTGTAAAACGATCTTAAATAAAACATTTTGTCCTTGACATAAACAATTTTTCCGCAAAAGCCCCTCGGGGTCGTAAATATATATATATATATATCCAAAAACTCTACCGTAGGCAGGATGTTCAAAAACCAATAGTCATGAAACAAAAACACAAATCCCGGCTCACACGGCCTTTCAAAACATCGAGTTTTCCATCAAGTCCAGACATAAAAGGAACTAGCATACATGCTAATCATAACAAAGGTCTAATTAAGCCTTCATCTAATGCCTTCATCAGGCAACTTCCTACTCTTCATCCTCCTCGGGGTCCTCTTCCTCTTCAGGATCCTCTTCTTCATCAGAATCATCTTCGCGAGCACGTACCCTAGATGGTCCTGCGCCATCATCTCCTACCATCGGTATGTCGCGCATGGGGTTGAAGTCATCGTCGCCATACAGGTCGTAGTCATGGCGAATCGGACTATAGCCATCGAAAGCATCCGATACGCTCATCCGCGCTGTCCGGCGGAAAGGCTCTACGGGTGGTAGTGGAGCTGTCATAGGTGGTAGAGGTGGTAGTGGTGGACGTACGGGGTGTCCAAAAGCCAAAGGAGGAAAGACAGGCTCTCCTAATGCTCTCGGGCGTGCTGCTCTATCCAAACGAGCAGGTCTGCCCTCGTCAAACAGATATGGAGGCACTACCGGGTCAATTTGACGCGGAACCTCAGTATACAACCACTCCGGCGATTCATCACGCCAGGTATACTCTCGTGGAGGGAGATAAGGTCCCCTCGGTGCGGCTCCGTAGATGCTGTATACGTAAGTCAGATGACTCACGAACCTGGGCAGATCTCCAACCAGATCATAACTGCCAACCGCTCGGTATATGTAATCCCCTGACACCTCTCGGGCGTAGTCCTCCCAATCACAGGGGAGTATGGCTAAGAGACGTCTGATACCGTCATAATCAGTCGCACCGTAGGCTCGGGCGTTCCTCCAAAGTCGGAGGTAATACATCAGGAACTCGCCTAGGTCCTCACCGCAGCACATCCAACTCTCACGGTAGGTGCGCATCACCTCCTCGGGGGTAGGGTGTGGTCCTAGCCTCCTCCTAGCTATGTATCGCATCTCCTCCATCTGTCACGATCAAAACTAACATAAGTCAAACTAACGTCATCCGATAAGCGGATAAGGATAACTTAAGAACATCTAATAAGCAACTGGGTTAAACTAAACAATCTATAAGATAGGTAGCGTCATAAGGTATAGCACATACCATAACTTATCTTCTACTCAGAAACTTATTATCCAATAGCGTTCTAATGCATAGGCTATGCTATGAGATCCTTGTTCTAAACAAAACACTTGCACTAATGTTCAACAGACTCTAGCGTATTCTGGAGACAGAATTAGGAATTCTGTTCTTCATAACAAATGAAGATCAGGGTGTTAGGAGTACGCAGGTAAAAACCATGCGTAAATCGGAGTCCTAACGAAAGAGAACTGGATAAAACAAATTTACTGCACAGTGCAGAAAATTTGCGCGATCGTGCCAAAAAAAATAAAATTCGAGGCATATGCCGGCGTAATATGATTATCGTGTCCACGTATTCATGTTGATGTTGGGCATTCTGAAGTCGAAGCTGAAGTCCATGTCATAGTCCAAGTCGACGGTCACCCATGTCGAAGTTGTGATGTGATGCCGACGTCGTTCACTTCCAAGGTTGAAGTTGTCCTCGTCTATCTTCACGCTCGTCTTTTGCCGTTCGAACTCGAAGCTATTGCTACTTTCGTTCTCCCTATCGTTCTTTTGTTCTCGTAAGGGAAAAGAAGTTCGTACTTCTATGTTCTTTCACAATATGTGATCATGCTCCTTAGAGTCTACGTTCTTTTTGTGATAACATATCGTTCATCATAAACAATTTTGAAATTTGGAAATAAGGTTCCAAAATAACAACATAGTCAACTCATGCTTGTATATCAAAATGAATTCATCCTTTCCATGTTGATCATTCAACTCAGTTCAACCATATACTTTCGTCTCAAAACTTGATTACTTGTATAACTCCTCGTTTGATTTCAAAATCAAGGTTTTTTGAAAAAAAATTCTTGCTCATACTTTCATTTCAAACATCATACATCTCTTTACCCAACATGGGTCTACTTTCATTGATTACCAAAACAGAGTTTTGAAATCCTCCTTTTTCCTTCAAAATACACTTCCAACTTGTTCATCATTCAAAACTCTTCATTTCATGAGTTTGAGAAAGAAATCAGTTACCTTTTTCCCGGTTGAGCTCGATGTGATGGAGTGTTGAGAGTAGTCAGCAGATTTCTAGAAGTCCAGTGACTCGATCTAGACTTAGTTTTTGAAAAGAGTTTGGGTTTCGAAGAGCAAAATGCTCTGATACCACTCTGTCACGTCCCCACTCCGGATAACCCGGACTGGAGGGTAACTAATACTAGGAATATTATTTGGGGTTCACGAAGGTTAATGTAAAGGTACATATCAAAAGTAAACTAACATGCTTGAACATAACATAAGGTGATATGAAAACAAATCGGGTGGTTTAGGCCATCAGACCCAAAGGTCAGCAATGGTCTGACGGACCTCAACAGTGCTTAACATCATACATAACGTAAATAAATTCAGAGTTGCAGTGGAAAGTGTGTGAATACATATATGACGATATGCATTCAAGGTAAAACCAATTCTTAACAAAACAGTCAAGGACACTGGACTCCTCAACACTCCTCCATCACCATCATCAGAGCTAAACCTGCACATTTAAAAACAAATATGCAGGGCTGAGTACGAGAAATGCACTCAGTGGACTCATGCCGAAAACATTTTATCAGAATTAAATTACACTGCCAATATCATGGTAAGACACAAGGGTTTTAGTTGAAAAGCATTGTGCTTACTAAAACATTTTCAGTTCGTAAAAGTCGCTCGACCGAGCATTTTTCTTGGTGTGTATGATCCGTATCCCATAATCTCATTTCATCATAACATCATAGTTCAAACGTCGTGAAGGAGGCCTCCCTCAACGACGCCGTGACCGGCCGTGAATTGTCCTTACAGCACACAATCACTCTCAAGTGTACACATTAATCCTAGCCAAGCATCGTCTTCCGGCATAGGATCCGATATCGATTTCATAACTGGGTTGGGCACGACCCAACAAAATTCATCTCATTCATATCATTCATATCAATCATATCAATCATATCATTCACATCATTCATTCCGGATAGGATCCATACACAAAACAGAAACATTTTTGGCAGGTAATCTTGTAAACATTTTATCAACAGTTGAAAATAAGCATAGTAAATAAATTCATTTGGAAATAAATTTAAATAAGAAAGCTAGTATTTTATTTTGGATAAGAAGCCCCACTTTATTGAGGTAAGAAAAGCTCACCTGGACTATGGTTCTTCTTAACTCGAGTCCTAAGTTTGATTGCTCGTCACTGTCCGGTCATCACGTTCGCGTCCACACCTTTACGTAAAAGCGATATTTTAGTACGTCGTTCACGTTTCTCGAGACTTTCAAAGTCTAAGATAAACTTTGATATTCTATATCGATATAAACTGAATTCCTTAACGAATTCAATACGCTTTTCAATCACGTATTTCAATTGAACAGTTCTCGTTCTTCGAGACACGTTCAACTATTTCGTTTTAACCTTTCCGGTTTAAACGTTCAACGTATATAAATACGTTTCTCGATATAAGGATTTCAATTGAAATATTTTCTTACTAATGAGGTATCTTACCTAATTAGTACGTGTCTGGCCAGATTAGCGAATTTATCGAACGTATTTTGGTACGTTTGACTTTAAAAGTCAACAAGGTCAACAAAGTCGACAATTTTGACTTTTCAATAGTAATTTCTTACTAATTCATTTTATAAATCGATTTTCAATCGATTTCATTTCGTCAAGTCCTATTTCTCGATTTGTCACGTAAATCGATGGACTTATTAATATTTTCTCAAATATTAATCCTTTTAATCATTAAACCATATATTTTCGTTTATAACGTTATTAAATATAACGTTTCGTGACAAACATAGTAATCTATGTTTATAAAATTTTATAAAATCCAAATATGTCTAAAATAATATTTAGACATATAATATATTATTAAACTTAATTTAAAAGGATTTAAAAACCCTTATAAATATATATATGCTCTCCGTAATTTCATGAAAATTACCAAATGATTTTCAAAAAAATTTCTAATTTCATATAGTGTATTATTATACACTATGGTCATTATTATGTATTAATATCATCAAAATATCCTTCGATTATTACCTTATAATTTTATAAGGTCACGGTATTATTGAAATAATTATGAAATAATTATCCAACAATTCCCAAAATTTTATACAATTAATACAAGGTTCCAACATCAATATATAACACATTTATAACCTATAGTCCATAATAAACAATTTCTTCATCAAGGAATTAATCCTCAATGCTCACGGTATTATCAAAATAAATACCAAACAATTCCCAAAAATTCCAATAAAATTATAACATGCTCAAACATTATAGTATAACCATATAACATCATAACATCAATCAAAACCATTTGAATCATCACCTTATGGAGCAATAAGCTCTCGGCTTTTTTGATTGTAATGGGTAATTGGTTTCCAAAAATTCCAAAAATTATACACTATGCTTATACACTATAATGTAAAAATATAACATTATAACATTCATCAAAACCCATTTAAATCTTCACCATCTTTGAGCTAGAGCTCACGGTTTATTTGATTAAAATTGGTATTTGATTTCCAAAAATTCTAACAAAATCATGTAACACATAAATAATGTACTAAAGCATTAATGTACCATTGCATGTTCAAAATAAAATCATACATTAAGATATGAACTAAGTAGCATTCGGTCCTTTTCTAAAATTCATGCATTTGATTTTCAAAAATTCCAATAAATTCATAGAACATATTATCAAGGTCCTAGAGAATTAATATGTCATTGTATGTTTAGAATAAAAATCATACACCAACATATAATTTTTATTGTTCACGACATTTTTGAGAAAATAGGTCTAGGTTTTTTTTCAAAAATTCTAAATAAATTTCTATGAAATCTAAACATATCATAGAACAATAATTCATCCTCAAAAATATTTTATACACAATCGGTCCTCACATAAATTTTTTTATCATTTTTGAAATAATTTATAAACAAGATTCATGCTTCAAACATAATATATATATACTAGATCCTTTCAAATATTTCATATGGAATAACCTATGTTCATTCAAACATACATTTCCTATTTTTAACAATAAAAATCTTCAAGAACATGTACATACACCATATCTCATATATAAGAACATTCGAAACATATATATACACAATGAACAAGTCTCGATTTTTCTTGAACAAATGAGGATAAAAATCGAAACCATGGTCCATGTTTTACCTTTGGAATGGTAGGGAATCCAAGAACAATGGTTAATGTATCAAGCTTTGGGTGAATGGAGAAGAAGAAGAGAAGAAAAATTTTAGAAAAATGGAGGAAGAAGCTCATGGTTCTCACCAGATTTTAGGGAAGGGAGGAGAGTGTTTTTGGTGTTCCAATATTTTGAAATGGGGATAATGAATAAAGGGGTGAAGGGGAAGAGTCCCTCCCCTATATTGGCCTCTCTCTCACAAGGCTAATACCAAACAAATGAATAAAAATTTTGCACCCAATTGTTTAGTGGGGTGGTGATCATGAGTGAGTGCAAAAAGGCTCTCCATGCATTGGGCAACAGAAAAAGAAAAAGCATGCCTTGTACAAAGGGTGTAGCCGGCGCACATGATGGGTTCCAAAGGGTGGATTTAATTTTCTTATACTATAATACTATGTATTAATCAAGATATAAGACATAGATGTAAAATGCATGTCATTTAAATAATTAAAACATCACATAGTAAATATATATAAAAATAACGTGAACTAGGCTATAAAAATATAACTCACGCCATTTATCATTTCAATAGTCATTTCGTATATAAATATATGTATATATGTCATAACATATAGTTTAGATAATAAATAATAGCATAGGATAATTTAATGGTATCATTTCATGTGAGAAAACCCTAATTTCCAAAGTTAGGGTTTTCGAAAATCACATCTTGTAATTATCGAGTTCTATAGCCTTATTATTGATTTTAATGCTTAATAATCTTGTAATTATATAAAATAATAATAGGAAATTAATTATAATAATTTCCAGATCATTAAAGCCATTTTTCAAAACGTCTTTAGATGTTGACGTTCAAAACGTCTCAAAACGTTAATAATCGACTCATCTCAAAATGGTCGTAGTAAGCTCGTACTTACTTATAAATAATATTCCTATTAATATAGGATTTAATATGGAAATTAATTCCAAGCTTCGCTGCTTAGAAAATTTCATAAAATTCTGACGTTCGATACGTAATCGGCGTTAAAATTATACTGTCGAACCACATCGTATTATTCTATTCCTTAATTCACAATCCTTAGTGAATATAAAAAGGAATTCATTACTTCGCTACTGAGTCGAATTAGTATTTGATGTCATAAAAAAAAAATATACGGTGATAAACGCACGTTTTACACGTTTATTTATGATATTTAAAGATGATTTTAGATCTATTAAATGCGTCTATGTATCGGATCTTAATGATTTTATCTACTTTAGAAGATCTTGCTCTTGGGTGCTCCTTTGACGTTTTGTAGGTTTATATGTTGATGATCGAAGCATGAAACGAAGAATGAGGCCAAAACCACATCTGCCCAGTTTCTAGTGACCAGCCTAGCGGTCGCTAGGCTAGCCGCTAGGCATGTCGCGCGAGAGCCAAGCGAGACCGAGACCGCGACCTCGTGCACGCGAGCATGCCCGGCACCGAGATAATCATCGCCTAATTTCGCGACCATGGATGGCGGCCGCTAGCCATGTCGCGAGGAAGCCAATGACGCGCGCCGGATCTGAGAGAGAGGCGCGGCGGAGATGCCTCGCGGTCGAGCTAGCGACCGCGAGGAGCGGTCGCGAGGTTTGGCGGCAGGCGCGCAAATTAGGGTTTCCACCCTTATCTATAAATAGGGGATCACCCCCGCGCCTCAGAGACCCGAGCGCCCCAGACACATTTTACTGACTTTTCCTCATTTTGCTTTTCTTTAGCTTCCGTTTAGTTCTAGATTTAATTCTTGCATTGTTCTAGTTTAGTTTATCGCTTGGTTACCGATTCGGAACGTTTTGTCCGATCGTTTTCCTTTGTTTTCCGTTTATCACTTGGGATTGGATTCAAGACCAACAATTGTTCATCCAACGCTTTTATCCGGGTTTTATGAATTTAATTTCCGTTTTTATGTTTTATTCGTATTTTATTCCGTTAATTATGTCTAGGTAATTTCCTGTTCTAATCCTAGGGTTTGCATGATCCGATCCTATATGTTGTGATTCCTGTTATCTCTATTTACCTTCCAGGCATTGAATCATGATTCTTGGAGCTTATTTATATGTGTTAATTTCTGATCAATCTTGATGCATATCTAGTTGCCAGTTAATTACGTAATTGTATTAATTGTTAATCGATCTTGAATGCATGATACGGATAAACCTTGAGTCGTAGCTGAGATAGGAACATCCGTAGGAAGCTTATTCTTTGTGATCTATTTGGAGTTGCTTGTTTTCACCTAGAGGCGTATGATAATAGGGAAAACTAGTAATCTCACCGCAATTAATAAATGGCGAAGTTGTTGGTTATATATGTGATCTTCCATCTTGTCTGGATTAAAATTGGCTAATAGGAAACAGGATAAACATACGTTGTGGATAGGATTAATGTATCCCTAGGGTTAGTCTTTCTTATCTGTTTTATCATCCGTGATTTTATTGCTTTATTTTATATTTCTGCATGGTTACCTTTGCTTTGGATTAAATTCTGAAGCCCTTAAACCTCTCACCCAATTTCTGTGCTTGAATAATGATGAATTATCGTTGAGCTAGCTTCTATGTTTTCGTGATACAATCCCTGTGGATACGATACTCGACTTACCTATATACTTACACTTTTTAGTGTTATAAAAGTGAGCGATCAAATTTTGGCGCCGTTCGGGTTATTAAGATTACATAGGAATAATTTGACGATTTAGATTTATTAATTCAAGTTATATTTTATATTATTTATTTATTGTTACGAGCTAAATTCTCTCTTTTCTCCGGTAGTTTATGCGTACAAGATCTCGGGGACCTCACGAAATATTATTAGATCCGAGATCGAAAGCTCTCAAAGGAGAAGAGGGCGAGAAGAAGAGGCAAGAAATGGCAGCTAATCCGATAAGCGGGGTATTCCCCGAGCAAGCTGCACGCATCTTGGCGATTTTGCGAGATGCGATGCGGATGGCGAATATGGGACTCCTTGTCCCGCACAAGAGCGAGACCTTTAAATTACATATACGGACCTCCCACCGAACAATTTCAAGGAGGCGGATGGGGCCGGAAGTGAGCGAATAATTTGAATTAAAGCCGCCCTAATCGGCATGGTCGAGGAGAGCGGTTTGGGGAGGAGTCATGAAGACCGAATGCGCATCTCGAGACCTTTCTCGATATTTGTGACACCATCAAACAAAATGGGGTGCCACAAGACACGATCCGGATCGCATGTTCGGTTTCTCATTGCTTGTGACGGCGAAAGATTGGTTGAAGTTTGGACGAGCTGGCATTGACACTGGGGAAACTTTGCGAAGTTTCTCTCGAAATATTTTCCGCCGTGAAAGCATGAAGATCATCGCGAAATCTCCCATTTTGTCAAAACCACGGCGAATCACTATTCGAGGCATGGGAGAGATTCGAGAGGTCTATTGAGGCGATGTCCACAACATGGGTTCTCGAGGAGCAACAAATCATGCGGTTCTACGGTGGGTGACATTTGAGACGAGGAGCATTATGGATGCGTCGGCGGGGCTGTTTATTGAACCGGCGAGTAGGCGAGGCGAGCCGTATTTTAGAGGAGATGGCGCCAACAACTAGCAATGGCCAGCGGAGAGAACGCCCGATGGTTAAAGCAGCGGTCGTCGAGGTGATTCGAGATCTGACGGTGATGAAGCAATTCACTCTGTTGAAGAGCAGTTGAGGCGGAGGGCGTACATTTTATAAATCAAAGGAACCGTCGGGAGAATCGGCATACACTCCAAACAATAGAAAACATCCGAACACGTCGTATGCCAACCCGAATAATTTTGAGCAACCTCTGGCGGGCTTCACGATGCAGAATGGTATGATCGAGAGAAGAAACCAAGTTTAGAAGATATGGTGCAACAGATGGCGACTCAGCGAGTGCATTTATAAGCGATGCGGGCGAGAAAATAACTCATCCGGAGTCGACTATGGCGGCTATGGGGAAACACGTAAAGATGTTGGAAAATCAGTTGGTCAAGTAGCCGTACAATTGAATGCACAACAAAAGGCGGGCCAATTTCCGAGTGTCGGAGGTGAACCGAAAAATCGGTGTTTCGCCATCCAGACGAGGTGGACAAGCTTACCCGAGCCCTACCGAGGAAGAAGAGGCTGAAAGTGGCGGAGGCGAAACTTCGCGACCGAGCTCGCGACCATGAGCCCTATCGCGAGGAGTCCAGAGTATTCCCCACAGAAGCTCGCGACCGAGCATGCTCCCGCAAGCCAATCCGCTAGCAATCAGGTAGAGCATGCTGCCGAGAAATCAGCGCGTGACCTCGCGCCCGCAAGCTCGCACGCGAAGAACTATTCCAGCGCCCAGCGGATGCCTCGCGACCCGCCCGGTCGCGAGTCATTATGAAGAGCCTCCGAGTCTAATTTTCGCACGTACACTCCTCCGGTCCCATTTCCGAGTCGACTAGTCAGTCGAAATATGATGAGGAGTTTGCTCGTTTCAAAGAGATTTTCAAAAGTTGAGATCAATTTGCCTCTCTTTGAGCTGCTGCGAAACATGGGATCGTGAATTTTTAAAGACTCGCTTGCAAGCAAGAAGAAATTGGGGAAATTTGAAAAATTTCCTATCCAAGAATGATGTGCCGTCTTGCGGAGAAGCTCCTCACGAGCGAAGGATCCCGGCAGTTTTACGTTAGAATGCGAGATCGCCGAGCATACTTTTCCAAATGTGTTGTGCGACTTGGGGGCGAGCATCAATCTGATGCCGTTGAACGTATTCAACCGGCTGCACCTAGGAAAGATGAAGGCGGCGAAGATCTCGCGATGATGGTGATGGTCGATCACATATCTAAAGGTATCGTCGAAGATGTGTTGGTAAGAATTCGGGATTTTGTTTTTCCTGCCGACTTTGTTATTTTAGATATTCCCGAATTCAAACAACAACCACTAATCCTAGGTAGACCTTTTCTAGCAACTGGTCGTGCGTTGATTGATGTGCAGGAAGGTAATCTCACGTTTCGTGTTAACAATGAGGAGCTCAAGATTTCCATATATGACGCTATCAAGCAACACGACGGTGGAAAGCCGGAAGATTGCTACTCGATCATGACTGCTGCTGCCACACACGTCGCGCGCTTAGAGGGTACTCGACCAATCGAGGAAGTTGCGAGAAGGAAGAAGTGGACTCGGCATGGAACTCCGAGTGTATCGTTCAAGTTTGGGGGTGGCCACTTCCATAGTCAGTGGTGGTCATCCGTGAATGCTAAGTATAGGAGGATCCACAAATTGGGAAGGATTTACATTGCCACCAAAACACGGATTGAGAAAGGTTAGTGATGGTCTAGCTAAAGACATTAAATTAAGCACTTGTTGGGAGGTAACCCAGCGTTTTCTTATTTTGTTTTGTGTTTTATTTTGTTTTTCGTTTGTGTTGTTTTTTTGTCGTGTTTTTGTCTTTCTTTTCGTGTTGTGTCTGTCGATCAACGAGTTAAGTGAAGTGTTTTAATCCATGTGGCCAATGACGATAGAAATTTTTGTGAAACTTAATGATAGTGCACATGATATGTTAAAAATTGATGCATGAGCGACTTGAGATTGCTTAAACTTGTTGTTTTCACCATTTGCTTAACCATGAGACTTGAGCTTCCTTTGTATAAACATCTTGATCTGATTTCTTTTAATTGTGTGATATCATGCATGTGATTCTCTTCTAGAACTTGCCGTTTTTACGTATCGAGACCGCAATATGTGTTTCAATTTGGAAAGGATAAAAGGTCATCTTTGTTAACCACATATTCACCCAAACACTAACCGATGATGTATACCATTTGTCGCCTTCTTTGAGCATTTATTAGACTTATTCTTTCGATTAACCGGATGATAGGAGGTGAGGATGGATATGGGAATCAAAGGGGTTGAAATTTTGATGTAGTTATGGCGAGAAAATTACTTTTAGAGAAATACATATGTGGTGAAGAATAGTACCTTTGTTGTGAATGAGAAACCCTATAAGCTCTAGAAAAGAAAAGAAAAAGCAATGATAAGTTCACTATGTGTTTTGAGCATAAAGGGTCGTTAATCAAAGTATAGCTACCTTATGAGGGATAAAACGTCGATTTAGCACGTTGGAAAAGAAGAGGAAAATGGACAAAGTCCATATGTGTCGAAAAGTATAAATGGGGGTGCTTGGAATATTTTTGAGTCACTTAGCCATATATTATCCTACCTTAACCAATGTGCCTACAATATAACATATGAAAAGACCTTTTGATCCTTATTTGAACACATTTGTGCGGTGGAGATATTAGAGAAATGGCAAGCCTATGGTAAGATTTTGCATTGCATTGATCATTGAGTATATACCGTCCTTAATTTCCTTATGAGTTGAGTGTATCCTATATTTTACACACATGCCTTTGTGAGGTTGAACTAAATGAGTTTTGCTTTCAATCGTTGTTCGTGTTGAATTGACTAATGTCGTCATGTGTGCTAATATTTTCGAGCGTTGAAAGATATTTCCGAGGCTTGATTGTGTTTATCACCTTTGCTAATCTCGTTGATCTTTTGTTGTGTCCTTCGTTTGTCTTTACATTACATTTGTTTGAGGACAAACAATGCTTCAAGTTTGGGGGTGTGATAAACGCACGTTTTACACGTTTATTTATGATATTTAAAGATTATTTTAGATCTATTAAATGCGTTTATGTATCGGATCTTAATGATTTTATCTATTTTAGAATCTTGCTCTTGGGTGCTCCTTTGACGTTTTGTAGGTTTATATGTTGATGATCAAGCAAGAAGCGAAGAACGAGGCCAAAACCACATCGCGAGTTTCTAGCGACCAGCCTGGCGGTCGCTAGGCTGGCCACTAGGCATGCAGCGAGTGCAGCGAGACCACGACCGCGACCTCGCACGTGAGCATGCCCAGCACCAAGATAATCAACGCCTAATTCTCGCGACCATGGATAGCGGCCGCTAGCCATGTCGCGAGGGAAGCCCAGCCAATGCTTGCGCGCCGGATGCGAGAGAGAGGGCGCGGAGATGCCTCATGGTCGAGCTAGCGACCGCGAGGGGCGGTCGCGCGGCGTGGTGGCGGCGCAAATTAGGGATTCCACTCTTATCTATAAATAGGGGATCACCCCCCTCGCGCCTCCAGAGACCCAGACGCCCCCAGACACGTTTTTACAGCTTTTTCCTCAGATTTTGCTTTTCTTTAGCTTCTGTTTAGTTCTAGATTTAATTCTTGCATTGTTCTAGTTTAGTTTATCGCTTTGTTATCGATTCGGAACGTTTTGTCCGATCGTTTTCCTTTGTTTTCCGTTTATCGCTTGGGATTGGATTCAAGACCAACAATTGTTCATCCAACGCTTTTATCCGGGTTTTATGAATTTAATTTCCGTTTTTATGTTTTATTCGTATTTTATTCCGTTAATTATGTCTAGGTAATTTCTATTCTAATCTAGGGTTTGCATGATCCGATCCTATATGTTGTGATTCTGTTATCTCTATTTACCTTCCAGGCATTGATTAATGATTCTTGGAACTTATTTATATGTGTTAATTTCGATCAATCTTGATGCATATCTAGTTGCCGATTAATTACGTAATCGTATTAATTGTCAATCGATCTTGAATGCATGATACGGATAAACCTTGAGTCGTGGTGAGATAGGAACATCCGTAGGAAGCTTATTCTTTGTGATCTATTTGGGTTGCTTGTTTTCACCTAGAGGCGTGTGATAATAGGAAAACTAGTAATCTCTGACCATAATTAATAAATGGCTGAAGTTGTTGGTTATATATGTGATCTTCCATCTTATGCGGATTAAAATTGGCTAATAGGAAGCAGGATAAACATCGTTGAGGATAGGATTAATGTATCACTAGGGTTAGTCTTTCTTATCTGTTTTATCATCCGTGATTTTATTGCTTTATTTTATATTTCTGCATGGTTACCTTTGCTTTGGATTAAATTCTGAAGCCCTTAAACCTCTCACCCAATTTCTGAGCTTGAATAATGATGAATTATCGTTGAGCTAGCTTTTATGTTTTCGTGATACAATCCCTGTAGATACGATACTCGACTTACCTATATACTTACACTTTTTAGTGTTATAAAAGTGAGCGATCATACGGCGAAACCCTAATTCACTGGTTTAAAATACCGTAATTAGACGTTCGTTTCTTCGGAATATTACATTTTCCTTATTTAATGGTGATTTTTGAAATTTAGAGAATAATGGATTAATTTGTGATTTAATATGTGATCACTTGATTTTATGTGATGAGTTGTCATGTTTATCTTATAGAATATGATAAGAAAATTATCTTGTACATCATGCATGAATTTCGAAAATCATAGGTGTATATGATAAGGTTTGAAAATGACATTTTTAAGATAAGTATGTTATGATATTTTTATAAAATGATAAGATAAGGTTATGACTAAGCATAGATAATGTTTATCTCATAAAAATGTGTGATAATATGATAAGTATCATAGGAGATAATATCTTGGTTCTAGAAGCTCATAATTTTCGAAAATTAAGCCATGATTTTATGTGATTTTTCGAAAATCACAAATTAAGTGATAATTATATTAAATAATTTATTTAATTAAATAATTGATAAATATCATGATTCTAGATCAATCTTATCTCCTAGAAATTATGAAAATTTTGAAAATAATAAAATAGGATAAGAATAGGATTTTATAAAAAATCAACCTCTAGAAACCACAATTTTCGAACAAATTGGGAATTGCTTAGAAATGTTCCAAAATTTATTTTATGATATAATATTATTATATTTATGTAATTACTCATGAAAATAATATAGGTTATAAAAGAATAATAGTTTGACAATTTATCCTTAGTTTTTAATTAGTTTAGATAACTTTACTATAGTACATAGAAATGACCTTAATTAATTTTTCTATGATTTATTTTATCATCTATGATTATTATTATGTCATATAGTTATTAATTAGAGAAAATAAAATATTTGGCACATTATTATAATAAGGGCGAAATATTTGACTTATTAGTGTGAAAATGAATGTAAATATCATGCTTCAATTAATGAAGGGTCATAATTATAAAGATAAGGTATATTAGGAGTAAATTAGAGATGGTTATCAAATTAAACAAGTAACCTATGGTTTTAAATGATCAAAGTCGAAAATTTTGACTTTATAATAAGGTTGGAAATATTTTTAAAACTCTTTGAAAATGAAATTTTATCCTAAGTTGAAAACTTTGACTTTTCAAATGAGATATTATTACATGATAATATTATAGTATATGATATAGAAAAAAATAAAAATTTATCCTAAGACTATAGAGGAGTTCGAAAATTACATAAAGCATTATATAAAGTGATGATTTATTTATTTTATGATAAGTATAAGATACATAAATTAAATAAAAAATAACATAATAAACTATAGAATAAAATAAAATAATTGTATCATAAAGCTATGGAGGTGGCCGAAATTATTCAAGATAAGGAATGAGTTGTAAATTTTGATTTTACAACTAGATATGTTATAATTTCAAAAAGATAAGATATGATGAATAATTAAATTATAAGATAAGATCAAAAATTACTCATGGACAACTCATAGGGTTCGAAAATTAAGGAGATAAAGGAGTTGTAATTTTTGACTTTATATTAAGATATTTTATAAAGTAATGATTAAATGCACTTTATAACATCTATAAATAGGAGACCCCCCCCCTTATACACCATATAACCGAAAATCACTAAGAATTAGAGAGAAAAATAGAGAGAAAAAAATAGAGAGTGTTCCCAAGAGTTCTCTTCGATCGTAGTTCGAAAACGTAAAAGCGTCGATCAAAATCAACTAGAAGGTTAGAAATTCTACATTTCTTATTATTTTATGTAAAAATATTAGAAAATCATATGTGATATGTTTTGTTACATGCTTTCGAAAATTATGTGAAATACGTGAAAATTTTGTTATGTGTCGAAGTTATGAATTAAATATGTTCATATGACGTTTATAAGCATGTATTATGATTTTAATACAAAGTTAAGCATGTACTAAAAATATTATGATATGACCGAAATTAAGCATGAGGAATATGTTGATGTACATGAATTTTAATTGTGGTTTTGAACATGAAATAATAATAGTTATTCATATTTAGAATTTTATGATTTTATGTGGAATTTCTTGAAAAAATATAGAATATTATGGGATAGTAATTTCGAAATTTACTAAAGCATGAAATATTGATGTACAAGTTATATATGATGAATATTATATCATATTATTAATAAAATATATTATGTAAAAACTTTTGAAAAATATATATATATATATATATATATGTGGAATTTTCGAAAATTATGGAAATGAAAGAATATGACATCTCGTGATACGTGATATGTGGATCATATGATATGATACGTGAAAAGTTGAGGCGAGGAAAATACGATTGTGAATCGTAAAATATAAGTATACATGTAAGTTGAGAAGTAAAGTCGATGCGTAACAACGTTAGGTATGAAAATAAGATTCATACGTCATGTTGAATGCTTTGAACTGAGGAAGGAATGAAAAGATAGGATATTATATCTTTTCGACACGCAATAAGTATAATAGTGGTTAAGGTATGAAAATAGGATCCTTGACGTTAAAAAGGATTGATGTAGTAACTCCGTTGTTTTTGGATCGATGATTATCAAAAAGTATAGCGATGTACTAAACCTCATTTCTCACATTGAAAAAGGGTCATGCTCAGAGGAGAAAGAAGACGACAATTAATTTCTAGTGACATAGGAACTTTAAGTTCCCGAGGTGGGCTTTCTTACCAAAACCAATTACGAGCTTTTTGGAAAATGTTTTACTGTTATTACTTTACTGTTTTTACGCAAATGATAAAGTACGATATTATGCGCCAAAATGTTTTATGTTTTGTATATGTCCATTCGGGTTGCACAGGGGCAAGGAAAAGTATTACAATTCGGATCCTAATTTGGAGGTGAAGGGAATCTAGCTTAGGGTTGTTTACACTTGACACGAGCAGGGTTACGGTCGGTTGTTTGACCTACGAACCGTTCGCGGTCGGTCGTGCGTCCGGGTGAAGGGAGGCCTCCCTCCCGACGCGTTAATCCATATGTCGACTTGGAATATACGTTGAAAGAAAATGTCTGCGCAGACAACTTTGAGAAAGTATGAAAATGTATTTAGTAAGCACAAGGCTTTTCAAATAAAACCCTTGTGTCTTACTGTGATGTAGGCAACACAATATTTCGTAAAGTAAAATATTTTCGGCATGTGTCCACTGAGTGCATCTTTGTACTCAGCCCTGCATATTTGTTTTTAAATGTGCAGGTTGAGCAGGTGATGAAACAGAGCAGGAGTTGAGCGGAATCTTTTTGTCAAGTAGTACGAAGTATTTTTGTTCGCCTTGAGAATGCATCTTCATATGCATCTCTCACATGTTTATTCCGCTGCCAAACTCTTGAGACTCTGTTATATTTTGTTTCTATGTTAAGCTTTGTAAAAGCTGCTGTTTGTTGAAACCTTGAAACCTTCTTATATATATATATCTAAAAGTTGTTTTGCTCTATCATGATTCTCGTTTCTGTTTGAAACATCTATATTTCTTCGTAGATGAAATGAGTTGAAAACCTTCTTCTTTTCATATTCACTTAACCCAAACCCCAAGTCACGGTCTGGTATGGTTTAGCCAAACCGGGCTGTGACATGGTATCAGAGCAGTTGTTCGCTCTGGTCCTGTGAGTCTTCCTTGAGTCTAACCCAGTTGTCCTAAATTATTCCAGCTCAGCATATCAAGTCCGTCATCTCCAACACAACCAGGTACAAGTAGTTGATTTTGTATGTTTAGTATTGTATGTTGTATTAGATGATTATGCATACAATTTGATTAGTATCTTAAGATGGGAGGTGGGACGTAACGATGTTATTGTCCTAATATCTAAGTTATGATTATTATTTAGGATGCCGAGGATGCGGACTACGCCGCGTAAGAGCACTAGAGTTAGACCGTTGCTGATTGGGCGTACAGACAGATTTTACGAGCTTAGTCCGGAGCAGTATACGGACTTCTCAGATTTTCTCGAGCAGTTTCGTTCGACCTGGTTTTTGATTAGGCAGCATGGGGTTAATGATTTTGATGCGATACTTGATGATTCAGTCTTGCCAAAGACTGCTTTGGCAAGGATGGGCTTCTACTCATGCACTTGATTATATTGATTTTACCAGAGATCCTGAAAGTCGGGGGATTTTCTTGGATTTCATGCGTTAGTTCGGGAACAGAATCGGGATCATCACAGTCCACCCCCCGGTGACTATCCTCCTCTTGAGCGTTTTCATTCTCTTATTCGTCAGCTCTTTGCGGAGCATTATGTGAGGCAGGTAATCTTTCTCCCGCCTGCCGTTGTTGTACCACCCCTTGATATTTCGGCTCTGAGATTTGATGAACCCATGATGATTGATCGTACTCCTTTAGCCCCGGTCGTTGCTCGAGCAGTTGATCCTCATCTATTGATAGACGTAGATATTTATCAGGGGCCTGATGATTGTTATACACACCCTGAGTTAGACCCACTGTTTGTTGATATATTCCTTGCTGAGGACATTCCTTTTCCCTATCCAGATCCACTGATACCGGAGATTGATGTAGATCTGTATGAGCAGTCATTTGCTCTTGATTCACCTTCTCATCAGACTGATCCTGTCAATCTGGTATCTTCTCAGATTGACCCCAGTGACTCTGTTTCAGAAATAGTTCCTGGTTCTTATCCAGTTCATTCAGTTCCTTATGACTCTCTCCCAGTTGTAGCTCCTGAGTCTCAGCCAATTTCGGCTGATCTTCCTAGTCATCTCCGTGAGATTCATATATTTCAAGAGTCACATCCTCCTGCCGATGAGGGGACCAGCTCCTCTAGGCCATCAGGTCTTTCCAGATCCTATCGATATGAGCCTGAGCATATTGGGTCCGTTGGCAAGTGCAAGATTGAGTACCTTCCGGTCAGTGAGATGTCTTTCGTTATTGACCCATATATTCTACACCCCGAGTTGAAGGTGATTTGCACGACAACAACCCCCATGTGCCTAAACCACCAGTGCCAGATTACTATGAGGAAGAGATTGAGCCCTTACAGTTTGCGGCACCGAGGCACGGTAGCCCTGATTGGGAAGAGGAGATTGATAGATATTTTGACGAGGAAGCAACGACCAGTGGAGCTGAAGTAGAAATAGACATCGCCAGGAACGATGAACCTGGTCCGAGTAGTAGCCATTAGTAGTGGATCTTGTGTGATAGTACGGTATAGTTGGTATGACGATGTACAGTAGTGATGCATATAGTAGTTTTAGTAGCGATCTGTCGGTGTATATATGTATGTGGTATGTATGTAAAATAGGATAGTCCGTTGGGATGCCGTATAGATAGAGCATCGCCATAGCCCAAACCCACTTGTGGAAAATTTTACCCTTTTTGTAAAAGTCCTCAAGGAGGCAAATTTTCCCAATATATAAATCGTATATTATATGAACTTTTCAACTTCGTTATTCATATTATGCAACCTATAAAAAAAATTGTTTAAGTTTTGTGATAACTTTAACTTGTTATAAGAAATGTTTCCTTTGAATTGATATTCAAATTCTCAAATCCTTTTAGTATGCCGAGAGGACATCGAAACCCAACACCTGAAGAAGAGACTCAAGAGAGTCAACCCATACCTCAGAACTCACCTAATCAATCACCTCCCCGCCTTGATCGCAAGATTGCTGAACTTTTTCTTCTCCAAAATCCACCAACTTTTACTGGATATGGTGATCCATCTGAGGCTGAAGAGTGGGTTAGGGCTATGGACCGTGTTTTCGATTTTTGGAATGCACCGATCGAGAGTGTATGCTATGTATCTCTTTCTAGCTAAAGGGATCTGCAGATTACTGGTGGGAGTCTTGTCAGAAAACCTTCACGCCAGAACAGCTAGACATTTTCACGTGAGAGCGTTTCAAGGAAGAACTCTTGGCCAAATATATTCCACGAAGCTATCGCAGACAGAAAGAGATTGAGTTTGCTAATCTTAAGCAAGGAAAGAAGACTGTAGCTGAGTACGACAGAGAGTTCTGCAAGTTGGCTCGATATGCACCTTATAAGGTCGACATCGATGAGAAAATGGCTGAATTATTTCGCTCTGGATTACACCAAGAAATGAGAATAGTACTGGCAAGCCAACCTCCAATGTCTTATGCGGAGACTCTAATCGGGCGCTTGATATGGAAATGGAAATGCGTCCTGAGAAGATTACGCTGATTAAACCCCAACATCCACTCAGAATCTTAACCCATCAAAGTTATTGCTGACTGACCAGAAGATTGGGAATAAGAGAAAGTGGGAGAATAAAAATTTCCCGAATAAGAAGCAGTGGCAGAAATCGGGACAATTCTCCCAAGGTCAATCTCGACCATCGTTTCAAGGCCAATCTCAGTTTTTCCCAAATCAAGCTAGGCATGTATGTCGAATCTAATCGGACACACTACGGGTGTGTAAATGAAATGTGATTGTTACAACTGTGGTCAGGTGGGCCACTATGCTAACAGCTGTCCAAACAGAGATAAGGCGTCAGGAAGTGGATCCAAACCAAATCCTCCCCGTAAAACTCAATCTATGAAAGCTATGATCGCTTACCCTCAATTGCCATTTCCAATGTTCCCTCAGTTTTCGGTAGTTCAATTTCTAATGGCTCCACTGTAGGGAAATCTGATTTTAACCCTCTCCCGAGGATCTATCTTGGATGTTTAATTCACCATACATTGATTATATGCTTAGCATGCACATATATAATTAATTGCAACACGTAGGAGTTTTCTCGTGTTTACCTGCGAATCTGTCGGGGTAGAACGGATCAAGACTCGTGCTTTGATCTTACGGGTCGTATCCGATTGCCTAATCTCCAATGTCGGTGAGGGCGATCTATGGAGAATGCTATAGAAAATCACCCTCTTTCTTCTCACAAAGATTTCAAAAATTCTCACTATTTGGTAATAGCAATTCTCGAAAATTATAGCTTAAGCATTAACCTTGATTTTCTCTCTCACCTTATATTTATAATGCAATCCTAATCCTATCATGATAGGATTTATGCATATCTAATACCTACATATCATATCACTTAAGATAGAGAAGATCAAGCTGAGTCCCAATAGGACTCTAGAGAGAGGGGGACGATTTTCACCTTAGCTCCAGGCCTGGATGGGCCAGCCCAGAGATCAAATGCAAGGAATAAAGATGGGCCTCAAATAAATTAATTATCTTATGTTCAGCCCAGAACATAAATTAATTCATAAACATTTATTCATGCCACTAGAGAATAAATGCTGACTTACCTCTTTATTACCGAAGTTGAGTCGGGCTTGCACTTAGAACTTTCTGAATCCCGTATTTAAGATATCGTCGTCCATTAATTATTTACGATTCGATTGCTTAAAATAATTAATATCTTTAATTCCTTAAGTAGTACCACTCAACCATATTATTGTACTTGAGATAACTCAACTGCGGGGTTTAGTACAATAAACCTTTGAGCTCCTTAAGGGACGTCATCATCCTAGCGGATACGGTGACTCGTCTGAGATAACTAGCATGACATACAAGCACTTCCACCACCCAAGATCTGAGAGTCTTGGGTTAAATCATGTAACCCTCACCCATAACAAGTCAGTGAGACTCGATCTGGATAACAAGCATGACATACAAACACTTCCACCACCCAAGATATGAGAGAGTCTTGGGTTAAATCATGTAACCCTCACCCATAACAAGTCAAAGTGATGGTCAGCAACTCATACTCACCTAATACCTTATCGAGGTTTAGATCATCGTAAGTCACCGAGATCTAGGTTCTTCACGACGGTCAGATAGAAGAACTCATCTCACTGTGATCCATCAATACGTCAGAGACGTACCAATATAGACAAGCAACCAAGTCAAGTCACTTCTTATCTATACGCAGCATATACCGACAACTCGTCCTCAAGTTGTCTCGTTTGTGATATTTTTATATCTCATTAAGCTTGACCAATCATACAGACTTCTGTGATCTTCTACACACTGTATGATCTAACTTATATATGAGATAAGGGGACATAGATATATGTAATCAAGTAATCAATTCAGATAGGAGATTGTAATAGTGGTAACAGGAAACATTGTATACAAGCTCAACCAAAACTGTTTTCAGTATACAAATCCAACATCCACAAGAACCACCTCGGACTCGGCCCGAAGCAAAGAAGTTCAACCACAAACCCAAAGCATCAAAGAGCCTTTGCCTAAACCAAATCAAGCGATAAGCGGGGCGGTTGGCGGTATGGAACTTTGAGAGATGTACTGTCGTAATTCTTTTCGATCTGAGCTTAGATTCCTTTATTTCTTGACATGTGTAGATACTCTTGAGCTTCGGTAAAGCGATCTAATCACGATATAAGAGTCGTTCGCCATTAGGCGAGCGATAGAATCACGCATGAGTGTCCTAACTTAGAATTTTAGTTAGGTCCTCTCAAGTTGAGAGCAGAATCCTTGCGTCTTTTGCCAATTTGGGATATGGATATAATTCTGGGAATGGACTGGTTAACCCAAAACTTTGCAACGATTCGTTGCGAGAGTCGTGAGATTACATTCCGACCACCAGGGAAAGAATCAACTTGTTTTTACGGGATAGATGAAAGACATAAGAGACTACCCATTATTTCAGCCCTACAAGCGAAAAAGTTGCTAAGACAAGATGAAGCACGCGCTTACTTAGTATATTTGGTTGGAAAAGATGAAGTTGAAAAGAAAGTTGAGGATGTCCCAATTTTGAGAGAATTCCCAGATGTTTTTGGAATCCTTACATGGATTACCACCGAATAGACAACTAGAGTTCTCCATCGACTTATAACATGGATCAGCCCGATTTCGAAGGCACCATACCGAATGGCGCCAAGGGAACTTCAGGAATTGAAGATCCAATTGCAAGAACTATTGGATTTGGGATTTATCCGACCTAGCGTATCTCTGTGGGGAGCGTCGGTATTGTTCGTTAAGAAAAAGGATGGCACTTTGAGAATGTGCATCGATTATAGGGAATTAAATAAGTTGACCCTAAAGAATAAGTACCCATTACCGCGGATTGATGATCTGTTTGATCAGTTGAAAGGAGCAGGAGTTTTCTCAAAAATCAATTTGAGGTCAGGATATCATCAGTTAAAGATTAAGCGAAGATGTGTATCAAGATCGCTTTTCAAACTCGGTACGGTCACTATGAGTTTACCGTAATGCCCTTTGGTCTGACCAATGCTCCAGCTATGTTCATGGATTCTAATGAACCGTGTTTTCCATGAATACCTAGATAAGTTTGTATTGGTCTTTATTGATGACATTCTTGTGTATTCGAAGACAAAGAAAGAACACGAAACCCATTTGAGAACCGTCTTGGATACGTTGAGAATCGAAAAGTTGTACGCCAAGTTCAGCAAGTGCGAGTTTTGGCTACGAGAAGTGAATTTCCTTGGTCATATCGTCTCAGTAGAAGGAATTAAAGTGGATCCTGCGAAAGTGCAAGCTATGTGCGAATGGAAATCGCCTACAACACCGAATGAAATTCGGAGTTTTCTTGGTCTAGCTGGTTATTACTGAAGATTCATCGAGGGATTCTCGAAGATTTCTAGACCAATGACGCAATTACTTTGAAAGGGAGTAAAATTTCAATGGACCCATGAGTGCGAGAAAAGTTTTTAGGAATTGAAGGATAGGTCGATGCACTCCGTGATTAACTGTACTGAGCACGATATAGAATATCGCTTTATCGGATGCCTCAAGAAAGCGGGTGGGATGTGTACTCATGCGGAAGGTAAGGTAATTGCTTATGCTTCAAGATGCCTAAGATCACATGAGCTTAATTACCTACCCATGACCTAGAACTAGCGGTAGTGGTCCGTGCGTTGAAGATTTGGAGACATTATTTATATGGGTCGAAATGTGAAATCTTCACCGACCACAAGAGCCTGAAATACTTCTTTGAGCAAAAGGATCTTAATATGCGTCAGAGAAGATATCTAGAGCTAGTTAAAGATTACGATTGCAGAATCAAGTATCACCCGGGAAAAGCAAATGTGGTCGCCGATGCGTTAAGTAGGAAGAGCTAGACTCAACTAGCATTTGTTCTTACCCAGAACGAAGAGCTAGTTAAGGAGTTCGAAAAGATGAAACTAGAAGTGGTGTTACCACCTGAGACCACTCAAGGTATCATCGCAACCCTTGTTCTAGAACCTGACTTGAGAAATCGGATTGTTCAAACCCAACGTCAAGATGAACAATTAGAAAAGTTAAGGCTGAAGGTGAGAACCGAAGGATCAACAGAGTACCATGAAGCAAAAGATAATGCCCTTATGCTTGGGAACAGGATATGTGTACCCAATGATAAGAAATTAAAGGAAGAGATTCTGAAGGAGGCGCACAACACGCCTTATACCGCACACCCAGTAAGCACAAAAATGTATCAAGATCTAAAACGAAAATTCGTGTGGGTAGGTATGAAACAAGAGATATCGTCATTTGTCGAGAAGTGTTTGGCATGTCAACAAGTCAAAGCGCTACACTAGAGACCACACGGAAAACTGCAACCTCTCGACATTCCTGAGTGGAAATGGGACCATGTAGCCATGGATTTCATCACCAGATTACCCAAGTCCAAGCGTGGAAATATAGTATTTGGGTAATTATCGACCGATTGACCTAGAGCGCCCATTTTATTCCAATTCCTGTGATGTATGGAGCCGATAAGCTAGCCCAGATTTACGTGCACGAGTTCGTACGACTACACGGAGTTCCTGTTTCGATCACCTCAGATAGAGATTCTAAGTTCACCTCGTGATTTTGGACAAGTTTCCAAAAGGAAATGGGCACCAAATGAATTTCGATCTGACCTTTCATCCACGCATCGATGGACGACGTAAAGAACTATCCGGACACTAGAAGATATGATCGAACCATCGTCTTAGATCGAGGAGAGCGATGGGAGCAAGCATTGCCTTTGATTGAATTTGCTTATAATAATAGCTACCAAGCAACCATCAACATGGCACCCTACAAAGCCTCGCATGCGGTGAAATGTCGATCTCCATTGTATTGGGACGAAGTTGAGAGAAAAGAATTCTCGCACGTAAGCGATTGAAGAAATGATTGATATCATACGCCAAATTAAGAAGAGAATTCAAGAAGCTCAGGATCGCCAAAATTCTTATGCAGATACGCGAGGAACTGAGTTGAATTTCGAAATCGGAGATAAAGTATTCCTAAATGTTTGACCTACAAAAGGAGTGCACAGATTCGGAATCAAAGGATAGCTCAAGTAGAGATTCATCGGACCATACGTGATTTTAGAGAAGATTGGACCTGTTGCGTACAGGTTGGCGCTACCACCCAATTTCGGTAACGTTCATAATGTGTTTCATGTATCTCAGTTACGGAAGTACATCTATGACCCGAACCATATTATCAACCAAGAAGACATAGTTCCTAAGTTTGACCTAAGCTACGAAGAGAGGCCAGAACGTATTCTAGATCGAAAGAAACAACAACTAAGGAATAAGTCGATTCCTTTAGTTAAAGTATTATGGAGACATCATGGCCTAGAAGAAGCAAGAGCCGGACCTTATCAACGTAAGAAATAAAATTTAGTACAACACTGTGCTTTTCTAAAAGTCATCGATCCGAAACAACGGACTTACTAACATCAACCTTTTTAACATTAAAGGATTCATTTATCACACTTAACAATTATATTACGTTAATTAGATTTGTTGCGTCTTGAAGAGAGATGATACTCTATCCTTACCTTCTTTTCTTCAGTCCACATCTTTTCGTGTAATTTACGAACCCTAATTTCATAACTAACTTCATCGCACACTAACGTATATTCTCAATATGAAATTTCAACAACTCTAGTTTTTTAGTAGTATTTTCTCGCTTTATTTCCCACCTTACACGTCTTGTTCATTCTATCAGAGAAACTTACATTTAGCTAGGGAAATAACATAACTCTACTCATGTACTAACATATTTCATGCATTTCATACTTTAATCACGTTATTTCAAATTTCAAACTAACTTATTTCTCATAATTCACCTTAGAACATATAAAACAATTAATCTTGCATAATATTCTCAAATTCTAATTTTCTTTTTAACATACTCCAATAAATCTCATAAATTCACTTTAACATTCACGCATGCTCAATTATATACATGAAACTAATTTAATCATAACACTTTATATTTCAAAATCTTACGTCACTTAACAAAACGTTTCAACGAAAAAAAATATTATACTTCATTTTAAAAATCTCATATATTCATAGCTTATCTTAAACATATTTTTTGGACTAAATAAGAAATCACATGTCATCAAATAAATTTGAAACTCTAACTTTCCAACCTTAAAACTTTCAAAATTTTTGGAGAAATTAACTAAATATTTCCATAAATTCCTATAAATTCACATAACACACCATATTAACATATGATCAATAATATCTAATAACATTAGCCATAGAAAATTTTGATATCAAAACCCTATACTTTATGGTTTTTGAAATTTTTGAATAATTATTTAAACAATTTTCAAAAATTCTAATTAATTCACACCATACATTATTATCATCATACATCAACAAAATACCTTAATATCAATCATGCACAACTCACACATCAATATATTATAACCTATAGTTTTCGAAAACTTTATGAAATAATATACAATATTTTCAAAAATTATGAATTAATTCATACATGCTTAAACATTACTAATTATCATCAATCCATGATCAAAACAACAATAAAATCATCTTTATCAACATATAATTTTTGAAACAATAAGAGAAATTTAAACATGCAAGACTTTGCATTAAATTCATAATACATGCTTACAACCATCATATAAACATCTTTGCATTAAATTCATAATACATGCTTAAACATTACTAATTATCATCAATCCATGATCAAAACAACAATCAAAATTCATCTTTATCAACATATAATTTTCGAAACAATAAGAGAAATTTAAACATGCTCAACTTTGCATTAAATTCATAATACATACTTTAAACCATAATATAAACATCTTTAATTAACAATTTAAACATTTAACAAAATTTCTCAAATTTCACATAAAATAACAAAAGCATATAACTTCATATTTCATGGATGAATTTCTAATATTTTTGCATATCTAAGAAGCTTGTAAAATTTCTAACCTTTTAATCGAAGTCGATCGCGAAGAAAACGTTTTTCTATCTTAGGATTCGAAAAGAAAATTTGAAGAACACTCTCTCTTTTTTTCTCTCAAATTTTCGGTCACAATGAGCATGAGAAGGAAGTGATATTTATTTATTTGATGATATGAGACATTAATCATACTTAAAGAAAAATATATAAAGAAAAGTCAACAAAATACACTACTTTATCTCTTAAAAATCTACACCTTTACTACCAAACAAATAATACATTATCACTTCATTAATTAATGTAATACCCCGCAGAATTAGATGCCTAATTACGGTATTTAAAACCCGTAAATTAGAAATTCGCTGAGATGATTCAATCCATAAGATATCGAATAATGATTTCGATTATTTATGAAGGAATGAATTCCTATTTTATATTCACTGAGATTTGTGAATCAAAGAATAGAATGTTATAAAGTGTATCGGCAGTATTATTTTAACGTCGATCGCGTATCGATAGTTAAAATTTCATGAAATTTTCTAAGCAATTAAGCTTAGAATTAAATTCCATTGTTAATGGAATATTTTAATAAAGTGATTACAACTTTATTACGACCTTTTCGAGATGAGTCAATAATGAGCGTTTTAGCGTTTTCAAGCGTTAACGTTTTGAGATGAAACGAAAAGCATTTTAATCGATCAAGAAATTATAGGAATTAATTTTCTATGATTAGTATATGTAATTACAGTATTATTTAGCATTAAATCAATGCTAGATCATCAAGATTTGATAGTGACCAATTTTTCAAACATTTGAAAACCCTAATTTTCGAACTCGGTTTTATCGCATAAAATGATGCCATTAATTTATCTTATGATATTATCTATCATCTAAACTATATGTTATGATATATATGTCTATTAATGGCATGGAAAATAAAATTTGACCTATTACAAGTGTGAGAGCCGAGAGCTCCTAAGTCTATAACAAAGTGTGTTGTTAATCTTCCCACTATTACATGTATCTATTAAGTGGCAATGTGATTAATTATATATCATAACTAAACAATTAAATACTGATATATATATATATATATATATATAAAATCGTGCATGTGTGTGTGTGTAGAGAGGAGTGTAAGAGTGTTGTGCATGTGTGTGACAAGTGTAGATGCATGGGAGTGTAGTAACAAATGTCACCCATGCCTACCACCCAACACCCCCATACCTCTCTCACCACCCAACACCACCCACACACACCCCACACCTCAATCAGCCGTCCCCCTCTCCTCTCCTTCCTCCAAGAACAGCCCCATTTCCACCATGTAGAAAGAACTCAAGCTCCTAGTTCTTGTGATACCAATTGATACACCTCGAAGCCATGAGCTCCGTCGCCTCTCCATCTCTCTCGTCTTCTTCCAATTTTGTGGCTGAGGTAACTACATCCTATGATTCTTGGACATGGCTAGATCATACATGCATGTGTATAGGTGGGTAATTCAATAGTATCGAACACATATATGTGATTGCATGTTGAACTATAATCTTGTCTGCAAAACTGGAAGTTATCTCACGAAAACAGTGACTTTATAAAATTAATAGACTGAGTTACAGTGGTCCGATGATTGTGAATTTTTAATATGGTGAAATTATATGTGTCTAGTAAGCCTCTGTAAAATTTCAAGTCAATCCAACTTGATTTACTATTTTAATTTTATTTATCAAAAACACTGCAAAAATCTATGAAATCTCCGTGTTCATCACCCATAGTCCGTGGCTTTCATTTTAAGTTTGGCTAATGATAAAACTCTAAAATTTGGCAGAAACATAATATAGCATGTCTAGAAGATGTATGTAAATTTTCAGAATTTTCTAAAAATTTTACTATTTATTACAGATTTTACAATCTAACTGCACAAAACTGTCACGGAAGTGATAGCTTGTAGTAAAATATTTTTATCTCCCAATCTATTGTGAATCATTGAGTGAGGCTTTTCTGGATTAAACTAGACTTAAGTGGCTTTTCAATATGATTGGTTTCATTCCCAGATTCCTTATAATGAACTCATGGTGAATTTTAAAGTTGATACATTACAGTAAGCTTTTGGACAAACTGCCTTAGTGAAATTTTTCATGTAATAGGCTGTTCGAGTATGACTTTTACGTGAGATGTTCAAGCCGTTTGTAGTCCAATTTGGACTTGGGTTTCTTCATAATAAATGTTCCTCACCATGTCTAGTTATGATCTGGAAAGTTTGATCCCAAACCAAGTTTTATAGGTATACCTTTCATCGACCCAAAGTCATCTACTGGAAACTTTCCATTTCCAACTAGTCAACTTTGGACTTATGTATTTCTTGATGCGTCAGATATTTTCCAGTATGGTCTTCATGAAATATGTAGTTCTTGCTACAAGGTTTCGAAATTGGTAGCCTGCAGCCATTTTGGCATTGTGAATCAAAAGTTACGAGCCTCGTAAAACCCCTCGTCGTTAAGCAAAAACTGAAAATTCAAAAAAAATTCTAAGTATAGAAGTCAGTTTGAGTTGCCGACTTTGTGACCCTATATCTCCAAAACCACGACTCTTTTGGTTTTAATTCCTTCTTAGAACTTATAGTACATGTTTAGAGGTTTCCAGAATGTATCTTTGTGCGGACATACGTATTCTAACTCGAGAGTTATGAATCGTCAAAGTTTACCACTTGGGTTATTTCAAGTTGTTTTCTTGAAATTCAACACTTGAAATTTGACTAAGTGTTGGAAACCCTATGTGAAGTATGCCTTATGTAACTAACATGCTATTAATCGATGCATTCATTATGTCATGTCGCAAGGTGCGATAGAGAATTAATAAGATGTACGGTTGTAATAAAACAACACAACATGATATTTTTACGGGAGCACGCCTAACGTGAACCATTTGAATAGGTGCTTCCTACATGCTCAATTGAGTGTATATCATACCTTGACATACACTATAGTAGAAATATGGATTCTAAGACTCGATGGATAGTTTCTACTCCAAAACTTCAAGGTCGAGAATAGATAGGCTAAGTCCGGGACTTACAGGTCAAGAAATCGATTTAGACAATCGATAGTCCGGTGGGCTTTACTCTACTAAAAATATAATGCTTCGAAATATTTAATTACGATGCTTATTTCAACTGTTGATAAAATGTTTACAAGATTACCCGCCAAAATGTTTATGTTTTGTGTATGTATCCTATCCATGAGATGTTATGAGATGTTATGAGATGTTATGAATGTTGTTGGGTCGCTCCCAACTTATGAATGAAAATCGATATCGGATCTATCTTGGGAAGGCTTATACAGCTAGGATTAACGTGTACACCGATGGTGTTGTGTGTTTGTAAGGACAATTCACGGTCGGTCACGGGGTCGTAGAGGGAGGCCTCCCTCACGACTTTCGACTATGATGATATGACGAAAGGATGATAAGGGATACGGATCATACACACCAGAAAAATGCCTGGCCAGGCGATGATTTTGAGAAATGATGAAAATCTTTTAGTAAGCACAAGGCATTTTCAACTAAAACCCTTGTGTCTTACCATGATGTGGCAGTGTAATCTTCAAATGATAAAATGTTTTTGGCATGAGTCCACTGAGTGCATTCTTGTACTCAGCCCTGCATGTTTGTTTTTAAATGTGCAGGTTGAGCAGATGATGGATGGAGCAGTGTTGAGCAATAGGAATGTTGTCACTGAAATGTTTATACCTTGATAGTACATCGTCATATGTACATATCACATGTTTTCATTGCAAGAACCCCAAATTATGTAATATAGTCCAAAACATAAATGACATATGTATTACGTTTATTGTTAAAAGAGTCTCCTTGTATTTTTATCCTGTTTAGAGTTATAGTCCTGTTAATCCGCACTTAGGATTTAGGGGTTGTGATGATGGTATCGAGGCGGTTCGCTCTTGAACCTAAAATCTCCTTTAGGGTTAAGTCTAGATTGAGTCATTAGACTTCTAGAGATCAGCTGACAATGCTCAACACTCCATCACATCAAGCTCAACCGAAATGAGGTAAATGACTTTTTTCCAAAGTTTTGAAAATTAGCATAGCCAAGACGAATGTTTATGAAATTATTTTTCTAGGTTTTGAAACGAAAAGTGTGGAAGTGAAATAATTTTTTCAAGTGAAATGAAAGTTATGTGAATTTATTTAAGGTGGAAGTTATTGCAAATGTTGCAAATGAAATATTATGTTGTGAAGTGGATGATGATTGATATGATCTTTCAAAAGAAATGAAAGCTATGAGAAAGGTTGAGAATGAATGTTATGACAAATGATTTGTCAAGAAAGTTATGAAAAGAAGGAGGATATAAGAAAGATGATGACAATGATATGAGAAAGTTTTGGCATGATATGCCAAAGATGAAATGTTTGAATTTCTGGAATGTAATAAGGGTTCATTATTATGAACAAAGTTATGATTATTCATGTTTTAAAATGATTGAGATTGGACATTGATTTGTCAAATATGATATATTAAATTCTTTAAATTCAACGAAATATGTGCATACAAATGAGCTACGTAGGAATAATCGAAGTTTTACTTCAATCTCAAAGTTGATTATGATGATGAGCATGCTAGTTCAACAGAACGTAGACCTTGTAAGACGATGATCCCTTTCTACGAAAGAACATAGAAGTAAGAATTTCCTTCAATTACAAGAACAAGATTAGTGATGGATTTGAGAACTTCATTCCATCTTGAGTGAAGAAAAGTGAAAGATTTATACGAAATTGTTCGACCTCGACATGTACGACCTCGGCTTCGATATCGGCATGTGCGATCGCCGACTTGAAATCGGCATTTATAACATCGCCTTTGACATGTCATTGGGGTAGTTTGTCCGACTCGTGTCGGCAATATTCTGTACTACCTCGGCATCGGTAACGGCATGCACGACCTTGGTGTCGGCATCGCTATGACCTCGGCGCGAACGCGTGTAAATTTCCTACACTGCGCAGTGATTCTATTTTGACTTCTCGGTCGTGTGAACTCCGATTTACGTACGATTTTCGCTCACGTGCTCCTAATGCACTGTACTTCATTTCTTATGAAGGACCAAATCCCTGATTCCTACTCCAGAATTCATGAGAATCAGTTGAAGTTAGTTCTATGATTTGAAAAGAGTAAGACTGTTATAGTATGATACGAATCCTAGAATGTTACTAAGAAAGTAAGATCTTCAAGTACAAGTAGAACCTTGACATACATGAGAACTTTGTTGATGACCTATTACGGGTATATAAGCTTTCAAATTATATCCATTACCCAATTTCTGTCATTGAGTTTAACTCTATGACCTAGTTCCAATTGAGAATTCATTCGAGTTTCTCACTTTTTCTGAAGAAAATTTTCAAACCCAAAAATTCATAAAGTGTCCTTTTGAACCCAAAGCCTTATGTGATTGAGAATATAATTGTGGACGGTCCGCCAGCCCATATGACCAAAGAAATCTCAGTAGTCGTCATTCTGGTCTTCGGACCCTAGAGCCCCATTTATTCAGTCCAAGGAACATATCGATTCAATCATTGAAAAGATGTTATCTTGATGGATGAGACAATACCTTTTGTAGGTAATCGTGATAATTTCTCCTTGATTCTTGAAACCATCAAGTATGATGAATGTTGACTTACATTGTCACCTAAGTACGAATTAGTAAAGCGATAAATGTCGGGCATGAAATAGGTTGACTTATCTCACCACCGAAAGTTTCAGATCAGTAAAGTGATAGACATCAAGAAGTTATGATGTAAAGAAAATCTCGATGAAACGAGATATTCTTCCTATGGCACCCATGATGTGATGACCCTTGATGGGCTTAACAATGAATGATAACAGTGAAGTTATACCATCATACGACTATTATGATAACAAAGTTATGAATAAGATACTCTTTAGCATTGAATGCAAAGAGTAAAAGTAAAGAAAAGTATATGATACCTGTAGGATATGAATTTTCCTTATTATGTCATGACGAGAGCGATTACAACTTATCTTTAAGATAGTTGGATGTCTTTGAAACCTCGTTAGTAGGTTGGACATGTTTAAAAAGAATGAAGATGCATACAAGATATTCTTTTCAAAGAATATATATATATATATAAAGAAGTGATAGCGTCTCAGACAATAAATCTCTCGCCTTATACCTCAGTCAATGAGATTATGCTTGAGCATAATCGATTCCGAGTAATTAAAACTTAGTTAAACAAAAGATAATGAGATTGAGGAATCATAATCCTCAAGATTGTGTGAACGACGAGGATAGCCCTAGTATGTGAACTAAGTATGGAGGAAATAACTCCGAAGTCAAGACATGGTAATGAGATGCTTAGAATTAAGTTATGGTGTACAAATGTACTACCTTACCAAGCCATACGACAATAATGACGATTCTAACCCTGAATGTGAGAACCGAAGTGTAACGAAAGTAAGATTACTTTCAGATACCATGCTCAAGAAAATGGACAAAAGTCAAAAAAATAGCAGAAGAAATTACGAACTATACAAGTAGATAGTTCATGATATGACATAAGCTTCAGAGATGTTATGACTTCGATAAGTAAGGTAATTCCTTTGAAGTAAAGAAACGGATTAAGAAATAGATTCATTATTTTGAAATAAATCTTAATACACTAAGTTATAATGACACGAAACGCTTGTCTTGTGTAACTTAATAGTTAACAAGCAAGATAGCTTCTATAGATCTTGCAAAGGAAATACGTCCAAGAGAACACAGAAAGAGATTCTCATTGAGGGACTTTAAGGTAAATCCAATTGGAAAGATTATCCCTCATACTTTTGCGACGATCAATAAAGTGGGATATTAAGTATCTCGGACATGGGAATGAAGCATTCATTGAATGCCAAGAAAATGGTAAAGATTTTTGACGTCAAGGCAAAAGTATAATACGTCCCTAGTGGACAAAGGATTTTATCTTATGCGAAATTGCACGATGAATCAATAAAAGATTAAGAAGAAATGACTATATCCAAAAAGGGATATTACAAAAAAAAAATGGCGCTAAAGGCCAGTACAAGGACTTCTCTGGAAAAGAGTTTAAAGTAAGAATATATGAGAAATATACTCCTAAGATCGATAAAGTAAAAAAAAGGAATTTAATCATTCATACTGGATTATGAATGGATGATAGTGATAGAGACATGACGATCTCTACGATAAGATTTCATTATTGAAATATATCAATATCAAAGGATAGGTTGATGTAGACCTAACCACGAATCTTTGTTGGTAAAAGCATAACGATACGGATACCCGAGAAGTATAGGGTGAATGAGGTAATGAAGACCATAGCAAGGGAACATAATGTCCCAATGGAAAGGACAATGACATATGAAATAGACATTTACTTGAATAAACGGAACACCGTAGACCAAAGCCTATACTTGACCGAAAATGTAACAAACAAAACCCAAAAGGCATGATAGGTATGAGGAAAATTCCTCAGAATACCTATAAGATTTTGTTCAATGTAAATGCTTCGCTTTTTGACATCGCACAAGTATGCGTAGAAGCGATAGAACCCAACTCAGGGTAAGCGAATCAAGAAATGAAAATCTCCTTACCTATACGGGAATTATGACCATCGCAAGTGTTACTTAAGCTCAGAATTGAACCTAGAATCGCCTAAAGTACTATCCAATGATTTGGATAATTATATCTATGTGGAACGTAAATATAATTTTAGAGACAAGAAGTTTCGGAAATGGCTGTCATTCATGTGATTAGTAACCTGGGCCTAGCCTTTTCGTTAGAGGTTTCACACGACAGAATGTCAGTACCCACTGTTCGCCTATGCGAATATCTTTAAGGCAACATACGACTGAAGATGTAAAACGTAAAATGGGTATTAAGATAAGAGTCATGAGTCATCTACGGGTTATATATGTCTTAAAGTGTATAATTCTTTAAGAGATCCTTCTTGTTTAGAAATCGCCTCCATTGCTTAAATTAAGTCGGATTTATCTAAAAATATCCGTTTACAGATGACAAGAAAAGGGAGTTTAACGGGTAAGAGTTAACCCCAAGGCCTACAAGTTTATAACTCACACGAGCGTATCGGCTCTTTTAATATGAACTAGGAATGAATTTAGAACAGTTTTGGAGAAAATTTTTGCACCTCTGGATGGATACTCGTAACTATAGAGTGTCAAATGAGGATGATACCCAACGACGTATCTGTCAGTTGCCAACAGATTGGAAGAATTTTTGCAAAAGAAGTATCAAGAGAATATTTTCTCCATGATAAAAATTCCAAAGCCTGGGCAGACTTACCAGGATTTGTCAACAGGCTCAAGTATACATATAATGCATAGGGAACGACACCTACGAGTACTTGTCCTAGTCCTCGGCAAGTTACACTGCACGGCATAAAGGAATGGTTGTACCCTGATATTCTAAACGCCGTCCCACGTCATGTGCCGTCAATTGTATCAGAAAGAGACGAGAATGGCAAAAGGACAGGATCTTATCGCCCTCGAAGATTAAGAGAATTACCACTACCAACTCGACCTTACTTTCTGATAAAAGTAACACACACTTCTGGTACCAAAGAAGAAACAGGGAGCAGTGTGACCCCTGGCTCTTTGAAAGAGAAAGATCGTCGGATATATGAGGTAAAAACGTATCGAGAAATAGACAAGTTTCTAAACGAAAGGTACGACTCCGACAAAGGTCATTCAAAGACATAGAATCTTAGGATCCTATGAGACATATATGTAAATAATGGTTTATGATGAAAATGATGTGATTATAATATGTAAAATAAACGTAGTTTGGAAGAGTTTATGAATATGGTGAAGAAGTGTCAAAGTTTTGAGTGTAAAAAGAGCTAGACGCCTTGTAATCGGGTCACCGGAGACCGACCCTCGTAAGTAATGTATGAAAAGTCCTCACCGAGGCATTATGATGTAATATTATATGGTGCGCATAGAATGATATCCAAATACGAAAACAAATTGTTCCAAACAAGATATGGTTACTATGAGATGATAGTTATACCATTCGGACTAACAAATGCACCATACAACCATAAACCTTAAAAATCGAGTAATCCACAAGTACTTAGATAAATTTCTATCTCAATCTTTATGGATGATGTTCCTATCTATTCAGAGGACAAGAAAGAACATAAAGAACATTGAAGGACTGTCTTACGACTTTTAAGAGCCGGGCGAATTTTGCCAAATACAGTTTTGTAAATTTCGGCTTAAAAGAGAAATATTCCTCAGGCACATAGTGTCTTTAGAAGAAAACAATGTAGATCTGACAAAGGACAAAACAATTAAAGATGAAAGACGTCAATGACCTAAAATAAGATCAGGAATTTTATAGATTGATTAACTACTATTAGAGATCCATTAAGAACTCTCTAAGGTAACAAGACCAATAAGATAGTTACCCAAAAAAAGGAATCAAAATCACATAGATTAATAACAGTAAGGCTATGTATTAACATGAGAAAGATAACAGCTTATGCAGTCAAAATGACTTAGGCCACATGAATAGAATTTCCCAACTCATGACTTGAAATTGTAATGATGAGTATAAATACCAAGTCTTGGAAATTTCACTCCTACATCAATAAATTAAGAACCCTTCACAATTTACAAAAGTTTGAACTTATTCTCCGAGCAAAGAAATTTGGATCTGGGATAGAAAAGATGGCTCGAATCAAGAAAAGATTATAAATATGATAAATGATCACCATGAACAGTTAATGTAGAATCTAATGCCTAAGATATAAAATTCAGCCTAAATCATGGTATGTCCTTATAGAAAAGGAAAACTCATCAGAAAGGTTAAGAAAACGAGAACAGAAATAGTCGGGAAATCAAGGACGAACGTAAGTGGTACCCTCACAACCAAAGTGAAATATGACTAAAAAAAGAGAATGAAGATGGGAATAGAATACGAATTAAGATAAGGAATGAAGAGCTGAAGGATTTTAAGGAGCATGGACAATGTTATTGTCTAAAAGAGAGATATATACATATATTTCCAAGCAATAATAAGCTTAGAAATGAAATCGTGAATGAAGTTCATGATCCTTCTCATACCGCCCAACCAGGCATTATTAAGTGACATTGTGAATTATGAGAAAGGTTAGATAGGAAGGAATGAGATAAGATATAACCATATTGTCGAGCAGTGTCTCGGTTACCAATAAGTAAAGGCATTGTATCAAAGGCCTTATAAGAGAGTATAATCTCTAGAACTACACGAATGGAAATAGAATGATATAGAAATAGATCTTGTGACAGATTTTACCAAAGTCATAAAGAAGTTGCACTACTATATGGCTAGTAGTGGATTGACTCGCCAATTATGTTTTGTCTCTGCCTATTCAGATGACTCGTGGACCCGATAAGTTAGCTCAGACGTACAAAAAGGAAATTGTATATTTACAGGAAGTACCAAAACCTATCGCTTCAGATAGAGACTTCAAGAGTACCCCTAGATTTTGAACTAACTCACAAAAGGAGTTAGATACGAGGTTAAGCCTTAACATAGATGTCCACTCACAGACAGATAGACAATCAGAAAGGACAGTATGAACGTTTAAGGATACGATAGAACATAAGTGTTAAACCAAGATGCAAGTGAGAACGTATTGTACCACTTGGTAAGTTTACGTACGACCATAGCTACCAAATAACGATCAATGTAGCCTTATGAGGCATATTGCGAAAAGAAATATTGACCACCACTTTATTGTAACAAAGTAGGTGAGCAAAGGTATAAAGTCCTGACGTTGTAAATGAAACGATTAAGATATCTACCAACGAGGCAAAGAATAAGAAAAGCTCAGACGAGATAAAAGTCTTACTGGTGCATGCAGTAAACCCGAACTGCATTCTTGAATGCGGAATTAAAGTTTCTTAAGATTTCTCCATCTAGAGGAATTATAAGTTTAGATACAAGAATGATTAGATCACGTTTTATAGGACCTTACGAGCTCCTAACAATGATAAGCCTAGTAGCCTATAGCTGATACTTCAACCACATTTGGAAGAGAGTACGAAATGTTTTTCCACGTGTCGCAGTTAAGGAAATACGAAAATTGCCCAATTCACGAAAACCAACATGATGACGTGACCTTTGACTCAGATGAGTTATGATGAAAATCTACGACTAATTTGATCGTACGATTCAACGATTAAAGAAGCAAGTTCGGGTCTTTTAATGAAAATCCAATGAAAAAAAAAACCATGGACAAAATGAAAACACGTGGAAAGTTATGATGTTATGATGTTAAGATACCCATACTTTATGAGGTATGCAAATTTCGGGACGAAATTTCTTTTAAGGGGGGTAGGATGTAATACCCCGCAGAATTAGATGCCTAATTACGGTATTTAAAACACGTAAATTAGAAATTCGCTGAGATGATTCAATCCATAAGATATCGAATAATGATTTCAATTATTTACGAAGGAATGAATTCCTATTTTATATTCACTGAGATTTGTGAATCAAAGAATAGAATGTTATAAAGTGTATCGGCAGTATTATTTTAACGTCGATCGCGTATCGATAGTTAAAATTTCATGAAATTTTCTAAGCAATTAAGCTTAGAATTAAATTCCATTGTTAATGGAATATTTTAATAAAGTGATTACGACTTTATTACGACCTTTTCGAGATGAGTCAATAATGAACGTTTTGCAACGTTTTCAAACGTTAACGTTTTGAGAAAAAAAGCGTTTTAATCGATCAAGAAATTATAGGAATTAATTTCCTATGATTAGTATATATAATTACAGTATTATTTAGCATTAAATCAATGCTAGATCATCAAGATTTGATAGTGACCAATTTTTCAAACGTTTGAAAACCCTAATTTTGAACTAGGTTTTTATCGCATAAAATGATGCCATTAATTTATCTTATGATATTATCTATCATCTAAACTATATGTTATGATATATATGTCTATTAATGGCATGGAAAATAAAAATTTGACCTATTACAAGTGTGAGAGCCGAGAGCTCCTAAGTGCTATAACAAAGTGTGTTGTTAATCTTCCCACTATTACATGTATCTATTAAGTGGCAATGTGATTAATTATATATCATAACTAAACAATTAAATACTGATATTTATATATATATATGTATAAAAATAGTGCATGTGTGTGTGTGTAGAGAGGGAGTGTAAGAGTGTTGTGCATGTGTGTGACAAGTGTAGATGCATGGAGTGTAGTAACAAATGTCACCCATGCCTACCACCCAACACCCCCCATACCTCTCTCACCACCCAACACCACCCCACACACACCCCACACCTCAATCAGCCGTCCCCCTCTCCTCTCCTTCCTCCAAGAACAGCCCCATTTCCACCATGTAGAAAGAACTCAAGCTCCTAGTTCTTGTGATACCAATTGATACACCTCGAAGCCATGAGCTCCGTCGCCTCTCCATCTCTCTCGTCTTCTTCCAATTTCGTGGCTGAGGTAACTACATCCTATGATTCTTGGACATGGCTAGATCATACATGCATGTGTATAGGTGGGTAATTCAATAGTATCGAACACATATATGTGATTGCATGTTGAACTATAATCTTGTCTGCAAAACTGGAAGTTATCTCACGAAAACAGTGACTTTATAAAATTAATAGACTGAGTTACAGTGGTCCGATGATTGTGAATTTTTAATATGGTGAAATTATATGTGTCTAGTAAGCCTCTGTAAAATTTCAAGTCAATCCAACTTGATTTACTATTTTAATTGTATTTATCAAAAACACTGCAAAAATCTGTGAAATCGCCGTGTTCATCACCCATAGTCCGTGGCTTTCGTTTTAAGTTTGGCTAATGATAAAACTCTAAAATTTGGCAGAAACATAATATAGCATGTCTAGAAGATGTATGTAAATTTTCAGAATTTTCTAAAATTGTTACTATTTATTACAGATTTTACAATCTAACTGCACAAAACTGTCACGGAAGTGATAGCTTGTAGTAAAATATTTTTATCTCCCAATATATTGTGAATCATTGAGTGAGGCTTTTTCTGGATTAAACTAGACTTACGTGGCTTTTCAATATGATTGGTTTCATTCCCAGATTCCTTATAATGAACTCATGGTGAATTTTTAAAATTGATACATTACAGTAAGCTTTTTGAACAAACTGCCTTAGTGAAATTTTTCATGTAATAGGCTGTTCGAGTATGACTTTTACGTGAGATGTTCAAGCCGTTTGTAGTCCGATTTGGACGTGGGTTTCTTCATAAGAAATGTTCCTCACCATGTCTAGTTATGATCTGGAAAGTTTGATCACAAACCAAGTTTTATAGGTATACCTTTCATCGACCCAAAGTCACCTACTTGAAACTGTCCATTTCAACTAGTCAACTTTTGACTTATGTATTTCTCGATCGCCGATATTTTCCAGTATGGTCTTCATGAAATATGTAGTTCTTGTTACAAGGTTTCAAATTGGTAGCCTGCAGCCATTTTGGCATTGTGAATCAAAAGTTACGAGCCTCGCAAAACCCTCGTCGTTAAGCTAATTTGAGTTGCACACTTTGAGACCCTATATCTCCAAAACCACGACTCTTTTGGATTTAATTCTTCTTAGAACTTATAGTACATGTTTAGAGGTTTCCAGAATGTATCTTTGTGCGGCCATACGTATTCTAACTCGAGTTATGAATCGTCAAAGTTTGCCACTGGGTTATTTATTTGTTTTCTTTGAAATTCAACACTGAAAATTTGACTAAGTGTTGGAAACCCCTATGTGAAGTATGCCTTATGTAACTAACATGCTATTAATCGATGCATTCATTATGTCATGTCGCAAGGTACGATAGAGAATTAATAAGATGTACGGTTGTAATAAAACAACACAACATGATATTTTTACGGGAGCATGCCCTAACGTGAACCATTTGAATAGGTGCTTCCTACGTGCTCAATTGAGAATATATCATACCTTGATATACACTATAGTAGAAATATGGATTCTAAGACTCGATGGATAGTTTCTACTCCAAAACTTCAAGGTCAAGAATAGATAGGCTAAGTCTGGGACTTACAGTCCAAGAAATCGATTTAGACAATCGATAGTCCAGGTGGGCTTTACTCTACTCAAAAATATAATGCTTCTGAAATATTTAATTACGATGCTTATTTCAACTGTTGATAAAATGTTTACAAGATTACCTGCCAAAAATGTTTATGTTTTGTGTATGTATCCTATCCATGAGATGTTATGAGATGTTATGAGATGTTATGAAATGTTATGAATGTTGTTGGGTCGCTCCCAACTTATGAATGAAAATCGATATCGGATCCTATACTGGGAAGGCTTATACAGCTAGGATTAACGTGTACACCGATGGTGATTGTGTCTTTGTAAGGAAAATTCACGGCGGTCACGGGTCGTAGAGGGAGGCCTCCCTCACGACTTTCGACTATGATGATATGACGAAAGGATGATAAGGGATACGGATCATACACACCAGAAAAATGCCCGCCGGCGATGATTTTTGAAATGATGAAAATCTTTTAGTAAGCACAAGGCATTTTCAACTAAAACCCTTGTGTCTTACCATGATGTGCGATGTAATCTTCAAATGATAAAATGTTTTGGCATGAGTCCACCGAGTGCATTCTTGTACTCATCCCCGCATGTTGTTTTTAAATGTGCGAGTTGAGCGAGATGATGGATGGAGCGGTGTTGAGCAATAGGAATGTTGTCATTGAAATGTTTATACCTTGATAGTACATCGTCATATGTACATATCACATGTTTTCATTGCAAGAACCCCAAATTATGTAATATAGTCCAAAACATAAATGACATATGTATTACGCTTATTGTTAAAAGAGTCTCCTTGTATTTTTATCCCTGTTTAGAGTTATAGTCCCTGTTAATCCGTACTTAGGATTTAGGGGCTGTGACACAATTAATCATCATATCTTATCTTGAAATTTATTACCTCTCATTATCAAAATAATTACACATCACTATCATACAAGTTGAAAACATTTTCTTCCTTTCACACTACCTAAATTTTCGGCCACTTCAACCAAATTAACACATATCACTTCTTTCATTAATAAATATCTTATATCTATATTAATAACAACTCAACATCATAATAATTATACATCACTATCACAAAGAATGAAATTTTTCTTCTTTTCACACTACACTTGATATTTTCAGTCACTATGTGAAAAATATGTTACATAATTTATTGTTTTCCATTTAATAGAAATGTGACATAATATAGGTCTTAGATGATAGAATAAATCATAAGAAAAATAATTAAGAACGATTCTATGTTCTTAAATGAAAATTTCGAACCATTTATAGAAAAATAGAAATTAATTGTCCAAACTCCATTTCTTTAATAACTAAAATATTTTAGAGAAGGAATATATAAAATAAATTTCTCTTGTTTCATAAAATAAATTACTTGGACAAATCTAGCAAAAATTTTCTTTATTCAAAAATTATAAAACTAGAAATTAAATAACAATTTCCCTCTACATTTTCTGTCACGACCCCACTCCGGACGACCCGGACTGGAGGGCGACTAATACTAGGAGTAGTATTTTAGGGGTTACATGGCTAAGATAAAGATGCATAATAACAATAAACTAGCATGTTCGAACATGATATAATGATATAATAAGAATAATTTAGCATGCTTGATCATAACATAAGATGATGTCATAACGATTCAAAGGGTTAGGCCATCGGACCCCAAAATCTTAACCATGGTCCGATGGACCTCAATAGTTCATAACAGTAAAGCATAAATAAATGAGTTCAGAGTTTAGCAGCGGAAAGTGTGTGAATACATATATGACGATATGCATTCAAGGTGAAAACCACAAATTCTAGATAAATTGGTCAAGGACACCGGACTCCTCAACACTTTCCCCATCACCATCATCGAAGCTCAACCTGCACATTTAAAAACAAACATGCAGGGCTAAGTACAAGAAATTGCACTCAGTGGACTCATGCCGAAAACATTTGATATTAAGATTACGCTGCCAATATCAGAGTAAGTCACAAGGGTTTTAGTTGAAATGCCTTGTGCTTACTAAAGCATTTTCAGTTCATAAACATCGCTCGGCCGAGCATTTTCTTGGTGTGTATGGTCCGTATCTCATAGTCACAATTCATAACAGTATTAAAAATCAAACGTCGAGAGGGAGGCCTCCCTTCTACGACGCCGTGACCGGCCGTAATCCCGTACAGCACACAGTCACTCTCACAAGCATATGTTAACATAGCAATAGTTCCAACCTTCACGCCAATCCTAGCCAGGCATTTATCATCCGGCACAGGACCCGACATTAAAAAAAGTTGGGCGCGACCCAATAAATGACATAACCTGTCATGATATAGTTCCAACCATCGCCACAGCCCTACCCGGGCAAACAGATAGGATCCATACACAAAACATAATATTTTTGGCAGGTAATGTAATAAACATTTATCAACAGTTGCAAAATAACATTGTAAAAGAATTCATTTTGGAAGAACAGTAAAGTCACATCTTGTTTGAAGAGTAAGCCCACTTTAGTGAGGTAAGAAAAGGGGCCCACATTATTGAAGATAAGAAGCCCACCTGGACTATGGTTCGTCGAAGACTGAGTCCTAGGTTTGTTTGCACGTCAGTATCCAGTTGCCGCGTTTGCGTCCGCACCTTTACGAAAAAGCGAGGTTTTAGTACGCCGCTCAAGTCTCTCGAGACTTTCAAAATCTAAGGTAAACTTCGATATCTTATATCGAGGCGAACTGAATTCCTTAATGAATTCAATACGTTTCCAAATACGTATATAATTGAATTGTTCTCGTTCCTCGAGATACGTTCAACTATTTCGTTTTAACCTTTCCGGTTTAAACATTTGACGTAACATAAGTACGTTTCTCGATATATGGATTTCATTTGTGAAATCTTTTCTTACTAATGAGGTATCATACTCAATTAGTATATCTTACGCGTACTGACGTATTTATCAATCGTATAATCGTACGTTTGACTTAAAAAGTCAACGAAGTCAACACTGGTCAACAAAGTCAACAATTTTGACTTTCAAATAGTAATTTCTTACTATTTTATTTTATAAATCGAATTTCGATTGATTAAAAATCGTAAAGTCCTATTTCTCGATTTAACACGTAAATCAAAGGACTTATAAATAATTTTCGCAATTATTAATCCTTTTAATAATTAAAACGCGTATTTTCGATTTAAAAACGTTACAAAATAAACGTTTGTCTCAAACATAGCAATCTATGTTTATAAAATTTTATAAAATTCAAATATGTCCAGAATATTAATTAGACATATAATTTATTAATAAGCTGAATTAAAAAGGATTTAAAATCCTTATTAATTATCGAAAATTCTCGATAATTAATTTAAAATTACCAAATGACTTTCGAAATTTTTTCTAAATTAATATAGTGTATTATTATACACTATGGTCCAGAATATGAATTGATATCATTCATATGATATTGTTTGTCAATTATTAACATATATACATATATATATGCTACGGTAATTCCATAAAATATGGAATAATTGTCCAAAATTCCCAAAATTAATATACACTTAGTATAATATCACAAAATTAATATATGTCACAATTATAACCTATAGTTTATCATAACCATTCATTCATCAATAAATAAACTCACAATGCATTCGGTAGTTATAAGATAATTACCAAATAATTATCAAACAATTTCTAAAAATTCTAAATAATTTACTACATGCTCAAACATTATAGTATAACAATAATACATCATAACATTAACCAAAACCATTTGAAATCATCACCCTATGGAGCAATAGCTCTCGACTTCTTTGATTTCAATTAGGGTTTGGTTTCCAAAAATTCCAACAATTGTATACTATGCTTATATACTATAGTATACTAATATAACATCATAACATTAATCAAAACCAATTAAATCATCACCTTATTGAGCATGGTAGCTCACGGTATTATTTGATTTAATATAGCATTTGATTTCTAAAAATTCTAATAAAATCATACATCACATATTTAATACATTAAAGCATTAATACACCATTGGATGTTCAAAATAAAAATCATACACCAACCTATACATCTATAAGCTCACGGTATTAATTCAAAAATCAAGCATATGGTTTTCAAAAATTCTAAATAAATCATAGGACATATAATCAAGGTTCTAAAGTATTAATATGTCATTGCATGCTTGAAATAAAATTTATACACCAAGGTATGGTCATATATATCTCACGGTATTTTCAATAAAAATAGCTAGGGTTTTCCAAAAATTGTTAAATAAATACCATAGTCTTAAATCATATCATAGATCAATAATCCATCACTAAACTAATTAAAAAGCATTCGGTCATCATAAACATTGTTATATACATTTTCGAAAATTATTTCATCATATACTATAGTTCGAAAATGGCATATGCATACTAAATCCTTTCGAAAATTTCATATACAACATCATATGTTTATTTTAGCATACCATCTCATATTTTTGTAAATAAAACATCATGAACAAAATATAAACACTAGCTCATGCTCAAGAACATTTAAAACATACATGTATACATACATAGGATTTTCGAAACACACATATACATATATGAACAAGCTTCGATTTTTTTGTACAAATGGAGATGTAAATCGGTACTAGGGCCTTATTTACCTTGAGAATGGTATAGAATCACTAGAGCAATGGAGGTATCAAGCTTGGTGGAGAAGAAATGGAGAAGAAAGAAGGAGAGAAAATTCGAAAATGGAGGAGGATGGTTCTCGGTTCTTGGCAGCAAAATGGAGAGAGTGAAGTGTGTTGTGTGTGTTCAAAATGCTTGGAGAGAGTATAATGAATTGAAAGGGGAAGAGTCCTCCCTATACCTCTCTCTCTCTACACGGTTACACACACACACACTCAATTAAAATGCAGCAAATTTTTGGGGAGTGGGGGTGATGATTGAAGAGTGTTTAAGGAGCTCTTCATGCATTGGGTGATTTAAAAAGGTGCAATCATGTTCATGGGGAAGAGGGGGGGAATCGGCGCATGTAGTGGGGTTTTAGGGCTGATTTTATTTTCAATTACACTATAATACTATGCATTAATCATATTACAAGTCATAGATATATAATACAAGCCATAAAAATAATTAAATCCAACATATAGCACATAATTGAAATTACCGAAAATTAAATAGGAAAATAGGAATAAAATCATAAATTACACCTATAATTGATACTCATGTAATTTTCGATCATATATATCATAATATATGATTTAGATAATAAATAATAGCATAGGATAAAATTATTGCATCATTTCATGCAACAAAACCCTAATTTCGAAAATTAGAGTTTCGAAATTATTAAATTGAAACCATCGAGTTCTATGGTTCAAAATTTGATTTTAATGCTTAATAATATCCATATTTATCATAACATATAGTTTAGATACCATAGGATAATTTAATGGTATCATTTCATGTGAAAAACCATAGTTTATGGAATTAGGGTTTTGAATTCCATAAATTGGAATTATCGAGTTTTAATAGCATATAAATTGATTTTAATAATTATTAATACTGTAATTATATAAAATAATAATAGGAAATTAAATATAATAATTTCCTGAGCCTTAAACTCATTTTTCAAAACGTCTCTAGACGTTGACGTTCAAAACGTCTCAAAACGTTCAAAATCGACTCATCTCAAAATGGTCGTAGTAAGTTCATACTTACTAAATAAATAAATATCATTTAATATTGGAAATAATATGGAATTCAATTCCAAGCTTTCTCGATCGAAAATTTCATAAAACCGACGCGTTCGATACGCTGTTCGACGTTAAAATAATACTGCCGTATTATTTCATAAATTTCAATTCCGTAATTCACCATCCTTAGTGAATTATAAAAAGGAATTCGTTATATAGATACAGAATCAAAATACAATTCGATGTTAAACAGATAAGAATGTTCGGGAAAAACCCTAATTACGGGTTTAGAAAACCGTAATCGTATGTTCGTTTCTTTGGAATATTACATTCCACCCCCCTTACGAAAAATTTCATCCCGAAATTTGTATACCTCTAGAAAAATAAATCGGGGTATTTTTCTCTCATCGCTTCTTCAAGCTCCCACGTGGCTTCTTCTTGTCCGTGGTGTCTCCACAGCACTTTGACTAACGGAATCGACTTGCTCCGTAGTTGTTGAACTTTGTGGTCAAGTATGGCCGTGGGTTCTTCCTTATAGCTCATGTCTGGCTCGAGGGTCACGTCGTCTTGATGAATCACATGCTTTGGGTCGTGAACGTATTTTCGCGATTGCGAGACGTGAAAAACATTATGAACATTTCCTAGGCTTGGCGGAAGAGCCAACCTATAAGCTACTGGACCTATCCTCTCTAGGATTTCATAAGGTCCTATAAAGCGGGGTCTAAGCTTTCCTTTCAGGCCAAACCTGACAATTCCTTTCGATGGAGAAACCTTAAGAAATACTTTGTCTCCATCCTCAAACTGTAGCTCGGATCTACGCGTATCAGCGTAAGATTTCTGTCTGTCATGAGCCTCTTTTATCCTCAGCCTAATCTGTCGGACGATCTCGATCATTTCGTTTACTGCATCAGGCCCTATGACTTTTCTCTCACCGACTTCATCCCAATAAAGCGGTGATCTACACTTCTTGCCATACAAGGCTTCGTATGGGGCCATGCCGATCGTCGCTTGATAGCTGTTGTTGTAAGCAAACTCGATAAGAGGTAAAATATCTTTCCACTTGGCACCTCGGTCCAAGACTACGGTTCTTAACATATCCTCTAAGGTTTGGATCGTCCTTTCCGACTGTCCATCAGTCTGTGGGTGGAATGCTGTACTGAAATTTAACCTCGTACCCAGTTCTCTCTGCAAGCTAATCCAGAATCTGGATGTGAACTTGGAGTCTCGATCAGAGGTAATAGATTTTGGCACTCCATGTAATCGTATAATTTCCTTAACGTACAGCTGGGCTAGTTTATCAGATCCATAAGTGCTATGAATTGGTAGAAAATGAGCACTTTTTGTAAGCCTATCCACAATTACCCATATGGCTGTGTTTCCTCTTCTCGACTTGGGTAAGCTTGTAACGAAATCCATTGCTATATCGTCCCATTTCCACTCGGGAATTTCTAACGGTTGCAACTTTCCGTATGGACGTTGGTGTAGTGCCTTCACTTGTTGGCAAACAAGACAGCGTTCCACAAAAGAAGCTATATCTCGTTTCATGCCTTCCCACCAAAACTTTTCCTTCAGGTCTTGGTACATCTTAGTACTGCCTGGGTGGGCGGTGTAGGGTGTATCATGAGCCTCACTCATGATTTCATTTTGAAGCTCTGCGTCGTCAGGGACGCATATCCTACCTTCAAACAATAAGGCGTTGTCTGACGCCTCTTGGAAATTCTTAAATCCTTCCGACCTTACCCTTTGTCTGATCTTTTCTAACTTTTCCTCCATCCTTTGTCTCTCGACAATCCTTTTTCTTAGATCAGATGTCAGTGTGAGTGTAGCGATACAGCTCACAATTGTCTCAGGTGGTTCAACCAGTTCAATCCTCATTCTTCCAAATTCTTCAACGAGTTTTTCCTCTTGTACAAAAAGACATCCTACCTTGGTATGGCTCTTACGACTTAAGGCGTCAGCTACCACATTCGCCTTACCCGGGTGATAGTTAATACCACAGTCGTAATCTTTTACAAGCTCGAGCCATCTTCTTTGTCTCATATTCAAATCTCTTTGTTCGAAGAAGTACTTCAAACTTTTATGATCCGTGAAGATCTCACATCTCACTCCGTAGAGATGGTGTCTCCAAATTTTCAGTGCATGAACTACAGCTGCTAATTCCAAATCGTGGGTTGGGTAGTTTAGTTCATGCGGTCTGAGTTGTCGGGATGCATAAGCTATCACCTTTCCTTCTTGCATCAAAACACAGCCCAGTCCAGTCTTAGATGCGTCTGTATAGACTACATACTCTTTGTCCGCTTCTGGGACTCCTAGAACTCGTGCACTTGTCAATTTTTCCTTGAGTATTTGGAAACTCGTCTCGCATTCATCGGTCAATTGAACTCGATTCCTTTAGGAGTAGTCGGGTTATTGGCCTTGCAATTTTGGAGAATCCTTCGATGAATCTCCTATAGTAACCAGCTAATCCTAGGAAACTTCTAATCTCGTGCTGAGTCTTCGGTGATTTCCATTCCTGCACGGCCTCTACTTTGGCTGGATCTACTTTTATACCTTCTGCAGACACGATGTGTCCAAGGAACATAACTTCCTTCAGCCAAAACTCACATTTGCTAAACTTAGCAAATAGTCTTTCATCTCTCAAGGTTTGCAAAACCGTTCTTAGATGTTCTCTATGATCCTCTTCATTCTTTGAATAAATAAGGATATCATCTATGAAGACCAAAACAAATTTATCCAAAAATGGATGAAATACTCTGTTCATGAGGTCCATGAATACGGCTGGTGCATTTGTTAATCCGAATGGCATGACTATGAACTCATAGTGGCCGTATCTGGTTCGGAATGCAGTCTTAGGTACATCCTCAGAACGTATTTTCAGCTGGTGGTATCCTGACTTAAGGTCAATTTTCGAGAATACACCTGCTCCTCGCAATTGATCAAATAGGTCATCAATTCTGGGTAAAGGGTATTTGTTCTTTAGTGTCATCTTATTTAGTTCTCTATAATCGATGCACATCCTCAAAGAACCATCCTTTTTCTTGACAAACAAAACAGGCGCTCCCCAAGGTGAAACACTTGGCCTAATGAATCCTAGATCCAAAAGCTCTTGGATTTGGATTTTCAGTTCTTCTAATTCCTTCGGGGCCATTCTATAGGGCGCCTTCGACACTGGAGCCGATCCTGGTTCCAAGTCGATGGTAAATTCTAGTTGTCTATCAGGGGGCAATCCTGGTAGGTTTTCGGGAAATACGTCCGAAAATTCTTGGACAACTTCTATGTCTTCTACCCGCGCTTCGGGTTTATCCTCTCCGTTCAAATAAACAAGGAATGCATGGCATCCTTTCTGGTTCATCATCCTCCTCGCCTGTAGTGCTGATACAATCGGGATTCTTCTTCCCATGCTGATCCCGTGGAAATGCGTAGCTTCTTGTCCAGGAAAGTGAAACGAAATTTTCCTTTCCTTACATAGAATCGTGGAATGATTCGTAGCTAACCAGTCCATTCCTAGGATTAAGTCTACATCATCCATGGGTATTATGTTTAGATTGTTAGCCAGAACTTTAAGTGACCCTAGTGCCAATTCTAGGTTCGAGCAAAAGTGTGTAACAGTCATAATCCCTCCTATAGGCGATGAGATTCTCATATCCTGGCTTGACTTTTCAGACCTAAGGCCCAACATTTCTACGCATGATTTTGCTATAAAAGAATGCGAAGCACCCGTATCGAACAATACTATAACAGGTATGTTGAGAAGAACTCCCATACCTGCCAGGTTTCCCTGGTTTTGTTCGTTCTGCCTCCTATGCAAGGCGTAGGCTCTAGCCTGAGCCGGCTGAGGCTGACGGGGCGCTGGTCCTTGTTGGTTCTGCGGCTGTTGTCTGGGCTGTTGCTGCCGTTGCCGCGGTGGTTGACGCCTTTGTTGTTGTTGAGGCGGTTGTTGCCACTGCTGTTGCGGGGGTTGTTGTTGCGGCTGCTGCCATTGTGGTTGCTGCACCACTTGCTGGGGTTGTTGCCACTGGAGTTGCTGAGGTTGGGGCTGGAACTGTTGCGGCGGCTGGGGTTGGAGCTGTATAGCCCTTAGTGGCTGGACATTGCCAGTTTGGTTCGGCCTTATATCCGAACGTGACACTGGGCAATTATTGGCGTAATGCCCTTTTGCCCCGCATTTGTAACAGCTTACCACATTTGCCGTGCACACTCCCTTGTGTGCTCTATGGCATCTAGGGCATGGAGGTGCCCTTATCTGTTCCTGCGGTCCCCTTGCCGGTAGAGCATAAGCTGCTCATTCCAGCTCTGCCCTTGCTGGACCGCGTTTCCTTGCCACGGGCGCTTGTGACTCGCGTCCCCAAAGCTCCCGCGGTTGTTGTTCCCGCGGTTGGGTTCCCACTTCCCTTTTCCTCTGTCCGAAGTATTGTGTGTCTGAGCCGACACTGACTTATCTTCGGACATGGCCGCCTCAATATCTAAAGCTCGTGCAAGAGCTTCAGTGTAAGTTAGGTCTCCATGGCTGGCAAGAGACATCCGTATCTCCATTCTCAGTCCTGACCTAAACTTCTCCGACATTTTCAAGTCGGTGTCCACCTGTTCTGGTGCATATCTCGACATCTCGCAGAAAGCGCGATCATAGTCGGTCACAGATAACCTTTCTTGTTTTAGCAGGAAAAATTCCTGCTCATTTCTCCTCTTATAGCTTTTGGGGATGTATTTCTCATACAGTTCCCTCTTGAAGTCCTCCCATGAGAACTCCTCCAGTTGCTCAGCAGTAAAGGTCTTCTTTCTGGCCTCCCACCAGAAGTCAGCTGGTCCATTCAGCTGGAAAGTAACGCATGACAGCCGTTCCTGTGATGTGCATCTTAAGAAGTTAAAAATCCGTTCAATGGTTCTAACCCATTGCTCGACTTCTTCTGGGCTCCCCTTTCCGTTAAAGACCGGTGGGTTTTGCCTCAGGAATAGTTCCTCGATCCTTCGTTCAGGTTGAGGTGGGGGTGGTTGGGGAATATCTTCTTCCTCTTGCTCGGGGATTCTACCCCTTCCTCTAGGTCTTCCTCGACCTCTCGGTTCTCGTTCCGGGTTTCTTCTCGGAGGCATTCTGTTATATAAAACATATTATCGTCAATCACTTATCGCTTTCATAGCTTAACATACATAAGATCTCCATAGCCTTTTTCGCAAAACGATATCAAAATAAAACAACTCATCCTTATCATAGACAATTTGTCGCAAAAGCCCACTTGGGTCGAATATATAGATAGGTAATCAAGGTCTGTCAAAAGCACGACGTTCAATCATCAAAAACCACAATAAAACCAAATCAGCAAGGTTTCGGGCCCACACGGCCTTCCAAACAAAAGTCGAGTTCTAGCTCCATCAGTACCGAAATATAAAAAGGAAAAGCTAGCACATGCTAGTCATAAAAAAATTTCAATTAAAAAGGTCGTCTAACGTCTTCACGGGCTCCTTCCTACTCCGCGTCTTCCTCGGGGTCTTCCTCCTCTTCGGAATCATCTTCTCCATCCGAATCGTCATCGCGAGGTCGTACCCTGGACGGTCCTGCACCGCTGGCTTCCACCATTGGTATGTCGCGTAGGGGTCCGAAGTTATCCGCGCCGTACAAGTCGTAGTTATGGCGGATCGGGCTGTAGCAGACTCGGGTCGGGTCATAGCCATTAAAGGCATCTGATACGCTCATCCGCGTTGTCCGCGGAAAGGCTCTTCCTCTTCCGGTGGTGGCGGATCGGACGCAGGCGGTAGGGGCGGTAGTGGCGGACGTACTGGGTGTCCAAAAACCGCGGTGGCAAGGCGGGCTCTCCCGAGCTCTAGGCGTCGGCCGCCTGCTCTACCTCGTACATCCCGCCCTCATTATCCGGTACAGGGGTATCACCGGGTCGACCTGTCTCGGAACCTCAAGGTATAGCCACTCTGGCGACTCATCACGCCACGTGTACTCCCGGGGAGGGAGATAGGGTCCCATAGGTGCGGCTCCGTAAATACTGTACACGTAAGTCAGATGACTCACGAACCTGGGCAGATCCCCAATCAAATCATAGCCTCGGGGCATACGATAAATGTAATCTCCCGATACCTCTCGGGCATAACCATCCCATGTACAAGGGAGTATAGCTAGGAGTCGCTTAATGCCATCATAGTCGGTTGCGCCATAGGCTCGGGCGTTCCTCCACACCAAGGAAGGTGTCATAAACTCGCCTTGGTCTTCGCCAAGACATCCAACATTCCCGATAGGTGCGCATCAGCTCCTCGGGTGTGGCATGAGGTCCTACCCTCCTCCTAGCGATATAGCGCATCTCCTCCATCTGTCACGATCAAAACTAACATAAGTCAACTATCGTCATCTCAAAACAGAAAGGATAACTTAAGCATAACGAGAAGCAACTAGGTTGGAACTAAACAGTCTATAAGGTAGGCAACATCATAAGGTACAACACATAACACAACTTACCTTCTTAGTCTTACCCAAACGTATACATATAGACCAATAACATCTTAATATATTTATATGCTACGAGATCCTTGTATTATACCAAACACTTAAACTAGAGTTCAACAGACTCTATCGTATTCTGGAGACAGAATTAGGGATTCTGTTCTTCATAATAAATGAAGATCAGTGCGTTAGGAGTACGCAGGTGAAAACCATGCGTAAATCGGAGTCCTAACGAAAGAGATCTAGCTAAAACAAATTTACTGCGCAGTGCAGGAAATTTGCGCGATCGTGCCAAAATGTAAATCGAGACGTATGTCGACGTAATACGTCTACCATATCCATGTCTTTAGGTTGAGGCTGAACATTCTGAAGCCGTAAGTGACGTCCATGTCATGATTCGTGTCGATGCTCACTCATGTCGAAGTGTGAGGAACTGTTGACGTCGTTCATCTTCAAGGTTGAGGTCGTCCTCGTTCATCCTTCTCGCTCGTCTTTCGTTGTCCGAGCTCGAGGATATCGTCACTTTCATTCTTCCTATCGTTCTTTTGTTCTCGTAAGGAAAAAGAAGTTCATACTTCTATGTTCTTTCACGATACGTGAGCATGCTCCTTAGAGTCTAGGTTCTCTTCGTGATAACATATCATTCATCACAAACGAAATTTTGAAGATTGGAAAATAAAGTCTTATTTGAGAATTTTGGAAATACGATTTCAAAATGACAATCATGATCAACTCATATACATATCAAAAATGAATTCATTCATTCCATGTCGATCATTCAACTCAATACCACCATATACTTCCATCTCAAAATTTGAGTAATCGCATCAATACTTATTGGCTTCAAATCAAAGTTTTTGGAAAAACTTTCTTGCTCAAACTTCCATTTCCATCATCAAAATTTTCATAATAACATAATCTTTCAAAAGCTCTTCCAACTTGCTCATTATTTAAAAATTTTCCATTTCATGAGTTTGAGAAAGAAATGCAGTTACCTTTTTCCGGTTGAGCTCGATGTGATGGAGTGTTGAGAGGAGTCAGTAGGTTACTAGAAGTCCAGTGACTCGATCTAGACTTAGAATAAAAAGAATTTGGGTTTACAAAGAGCAAAAGCGCTCTGATACCACTTCTGTCACGACCCCACTCCGGACGACCCGGACTGGAGGGCGACTAATACTAGGAGTAGTATTTTAGGGGTTACACGGCTAAGATAAAGATGCATAATAACAATAAACTAGCATGTTCGAACATGATATAATGATATAATAAGAATAATTTAGCATGCTTGATCATAACATAAGATGATGTCATAACGATTCAAAGGGTTAGGCCATCGGACCCCAAACTCTTAACCATGGTCCGATGGACCTCAATAGTTCATAACAGTAAAGCATAAATAAATGAGTTCAGAGTTTAGCAGCGGAAAGTGTGTGAATACATATATGACGATATGCATTCAAGGTGAAAACCACAAATTCTAGATAAATTGGTCAAGGACACCGGACTCCTCAACACTTTCCCCCATCACCATCATCGAAGCTCAACCTGCACATTTAAAAACAAACATGCAGGGCTAAGTACAAGAAATTGCACTCAGTGGACTCATGCCGAAAACATTTGATATTAAGATTACTGTTGCCAATATCGAGTAAGTCACAAAGGTTTTAGTTGAAATGCTTGTGCTTACTAAAGCATTTTCGGTTCATAAACATCGCTCGCCGAGCATTTTCTTGGTGTGTATGGTCCGTATCTCATAGTCACAATTCATAACAGTATTAAAATCAAACGTCGAGAGGGAGGCCTCCCTTCTACGACGCCGTGACCGGCCGTAATCCGTCTGACAAGACGGTCGCTCTCACAAGCATATGTTAACATAGCAATAGTTCCAACCTTCACGCCAATCCTAGCCAGGCATTTATCATCCGGCACAGGACCCGACATTAAAAAAAGGTTGGGCGCGACCCAATAAATAACATAACCTGTCATGATATAGTTCCAACCATCGCCACAGCCCTACCCGGGCATAACAGATAGGATCCATACATAAAACATAATATTTTTGGCAGGTAATGCAGTAAACATTTGTCAACAGTTGTAGAATAAGCATTGTAAATAAACTCATTTTGGAATAACAGTAAAGTCACATCTTGTTTGAAAAGTAAGCCCACAATAGGGAGGTAAGAAAAAGGGCCCACATTATTGAAGATAAGAAGCCCACCTGGACTATGGTTCGTCGAAGACTGAGTCCTAGGTTTGTTTGCACGTCAGTATCCAGTTGCCGCGTTTGCGTCCGCACCTTTACGAAAAAGCGAGGTTTTAGTACGCCGCTCAAGTCTCTCGAGACTTTCAAAATCTAAGGTAAACTTCGATATCTTATATCGATGTAAACTGAATTCCTTAATGAATTCGATACGTTTTTGAATATGCTATTCAATCGAATTGTTCTCGTTCCTCGAGATCCGTTCAACGTATGAGTACGTTTCTCGATATACGGATTTCATTTGTGAAATCTTTCCTTACTAATGAGGTATCATACTCAATTAGTATATCTTACGCGTACTGACGTATTTATCAATCGTATAATCGTACGTTTGACAAAAAAAAGTCAACGAAGTCAACACTGGTCAACAAAGTCAACAATTTTGACTTTTAAATCGTAATTTCTTACTATTTATTTTATAAATCGAATTTCGATTGATTAAAAATCTTAAAGTCCTATTTCTCGATTTAACACGTAAATCAAAGGACTTATAAATAATTTTCATAATTATTAATCCTTTTAATAATTAAAACGCGTATTTTCGATTTAAAAACGTTACAAAATAAACGTTTGTCTCAAACATAGCAATCTATGTTTATAAAATTTTATAAAATTCAAATATGTCCAGAATATTAATTAGACATATAATTTATTAATAAACTGAATTAAAAAGGATTTAAAATCCTTATTAATTATCGAAAATTCTCGATAATTAATTTAAAATTACCAAATGACTTTCGAAAATTTTTCTAAATTAATATAGTGTATTATTATACACTATGGTCCAGAATAGGAATTTATAACATCCATATAATATTGTTTGCCATTTATTAATATATATACATATATATAATTCGGTAATTCTATAAAATATGGAATAATTATCCAAAAATTCCCAAAATTGATATACACATAGTATAATGTCCCAACATCAATATATGTCACAATTATAACCTATAGTTCATCATAACCATTCAATCAACAATATATAATAATATTCACGGTAATTTCAAGATAATTACCCAATAATTATCAAACAATTTCTAAAAATTCTAAATAATTTACTACATGCTCAAACATTATAGTATAACAATAATACATCATAACATTAACCAAAACCATTCGAAATCATCACCCTATGGAGCAATAGCTCTCGGCTTCTTTGATTTCAATTAGGGTTTGGTTTCCAAAAATTCCAACAATTGTATACTATGCTTATATACTATAGTATACTAATATAACATCATAACATTAATCAAAACCAATTAAATCATCACCTTATTGAGCATGGTAGCTCACGGTATTATTTGATTTAATATAGCATTTGATTTCTAAAAATTCAAATAAAATCATACATCACATATTTAATACATTAAAGCATTAATACACCATTGGATGTTCAAAATAAAAATCATACACCAACCTATACATCTATAAGCTCACGGTATTAATTCAAAAATCAAGCATATGGTTTTCAAAAATTCTAAATAAATCATAGGACATATAATCAAGGTTCTAAAGTATTAATATGTCATTGCATGCTTGAAATAAAATTTATACACCAAGGTATGGTCATATATATCTCACGGTATTTTCAATAAAAATAGCTAGGGTTTTCCAAAAATTGTTAAATAAATACCATAGTCTTAAATCATATCATAGATCAATAATCCATCACTAAACTAATTAAAAAGCATTCGGTCATCATAAACATTGTTATATACATTTTCGAAAATTATTTCATCATATACTATAGTTCGAAAATGGCATATGCATACTAAATCCTTTCGAAAATTTCATATACAACATCATATGTTTATTTTAGCATACCATCTCATATTTTTGTAAATAAAACATCATGAACAAAATATAAACACTAGCTCATGCTCAAGAACATTTAAAACATACATCTATACATACATAGGATTTTCGAAACACACATATACATATATGAACAAGCTTCGATTTTTTTGTACAAATGGAGATGTAAATCGGTACTAGGGCCTTGTTTACCTTGAGAATGGTATAGAATCACTAGAGCAATGGAGGTATCAAGCTTGGTGGAGAAGAAATGGAGAAGAAAGAAGGAGAGAAAATTCGAAAATGGAGGAGGATGGTTCTCGGTTCTTGGTAACAAAATGGAGAGAGTGAAGTGTGTTGTGTGTGTTCAAAATGCTTGGAGAGAGTATAATGAATTGAAAGGGGAAGAGTCCTCCCTATACCTCTCTCTCTCTACACGGTTACACACACACACTCAATTAAAATGCAGCAAATTTTTGGGGAGTGGGGGTGATGATTGAAGAGTGTTTAAGGAGCTCTTCATGCATTGGGTGATTTAAAAAGGTGCAATCATGTTCATGGGGAAGAGGGGGGGAATCGGCGCATGTAGTGGGGTTTTAGGGCTGATTTTATTTTCAATTACACTATAATACTATGCATTAATCATATTACAAGTCATAGATATATAATACAAGCCATAAAAATAATTAAATCCAACATATAGCACATAATTGAAATTACCGAAAATTAAATAGGAAAATAGGAATAAAATCATAAATTACACCTATAATTGATACTCATGTAATTTTCGATCATATATATCATAATATATGATTTAGATAATAAATAATAGCATATGATAAAATTATTGCATCATTTCATGCAACAAAACCCTAATTTCGAAAATTAGAGTTTCGAAATTATTAAATTGAAACCATCGAGTTCTATGGTTCAAAATTTGATTTTAATGCTTAATAATATCCATATTTATCATAACATATAGTTTAGATACCATAGGATAATTTAATGGTATCATTTCATGTGAAAAACCATAGTTTATGGAATTAGGGTTTTCGAATTCCATAAATTGGAATTATCGAGTTTTAATAGCATATAAATTGATTTTAATAATTATTAATACTGTAATTATATAAAATAATAATAGGAAATTAAATATAATAATTTCCTGAGCCTTAAACTCATTTTTCAAAACGTCTCTAGACGTTGACGTTAACGTCTCAAAACGTTCAAAATCGACTCATCTCAAAATGGTCGTAGTAAGTTCATACTTACTAAATAAATAAATATCATTTAATATTGGAAATAATATGGAATTCAATTCCGGCCCTTGATCGCGCTTTCGAAATTTCCATAAACAACGTAATTCACGTTCGATCACGCGTTCGACGTTAAAATAATCGATGTCGCAGATTATTTCATAGATTTCAATTCGTAATTCACCATCCTTAGTGAATTATAAAAGGAATTCTTGATTTCATGTTATATAAAGATATAAAGAATCAAAATACAATTCGATGTTAAGCAGATAAGAATGTTAATTGTGATGGAAAAACCTTGGTCAAATATAATTAAAATTACGGGTTTAGAAAACCGTAATCATATGTTCGTTTCTTTCACACTTGAATATTACAAACTTAGAATTTTCTATTCACTCAAAGTCGAATGTCACGCCCCAATTCCCGAGGAAAGGCACGGATGTCGGGGAGTGATTAGGGTGGGGGTTAAGAAGCGGGGAAGAAGGGGGGGATACATAAAGCATACATAATAAGAAGATATGACCATAAAATCGGACAACATCTCCTCTATAACTAAGACATGTCCTGAAGGGGAAGGATGAACAAACAATCCACCAATAGAATTATATCGACATCATAAATTCAATGAACATGACCTTGATTGAATATTAGTAATGTAGGGAAGTAAAATAGCATTACAACATGTTGACTAGACCGGTCAACCACATAGCATGCTCTTGTCGAGACTCACAGCATAATAACATAATAGCAAATCTTGTTCCCAATCGTAGAGCAAAATAAAGGGACAACAATACATCAACAACATAATATGTATATATAACACAACATCGCGGAAGCATAGCATGAAGAACCCGCAGCTCAACCCCTCAGCGTCGCCCGTCCAACCCTCCTCCATCTGTGAAAAATATTTGAAAAGATTTTAGGGTGAGTACTTGTAATACCCCGATTATTTAAAAGCCTAATTACGATATTAATTTCGTAAATTAGAGTTTTATTATGAGAGATTGATTAATAAATTATCGAATAATGATTTCGATTATTGTTGGAATAATAAATTCCTATGTATATTTCACAAATGAATGTGAATTGAGAAATACGATTATTTAACGTATTTCAACAGTATTTTTTTCTACGTCGATTACGTATCGATGATTAAATGCTCGTGATATTTTCTAAGTTTTTAAGCTTAGAATTTAATTCCATTATTATTGGAATAATTTAATAAAGTGATTACAGCTTTATTACGACCATTTTGAGGTGAGTCGATATTTAAACGTTTGAGACGTTTCAAACGTTAACGTTTTGAGATGACTTGAGAATCAAGTCTAACGATCAAGGAATTATGATATTTAAATTCCTATGATTATTTTATATAATTAGAATATTATTTAGCATTGAATTAATGCTAGAAATTTTGGAATGATATTTTTTTTTTGATTGATTAAGATTCTCGAAAAACCCTAAATCGAGAATTAGGGTTTTCTACCTATGGATTAATTCCAATAATTTTCTTTTCCTATGATATAATTTATCATTTAGGATATGTATTATGCTATATATCTACTTATAGCATGAAAATCAATTTTTGGGCATTAAAATGATGAAAGTGCCGTGAGCTATGTCTATGTGTATAACATAGAATTGTTTTATTTGATCTTTCAAATTGTATTATATCTAAGTGTAGTATTAATACACACTTACCAAGTAAAATTTGTAGGTGAATTATGTTTTGAAATTTGCTATGTGAAATAGCCGATTATGTTAACTATTTTCTCTCAATTAATCTTGATTTTTTATACACTTGAGTGTATAATATTTGGGATAGAGTGTACACATATTACATGCATGATACAAGACAATGAAAAATCTAAAAATTTTCTTTCCCCATTACACATAGCCGACGGCTATGTATCAAGTGAGAAGGATTTGCACAACTCTTGTATTAACTTTGATTTGCATTTGGTAATGTGTATACTTTATACACTTGTATACAACATCAAAATCTGAAAATTATTCTCTCATAATACATGAAAGTTGACGGCTAAGCTTTGTGTATGAGACAAAATAATTTTTGTTTCAATCAAAACCTTTAATAAAGCATGCAAGGTAGTAAATGAATTGTAAGAGATATTTTACTGTATGACATATGCACTTTGACTTCCAAAATTTTATTTGTGTCTTGCATTTTGATTGAGAGAGCCGAGAGAGAGAGCTTGTGTGAGTGTGTTTCATTTCTTATATTTAATTAAGTATCATTAGTCTTGAAACATTAACCACTTTCATTTCTCTTCTCAAAAACACATAAGAACCGAGAGCTTCACTTAGAAAACCCAAAGTATTTTCTTCCATTCTCTTCCAAAAAGCTTGAGCTTTAATCACCCTACAACCGATCGACACCGTTAACGAGGTTAGATATCGAACAAGCTTCGATAATACCTAAATTTTTCAATGATCAAATGGTTCAAATTATTTTTTTTAGCATGTTTAATTGTGAAAAAGTATGCTAGCATGATAGCTTCTTAATTAAATATGTGTAGGGTGATTTTATGTAAGCATATATCATGTTTAAAAATTGATTCAAGCATGCTATGAAATTATTCATGGGTACCGAAAATTTTAATGAATAATTTGAGAGTGGATTCATGATATATGATGATATAGAAGCTTATTGTGAATTTTAGGAAATTTAAAAATCCTATGCTTAGTTTTTGAAATTACCGAAAATTGTGTAGAAATGCTAAGTTATTGTATAATTTTTATATGCTTGATATTATAGCATATTGTTGATCTAGGGTATTAATTAGGTGATGTAGAATTTATTAGAAATTTTGGACATTTGTAGCTAATTTTATTCCAAAAGGCCGAGAGCTAGAGCATAGGATTTATGGGTTATATTGTGCTATTATATGATATTATGATATATTAGTGCTATATGATAGCATATAAGCATAGTGTAATTTTATAGGATATTATAAAAATTAATTGGTACATGAATACCTATGTAGCCGTGAGCTACTTTGATGGTACTATGGTGTATAGTTTTATTTTATTAAACTATAGGCTATAATTATGTTATATATTGATATTAGAGGCTTGTGTATAAATATTAGAATTTTTGGAAATTTATTGGTATTATTTTGAAAAAAAAAACTGTGACCTATACTATGTATATAGGTGAGTTCCAAATTTTTCTATAGTGATATTAATACATATTAATGATCATAGTGTAAAATAATACACTATATGAATTTAGAGGAATTTTTGAAACAAGGTTGGAAATTTTTACACAAAAGCCGTGAGCTTTGTGTTTTTAAATAAGGAATTTTAATTCCTTTTTAATCAAGAATATATATATTATATGTCTAAAAAAATTATATTAGACATAATTGAAATTTTGAGAATTATTAAACATAGTACATTATGTTTCTGATTTAAACGTTATATTAAATAACGTTAAAAGCATAAATAATGCTTAAGGTATTAAAAGATTAATATTGAAAGAAAATATTAATCAAGTTTATCGATTTGCGTGAAAAATCGAGAATTAAATCTTTATGAAAAGAAATCGATTGAAAATCGATTTATATTGAATTTATTCTTTAAAAATGTGATTTATTAAAGATTATTAAGAAAAGTCAAAATGGTTGACTTTCGAAATTAACGTACGAAATAGGTTCGTTAAATACGCTAACACGTGAAAACGTATTATTTTTAATCTGAATATCTCGACAGAGAAAAGATTTCAAAATTGAAATCATTTTATCAATAACGTTATTATATCGTTAATTCTTTAACCTAAAAGGTTAAAATGAGGCTGTAGATCATATTACGTCTCCCTCGATATACGAGAATTATTTTAATAAAATACGTCTTTTCTACGTATAGAGTTTATTAGGACTTCGAATTATTTTACTTATCAAAGTTGAATGAACTTTGAAAATCTCGAAAAGCGTGCCAACGTGCTAAACGTAAATTTTTGCGTAAAGGTGGGACGTTAAACTCACGCGCAACGAGGAAAAGAACACGCATACCGAGATTCGAAGTCTAAAAGTCAAGGTGGGCTTTACTATACTCAAACTGGTAGAATTTGCCAAATGATTTATTTATGATGTTTTATTACAAGCAAATATTTATGAACTGATTTATTTAATTACCTGCCCAAAATGTTTATGTTTTATGTATGTATCCAATCCATGATTATTGATGCATAACGTTGGGTAGCTCCCACTTTATGACATGCTTGAATTCGTATTCTTGGAAGTACCCCAAGGATGATGGAGAATTCAGTATCCCGTCCGAGATGGCCCGGATTTTGTGACCGATTATTTGTGATTGTGTCTTGAAAGGGTGCTCGGCGGTCATGGCGTCGATGAGAGGAGCCTCCTCTCCAGTAAGGAATTATTGTTGGATGAATTGTTGTGGTGGATGTGGATCATACATACGTGGAAAAATGCTTGGCCAAGCGACATTTACGGAAAAATGATAGAAAATATTTAGTAAACACGAGTATTTCAAATTAAAACCTCGTGTATTCTTGTGATGGGCGAGTAATTCAAACTTGATAAATTATTTCGCATGAGCCACCGAGTGCATTATTTGTACTCACCGCATATTTGTTTTAAATGTGCGATTGAGTCAGTGATGATGATGGGCGAGTAGATGTTGAGTAGTCGTAATCTTTTGGTATTTATATGTTTGAAAGAAAGAACCCTTGGGTGCAGATCGTCATATATGTATTCACATGCTTTCCATTGCATATTTTGAATATTATTGTATGTTGATGTTGATGTCTTTTTCGTCAAACTATCGAACCTTCATTAAAGGAACTTGTAGCCTTTACATCTGTAAATGACTTTTGTCTTGTAAATAAGGTTTGTTTATTGAAGTTCGATAAATGTTATATCTGAAATCCTTCGATTATTCTTATTAATTGTTTTGTAATCACTGTTTCAAGCTCCAGTTCTCTCTAATCTATCCTTTGGATTAGAGGGGCTGTGACAGAGTGGTATCAGAGCACATTGCTCTTTGAAGCCTAAACTTTCTTTCAAAAGTTAAGTTTAGATTGAGTCACTAGACTTCTAGAAATCATCTGACTACGCTCAACACTCCATAACATCCAGCTCAACTTGGAAAAAGGTAAATTATTTTCTCATCTTTGAAAAGAAAAGTTTGAGATTTATGAATTTGATTTTGTGTCGATAGAACATTATCGACAAATGATTGTATCGATAGAACATTATCGACAAATGAATTATGAATTTGATTTGTTGTCGATAGAACATTATCGACAAATGAAATGAGAAGGGTTGTAAATAACCATGATTATTTATTGATTGATTGAAAATTTTTCGCAAGAAATGCGTATGTTTAAAACGAGCTTTGTTCGTCACATTTGAAATTTTATTCTCATTTCTCAATATTGATTTGATTAATGCCTATGTCATCCCGAATGGAACATAGACGTAATAAGATGCATGATCCCTCTTTGAAAAGAACATAGACGAACAAATGTACGAACTCTTCTCCTTTTCTTTCGAGAACAAAAGAATCGAGCTCAAATTGAAAAGCTAAGGCTTTCCACCTCGTTTGAAGTCAACCCAGAGTTTACCTCGACTCGGCTGACCAGTTGAGCGCCTCGGCATTGCGCGACTTCAATTGATTCACCCTGGCATCGACCTGGGCATTTTACTTTGGTGTCAACCTCGACATCCACTTTGAGTTCGAAGATTTCATCTCGGCATTCACGACGCAGTATTTCGCCTCGGCAAATCCACCGCGGAAAGTCGACCTCGATTACGACTAATACGAGCTCGGCCATTATTTCAAGTTCGGCGATTCTTTTTGATTGACCAGCTGACTATCCCCGTCACCTCATCACTTCAGCCTTGGCAGTCCGTCTCGACAACGGCATGCACGACCTTGGTGTCGGCATTGCCTACAATCTCGGCGCGAACGCGCGAAATTTTTCTGCTTTGCGTAGAGTTTTTGTTTGGGTCCGTTCTCTTTCGTTCGGACTCCGATTTGTGCACATTTTCACCCACGTACTCCTAACGGACTGTACTATATTTCTTATGAAGGGAAGATCCCCTGTTTCCTCCTCCAGAAGTCACGAGAGCCAGTAGAAACTAACTCATAGTTATATAGAACTAGAATTTAGTTATATGATAAGATTTTTTTTGTTTATGCTGCTAGATAGTATGTTTCCTAGTATGGTAGGAAAGCTACAACGTGCGTTGTATATAAGAACAACTTCCGTATAACATTTATCTGTTTATCAGAGGTGTTTGGATTGTTTATCTGCTTTATAGACCTGTCCAGTTTATCCTTTAGCTTTATAGATGCGTTAAGTTTAGTTTTATCTGTGTAACTGATACCTAATTTAGTTATCTTTTGCTCGTTTGTCTGTGACAGATGGCCAGGACTCGACACACCACCATACGGAGACTAGGACCGAGGGCCACCCCAGCGGAGATTATTCATAGGTACCGTGGTTACCAGATGTGCTGGGGAGATGATCTCGGAGAGTTTCTCATGCACACCTTCGTCATTGGAAGGAGGCACACGAGCATGGAGTGACTGATTTCGATGGCGTCAAGCGCCTTCTGACACGGTTACCGATAGACTGGGAGGATTACGCACGGGAAGTGTCAGGAGATTATATCTACCGGCTTTGGTGGTGACTATGATCCGATAAGCGGATCTACCGAGATTTGTAAGCCATTTGACATACGTCTTGAGATTCACTTGTAGCACCGAGAGGCCCTAACCTCCCTCCGAGGGAATATACATGGCGTGACGAGTCACCCGAGTGGCTTTACTTGGAGGTAACTCGTCGAGTGGACCGGTAGTACCAGATTCACGGAGGACGAGGGTAGGCTTGCGAGATAGAGAGAGGCATCTCGACCCGAGCTTTGGGGATGCCGGTGTTTCCCTTTATCGATTGGACACCCCATACACCCGCCGCTTCCCATCTTGCCGCTTATGACAAAGACGGCACCGCCACCGAGCCGTGCAAACTGCACGCCGTGATGAGAGTATCGATGCCCGTGATGACCTCGGTCCGATCCGTGACATTCCTATGGTTGGGGATGATGGCGGGACCGTCCAGTAGCCGCGCCGTGAGGATGACTCGACGATGATTCGGATGACGACGACTCGATGATGATTCGAGACGATGAGGAAGTTCACGAGGAGGATCAAGATGATGATGAGTGATGCACCGTCAACCGGTTTAGCTAGGTTTTAGTGCGTATGTATATATTCCAAAGGCGTGTGTAGGTTGTTTTGTGTTTTGAAAAAGGAAGTGAACTTTGTATTTTGTATTATCTTGTAATCCCGTATGTTGTTCGATACGGGTTAAGCTTTTAAAATGCCATCTATTGTACATTATCTCTTTTGTATCAACTGTTGTACAAAATAGTCCTCTTTGAGGCACAAATTTTCTGATGTATATATATGATAACCCCGAAGCCGGCTTTTGCGGCATAAATGATTATTGTGATGAATAGCTTGGTTTAAAGTCGCTTTACAAAAGAAATTGTGTGATGATATTATATATGTTAATTGTGAAAATGATTTTCAATATTTATTGTATGTTTAAACAATATAATGCCGCCAAGACGGGATCCGCACAAAGAGGTAGGGGAAGGGAAGAGGTAGAGGTAGAGGAAGAATTCTCGCACCGAACCCGCGAATATACCCCAACCACCACCATCTCCACCCGATCGTAGGATCGAGGAATTATTCTTAGGCAAACCCACCTTCTTTGATGGGAAAGAAGCCCGGATGATGCCGAGCAATGGATAAGGGCTATGGAAAGGATATTTGATTTTCTTCGATGCACAAGACCGAACGGCGGTCTGTATTACATTCAATCGACAGACACGCCGACTTTTGGTGGGAAGCCCGACAAAAGATTTTATCGCAGGATCGGATGAATGAATTCACCAGGAGGAATTTAAAGGAATCAGATGAGAAATATGTTCAAGAGTTATCGGAAGAGAAAGGAACATGAGTTTTATAATCAAATAGGAGAAAATGTCCGTGATGATTATGATCGCATCTTCTGCGATATGTCCAGATATGCCCCTGATCAGGTGAATACGGATATGAAGATGGCAGAAAAATTTAGATCTGGTTTGAGATCAGAGATAAGAATGTCTCTAGCCAGACATGGAAATCTGACTTATACCGAAGCTCTCGGACGAGCTTTGGACATAGAGCGACTATGCCGTAAGAGAAAACAGCTCAAACACAGACGTTGAATACAAGGGACAAAGGGAAGAGAAAATGGGAAGGAAATTCTGGAAATAACAACCGGGGAAGTTTTGAGAATACTAATAACAAGCGGCCGTGGCAAGGGAACACGGTACCGCAAGGACAGGGATGGAAGAAACCAGTCTTTTCCCCTCAGACGGGAGGACCACAAGAGCAAGCAAGGACAACTCCTTGCCCAAAGTGCCAGAAATTTCACAAAGGAGTTTGTCATTTGGTAAATTGCTTTAAATGCGGAATGAAGGGTCATTACGCAAATAGCTACCGAGGATACGACGGGGGCGGTGGGAAGGCCGAATCAGCCCGGCAACGCCCAACCCTCGTGGCTATCCGGGCCAGCCTCAACCACAACAGCAGCCCTAACAAAGAACAACAACGATAACCACCGCAGCGGCGTAATCAAGAAGAACGCCAACAGCAGCAGCCGCAGCAGAATCAACCAAGACAGGCGCCCCGTCAGCCTCAGCCGGCTCAAGCCAGAGCATATGCTCTGCACCGGAGGCAAAATGAACAAAACCAGGGAAACCTGGCAGGTATGGGAACACTTCTCAACGTACCTGTTATACTTTTGTTCGATACGGAGCATCACATTCTTTCATAGCAAGAACATGTGTTGATCTATTGGAACTTAGACCAGAAAGAGCGAATCAGGATATGAGAATCTCTTCACCCATAGGAGGGATTATGACTGTTACTCACATTTGCTCGAACCTAGAATTGAACGTAGGATCACTTAAGGTTCTGACGAATAACTTAAACATAATACCCATGGGTGATGTAGATATAATTTTAGGAATGGACTTCATTGAAAATCATGCTACGATCTGTGTAAAGAAAGGAAAATTTCGTTCCGTTTCCCTGGAAAAGAAGCTACAAGCTTTTATGGAATTAACATGGGAAGGAAGGTCCCAATAATATCAGCATTGAAGGCTAGAAGTATGATAAACAAGAAAGGATGCCATGCATTTCTTGTTTATTTGAATGGAGAAGATCGAACAACGATAAAAGTTGAAGATGTAGAGATTGTACGAGAATTTTCAGATGTTTTTCCTGAAAATCTACCAGGATTGCCTCCTGATAGACAACTGGAGTTTACCATTGACTTGGAACCCGGATCGGCTCCAGTGTCAAAGGCACCGTACAGAATGGCTCCGAAAGAACTGGAAGAGTTGAAAATTCAAACCAAGAACTGTTAGACCTAGGTTTTATCACCTAGTGTTTCGCCTGGGAGCACGGTGTTATTTGTAAAGAAAAAGGATGGTTCCTTGAGGATGTGTATAGATTACCGAGAACTGAACAAAATGACGCTCAAAAACAAGTATCCACTTCCAAGGATAGATGACTTGTTTGATCAGCTAAGAGGAGCTAGCGTGTTCTCGAAAATCGACCTCAAGTCAGGCTATCACCAGCTTAAAGTGCGGCCTGAAGATGTATCAAAGACTGCTTTCCGAACGAGATACGGCCACTATGAATTTATAGTTGTGCCATTCGGATTGACCAATGCGCCGACAGTATTCATGGATCTCATGAATAGGGTGTTCCACCCATTTTTAGACAAATTTGTCTTAGTCTTCATAGATGACATTCTTATCTATTCGAAGAATGAAGAAGAACACAAGGAACACCTCAGACAAGGTCGCAATCTTTGAGAGATGAGCAACTTTTTGCTAAATTTAGCAAATGTGAATTTTGGCTAAAGGAAGTAATGTTCCTTGGACACATTGTGTCAGCCGAAGGGATTAAAGTTGATCCGGCCAAAGTAGAAGCACCAAGAATGGAAATCGCCGAGACACAAAATGAAATTAGAAGTTTCTTAGGATTGGCGTGTTACTATCGAAGATTCATTGAAAGATTCTCAAAGATAGCAAGGCCAATAACCCAACCGCCGTAAAAGGGATTAAATTCACAGTGAGGCGAATTTCCCACGGTGATGAGTGATTAGGCAGTGTGTTAATGCAAAAATTTGCATCTCGACAAGGAAAAGTTAACCAACACATGATCTGGAACTAGCAGCAGAGTACATGCTTTAAAGATATGGAGACATCATCTCAGAGTACGTGGTCATCGATCATAAAAGTTTGATGCTTCGAATATGAGACAAGAATGGATTAGCTGTGTGTTAATGCAAAATGGAAAAGTAATGAAGCCAAGAGTTTGAAAGAATGCATCTCGACAACCGAGACCGAGTGAATTGCTACACTCACTTTGACGTCTGACTTAAGGAAAAGAATCCTTGAAGGACAAAGGATGGAGGAAAAGTTGGAAAAAGCAAGAGCCAAAGTAAGGACGGAAGGACTGAAAAATTTTCAAGAAGCACCAGATAATGCTTTATTATTTGAAGGAAGGTTGTGTATCCCAGACAACAACAATCTTCGGAATGAAATCATGAGTGAAGCTCATGACACACCTTATACAGCCCATCCAGGCAGTACAAAAATGTACCAAGATTTGAAGAAAAATTCTGGTGGGAATGTATGAAAAGAGACATAGCCTCCTTTGTAAGCTACTGCCTTGCTTGTCAACAAGTAAAAGCATTACACCAACGTCCATACGGTAAGCTATAGCCTTTGGAAATACCCGAGTGGAAATGGGAAGATATAGCTATGGATTTTTTACGGGTTTACCAAAGTCTAAGAGAGGGAACACTGCTATATGGGTAGTAGTGGACTGACTCACCAAATGTGCACATTTTACGCCAATTCAGACACCCACGGTCCGATAAGCTAGCCCAATTATACGTAAAGGAAATTGTACGCCTTCATGGAGTACCGAAAACTATCACATCTGATAGAGATTCAAAATTTACTTCAAGATTCTCGACTAGCTTGCAAAAAGAATTGGGCACGGTTAAATTTCAAAGACAACTTTTCACCCTCAAACCGATGGACATCGGAAAGGACGATCCAAACACTCAAGACATGTTGAGAATCGTAGTGTTGGATCGAGGTGCAAATGGGAAGAGGTTTTACCTCTCATCGAATTTGCTTACAATAATAGTTATCAAGCGACGATCGATATGGCCCGTATGAAGCCTTATATGGAAGAAAATGCCGATCACCGCTTTCGGGATGAAGTGGGTGAAAGAAGAATCTTAGGGCTCGACGCTATAAGTTTAAATGATTGAGATCGTTCGCCAAATTAGGCAAAGAATAAAAGAAGCTCAAGATAGATGTAAATCTTACGACGATACGAAGGTCCGAGCTACATTTCAAAATGGAGATAAAGTCTTTTGAAGGTCTCTCCATCTAAAGGGATTATAAGGTTTGGAGTAAAGGAAAGTTAAGACCCGCTTTATGGACCTTATGAAATCCTAGCAAGAATAGGCCCATCGCCTATAGGTTGGCACTTCCGCCAAGTCCGGGAAACGACACAATGTTTTTCACGTATCACAACTCGAGAAAGCACGTACGATCCGAAGCATGTGATCCATCAAGACGACGATAAACTCTCAATCCGTGCGATCCGAGCATGTGATCCATATAACGTGATCCGAATCCGTAAATGAGCTATAATGAAAAACCACGGCTATTCTAGACCACAAGGTTCAAAGAATTGAGAACAAATCGATTCCACTAGTCAAAGTCTTTGTGGAAGCATCATGGACAAGAGGAAGCCACGTGGGAGCTTGAGGACGCAATGAAAGAAAAATACCCCGATCTATTCTGAGGTATGTAAATTTCGGGACGAAATTTCTTTAAGGGGGGTGGAATGTAATACCCCGATTATTTAAAAGCCTAATTACAATATTAATTTCGTAAATTAGAGTTTTATTATGAGAGATTGATTAATAAATTATCGAATAATGATTTCGATTATTGTTGGAATAATAAATTCCTATGTATATTTCACAAATGAATGTGAATTGAGAAATACGATTATGTAACGTATTTCAACAAGATTTTTTCACGCCGACACGTATCGATGATTAAATGCTCGTGATATTTTCTAAGTTTTTAAGCTTAGAATTTAATTCCATTATTATTGGAATAATTTAATAAAGTGATTACAGCTTTATTACGACCATTTTGAGGTGAGTCGATATTTAAACGTTTGAGACGTTTCAAACATTAACGTTTTGAGATGACTTGAGAATCAAGTCTAACGATCAAGGAATTATGATATTTAAATTCCTATGATTATTTTATATAATTAGAATATTATTTAGCATTGAATTAATGCTAGAAAATTTGGAATGATATTTTTTTTTTGATTGATTAAGATTCTCAAAAAACCCTAAATCGAGAATTAGGGTTTTCTACTTATAGATTAATTCCAATAATTTTCTTTTCCTATGATATAATTTATCATTTAGGATATATATTATGCTATATATCTACTTATAGCATGAAAATCAATTGTTGGGCATTAAAATGATGAAAGTGCCGTGAGCTATGTCTATGTGTATAACATGGAATTGTTTTATTTGATCTTCCAAATTGTATTATATCTAAGTGTAGTATTAATACACACTTACCAAGTAAAAGTTGTAGGTGAATTATGTTTTGAAATTTGCTATGTGAAATAGCCGATTATGTTAACTATTTTCTCTCAATTAATCTTGATTTTTCATACACTTGAGTGTATAATATTTGGGATAGAGTGTACACATATTACATGCATGATACAAGACAATGAAAAATCTGAAAATTTTCTTTCCCCATTACACATAGCCGACGGCTATGTATCAAGTGAGAAGGATTTGCACAACTCTTGTATTAACTTTGATTTGCATTTGGTAATGTGTATACTTTATACACTTGTATACAACATCAAAATCTGAAAATTATTCTCTCCTAATACATGAAAGTCGATGACTAAGCTTTGTGTATGAGACAAAATAATTTTGTTTCAATCAAAACCTTTAATAAAGCATGCAAGGTAGTAAATGAATTGTAAGAGATATTTTATTGTATGACATATGCACTTTGACTTCCAAAATTTTATTTGTGTCTTGATTTTGATTGAGAGAGCCGAGAGAGAGCTTGTGTGAGTGTGTTTCATTTCTTATATTTAATTAAGTATCATTAGTCTCAAACATTAACCACTTTCATTTCTCTTCTCAAAACACATAAGAACCGAGAGCTTCACTTAGAAAACCCAAAGTATTTTCTTCCATTCTCTTCCAAAAGCTTGAGCTTTAATCACCCTACAACCGATCGACACCGTTAACGAGGTTAGATATCGAACAAGCTTCGATAATACCTAAATTTTTCAATGATAAAATGGTTCAAATTATTTTTTTTAGCATGTTTAATTGTGAAAAAGTATGCTAGCATGATAGCTTCTTAATTAAATATGTGTAGGGTGATTTTATGTAAGCATATATCATGTTTAAAAATTGATTCAATTATTCATGCGTACCGAAAATTTTAATGAATAATTTGAGAGTGGATTCATGATATATGATGATATAGAAGCTTATTGTGAATTTTAGGAAATTTATAAAATCCAATGCTTAGTTTTGAAATTACCAAAATTGTGTAGAAATGCTAAGTTATTGTATAATTTTTATATGCTTGATATTATAGCATATTGTTGATCTAGGTATTAATTAGGTGATGTAGGAATTTATTAGAAATTTTGGACATTTGTAGCTAATTTATTCCAAAAGGCCGAGAGCTAGAGCATAGGATTTATGGGTTATATTGTGCTATTATATGATATTATGATATATTAGTGCTATATGATAGCATATAAACATAGTGTAATTTTATAGGATATTATAAAAATTAATTGGTACATGAATACCTATGTAGCCGTGAGCTACTTTGATGGTACTATGGTGTATAGTTTGATTTTATTAAACTATAGGTTATAATTATGTTATATATTGATATTAGAGGCTTGTGTATAAATATTAGAATTTTTGGAAATTTATTGGTATTATTTTGAAAAAAAAATCATGACCTATACTATGTATATAGGTGAGTTCCAAATTTTCCTATAGTGATATTAATACATATTAATGATCATAGTGTAAAATAATACACTATATGAATTTAGAGGAATTTTTGGAACAAGGTTGGAAATTTTTACACAAAAGCCGTGAGCTTTGTGTTTTTAAATAAGGAATTTAATTTCCTTTTTAATCAAGAATATATATATTATATGTCTAAAAAAATTATATTAGACATAATTGAAATTTTGAGAATTATTAAACATAGTACATTATGTTTACGACAAAACGTTATATTAAATAACGTTAAAAGCATAAATAATGCTTAAGGTATTAAAAGATTAATATTGAAAGAAAATATTAATCAAGTTTATCGATTTGCATGAAAAATCGAGAATTAAATCTTTATGAAAAGAAATCGATTGAAAATCGATTTATATTGAATTTATTCTTTAAAAATGTGATTTATTAAAGATTATTAAGAAAAGTCAAAATGGTTGACTTTCGAAATTAACGTAAGAAATACGTTCGTTAAATACGCTAATACGTGAAAACGATTATTTTTAATCAATATCTCGACAGAGAAAAGATTTCAAAATTGAAATCATTTTATCAATAACGTTATTATACGTTAATTCTTTAACCTAAAAGGTTAAAATGAGGTCAGTAGATCATATTACGCCTCTCTCGATATACGAGAATTATTTTAATAAAATACGCCTTTTCTACGATAGAGTTTATTAGACTTCAATTATTTTACTTATCAAAGTTGAATGAACTTTGAAAATCTCAAAAGCGTGCCAACGCGTGCTAAACGTAAATTTTTGCGTAAAGTGGGACGTGAAACTCACACGCAACGAGCGAGGAGAAGAACACGATACCGAGATTCAAGTTTAAAAGTCAAGGTGGGCTTTACTATACTCAAACTGGTAGAATTTACCAAATGATTTATTTATGATGCTTTATTACAAGCAAATATTTATGAACTGGTTTATTTAATTACCTGCCCAAAATATTTATGTTTTATGTATGTATCCAATCCATGATTATTGATGCATAACGTTGGGTAGCTCCCACTTTATGACATGCTTGAATTCGTATTCTTGGAAGTACCCCCAAGGACGATGGAGAATTCAGATCCTCGGCCGAGATGGCCTGGATTTTGTGCACTGATTATTTGTGATTGTGTGCTGAAAGGGTGCTCGGCCGGTCATGGCGTCAGTGAGAGGAGGCCTCCTCTCCAGCGCGGGAATTATTGTTGGATGAATTGTTGTGGTGGATGTGGATCATACATACGTGGAAAAATGCTTGGCCAAGCGACATTTACGGAAAAATGACAGAAAATATTTAGTAAACACGAGTATTTCAAATTAAAACCTCGTGTGTTACTGTGATGGGGCAGAGTAATTCAAACTTGATAAATTATTTTGGCATGAGCCACTGAGTGCATTATTTGTACTCAGCCCTGCATATTTGTTTTTAAATGTGCAGATTGAGCTGGTGATGATGATGGAGCAGAGATGTTGAGTAGTCAGAATCTTTTTGGTATTTATATGTTTGAAAGAAAGAACCCTTGGGTGCGTATCGTCATATATGTATTCACATGCTTTTCGCTGCATATTTTGAATATTATTGTATGTTGATGTTGATAGTCTTTTCTGTCCAAACTATCGAACCTTCTGTTAAAGGAACTTGTAGCCTTTACATCTGTAAATGGCTTTTGTCTTGTAAATAAGGTTTGAATTGCTTTTGCCTTGTAAATAAGGTTTGTTTATTGAAGTTCGATAAATGTTATCTCTGAAATGCTTCGATTATTCTTATTAATTGTTTTGTAATCACTGCTCCAAGCTCCAGTTCTTCTAATCATCCTTTAGATTAGAGGCATAACGAGACAAGCCTTTTCACCGGGGTTTTATCATAAATCAAAAATTCATGATACCGTGTTCAGAGCACTTACCTTAGAAGGTTTTAAAACGTAAATCCACTTCTAAGTAAGCAAAAATAGATTTTTTGTTTTTCGAAAAACCACGGCTCGGAACGTATCCCCCCAGTCCATCATATCCCACTCAGCCCGGAACATATCCAGGCAGCCTACAATATCTCGGTCCGGAACATATCCAGTCGGCCCACGCCCAGAACGTATCCAGCCGGCTAACTCGCTGTGGACTTCAGGGGTCTATCCCCGTCTGAACCATAACCACCTAATTATCTTTTCCGTATGGACTTCCGGGGTCGATCTCCTTCAGAACCATAACCACGTGTTCGGGGTCTATCCCCTTACGATCAATACTCAAGATGGTGATCAACCCACCGAATAGAGATCCGTGCACAACCACAATAGAACCACATCTCGGATAAGAGAACAGTAATAACTTTGTTAAAACATTTTTCACGGTGCACATGTTTTATTTTGAAATATCAAAGTAAATAACTCAAAATAAGCATATATAACCCAACCTTAACAGACGAAAACGTCAATTGGGAGCTATCCATAGATCCAACAACTTTTCTGATCGCACTGGTCGGTACCTGGCAACAAGATGGAACAACTTTTGGGGTCACATCCTACAAATCAAAGCAACAACCTGATCCAAACGAAGATCGAAACAAAACGGGGGTTTTCGACTTTTTGAACCCACATTTGGCACTCTCCGGGTTTCAAATCAACTCGATACAGAAGGAAAATATATTCAGGGCATCAAGACCTATAATAGGTTACCTTCAAAATATGCATGCATGCAAGTTGACACAAATCTTAGCAGCGAAGAAGCTTCAAAAATCGATGCTTATCCTCAAATCCAGGATAAACCATCCAAAACCGATGCATGAAAATTGAAACATAAGCAATATGCATTACGAGGAACATGGAATGACAAACTATGTTAAAAATGGATAACCCGGGCATGTACTTCCTTTAGAAAACTCGAGACAACGGAAAATATCACGACATGCAGAAACGCGAAAAATGTAAAACTAATCGAACTTTAGTAGAATGATAGCCGAAACTCAAAACCTAAAGGGCTCAGTTGACCACCAAATCGGTGACCACCAAATCGGGGTGGCGATTCGGCGGCGGTGGTTTATTAAATTGGCGGCCTCCGCCGCTTTTTCATCCCGTCCCTTTAGAAACCCGAGTTCTGTGCTATGCTATCTACTAAAAGGCGGAATCAAACCAAGAAAAGGACAAAATAGAAAAATGGGGTTGTCGGGGAAGGGCTGATCGGCGGTGGTGGCCGGCAGCATCGTAATGGCGTCGCCGGCGAACCTCCCCGGCTTGATCCCCACTCCTCCGGCACTTCCGCATCGTAGCTGGAGCTGCTCGGCTCTTCCGTAAACACAGAGAGACGAAGAAAATGAACGTTGAAAATGAAGGCCCTAGCCCTCTATTTATAGGAAAAAGCAGGGGGCTGTGCAGCTGCTTGCGCAAGCGGCCCTTTTTCAAAACGTAAAAAGCGACGCATCATTTGCAAACGGACTCCAAATTTAGCAAACTTGGTACCCATGGACGCGAAATAAAATACCGGACACACCGACTATAAACGAGATATGCTTTTAAAAGACCCATGAAAAGTTCAATTTTTCGATAACTTCCCCGGAGTGCTAAACCTTCGTGGGTGGTCGAAAACCTGCATACTTAGTGTCTATGAATTCATCAGAAGACACTCTTCGCAACGCCTGAGGTTTCATGACGGTCGCATCACCGAAACAAAAAGTAAACCTTTGACCCTTTCTCGAAAAACATGCCATGCAAACCTGAAGCTTAGGAAGGACGGGGTATTTCATCCCTCCCTCCTTAGAAAAATTTCATCCTCAAAATTTCAAACACGTGGCGGAAACAACTCAGGGTACTGAGCCCTGAACTTATCTTCCAACTCCCATGTAACTTCCTCCTCGCTATGGTGATTCCACAACACCTTCATCAGCGGAATCTGCTTGTTCCTCAACTCCTTGACTTCTCGTTCCAAAACAGCCACTGGTCTTTTCTCGTAACTCAGATCCTGAGCAAGGATTACCTGATCCTGCTTGATCACGTGTTTTGGGTCGTACACGTACTTTCTCAACTGAGAAACGTGAAACACATCGTGCACATCTCCGATGCTAGACGGCAATGCTAACCTATAGGCAACGGGTGGATCCTCTCGAGAACTTCGAAAGGTCCAACAAACCTCGGTCGCAACTTACCTCGCTTCCCAAAACGAACGACTCCTCTCGTCGGGGATACCTTAAGGAAAACACGATCTCCGACCACGAACTGAAGATCCGTACGATGCTTGTCCGCATAGGACTTCTACTTATTCTGAGGTTCCTTGATTCTCCACTTGATCTGATCGATAACCTCGACCGTCTGCTAAACCATCTCTGGTCCAACATCTTCCGCTCGCCCACTTCGTCCCAATAAAGTGGCGATCGACACTTCCTTCCTTATAACGCTTCATAGGGAGCCAATCCTATGGTGGCTTGATAACTGTTTTTATAGGCAAACTCCACCAAAGGTAGTATCTCTTGCCAATTTCCTCCTCTGTCGGCCACGACTGCTCGTAGCATATCCTCCAAGACCTGAATCGTCCTCTCCGATTGACCGTCTGTTTGAGGATGGAAGGTTGTACTGAGATTCAGCTTGGTCCCCATGGGATTGGTAGCGGCTGCAACAATCCTGACGGACGTTGATGCACAACTTTCACTTGCTGACAAGCCAAACAACGTTCCACAAACGCGGCTACATCTTTTTCATCCCTTCCCACCAGAAGTTCCTCTTAAGGTCTCTGACATTTTGGTGCCTCCCGGATCAGTCAGATATGGTGCCTCATGAGCTTCACTCATGATATTATCTCTCAATTCCCTATTGAGTGGCACACATAACCTTCCTCGGAATAGTAGCGCGTTGTCCTTCGCTTCCGTGAAACCCTAGCTATCTTCTAGCCTTGCTTTCAAAGCATCTTCTCCAGGAATTCGTCTCCTCGTTGCGCGCTCACGATCGCTTCTCTTAGGTCCGGTTCAACTGTCAAAGCTATGACGAAACCTTGGACTGATTCCGACGGATGAATCACTTTATGATCCGTGAAGATTTTACACTTAACTCCGTAGAGATAGTGCCTCCAAATCTTCAACGCATGAATGACTGCTGCTAACTCCAAGTCGTGCGTTAGGTAGCTCAACTCGTGCGGCTTCAACTGACGAGATGCATAAGCTATAATCTTCCCGTTTTACATAAGAACACAACCTAAACCAAGCTTGGACGCATCGGTGTAGACCACAAAACCATCATTCCCTTCCGGCACGGCTAACACTGGAGCGGTTGTTAGCTTCTTCTTCAACTCTTGGAAACTTGCTTCACAAGCTTCTAACCATGAAAACTTGATTCCTTTCCTGATCTGTTACGTCATCGGCCTCGCCATCTTCAAAAACCCTTTGATGAAACGTCTATAATGCCCTGCCAAGCCTAGAAAACTTCAAACCTCATTGGCATTAGTCGAAACCTTCCAGTTACTTACTGCTTCAACCTTCACTGGGTCGACTTTGATTCCTTCTGCAGACACTATATGTCCAAGGAACATCACTTCTCTGAGCCAAAATTCGCACTTACTATACTTAGCATACAACCTCTCTGTTCGTAACGTTTCTTGAACGGTACGAAGGTGTTCTCCATGCAACTCTGCATTCTTGGAATAGATGAGAATATCATCGATGAAAACCAAGACGAATCTATCCAGATACTGATGGAAAACTCGATTTATCAGATCCATGAAGACTGCTGGCGCATTGGTCAAACCAAACGGAATCACGAAGAACTCGTAGTGCCCATACCTCATCCTGAACGAGGTCTTCACAACGCCCTCTTTCCTGATTTTCAGCTGATGGTAGCCTGACCTCAAATCGATCTTAGAGAAGATACTCGCTGCCTTGAGCTGGTTAAACAGATCGTCGATCCTTGGAAGAGGGTATCTGTTCTTGATTGTCAGCTTATTCAGCTCTCTGTAGTCAATGCACATCCGCATTGACCCATCCTTCTTCTTGACGAACAGAACTGGCGATCCCCATGGCGACACGCTAGGCTGGATAAAACCTAGATCCAACAACTCCTGCAACTGCGCTTTTAGCTCTTGCAATTCTTTAGGTGCCATTATGTATGGTGCCTTTGATACTGGCATTGCTCCTGGTTCCAGATCAATAGTGAATTCCACTTGTCTATCAGGCGGCAAGCCTAGCAAATCCATGGGAAACACGTCCGGATATTCACACACCACTGGCTCATCTTGCAACTGTTTGCGCTCTTCACCGAGCCCTGTCAAACTTACCAAGAAAGTTTGTGCTTCCTTCCCGATCATCCTCACCGCCTTGGTCTTTGAGATCATCGGCACGGAAACGCCCATCCTTATGCCGTGGAAGCAAACATCCATTCCTTTAGCTGTTCGAATACAACTTCTCTCTCGAGACAACGATAGTTGCCTGTGCTTTTCCAACCAATCCATGTTAAAGATGACATCGAAATCTTCCATTCGATGACATGCAAATTGACAAGGACCTTCGCTCACGATTTCTACCTCCGGTTCGGGCATATCTCTTTTGCCTTTAGCACTTCCCCTGATGGGATGCTAATTTGTGGTACTCTGTGATTCCTTGGGTACCAAACCCAACCTCTTAAACGTGATTCTCGAATATAAAGAATGTGAGGCTCCTGTATCAAACAAGGCGAAAATGGGTATATCACTCATATTGATTATACCTACAAGATTTCTGTGAGCTTGTGCTGCTCGCCGATTTAAAGGCGTACACACCGCCTCTTGTGGTGGCCTTTGGTTTTGCTGGCCTCGGATGACCTCCTGCTCCATGGTTCATCCTCGGCGGAGCCTAGTTCTACCTCTACGGATCTTGCTGTTGTCTCATTGGCGGCTGCACCACTGGCCCTCCTATCGATGGACAATCTCGAGCGTAATGTCCAGACTTCCTACAACGGTAACACTCGACGTTACCTTGCCTGCACTCACCCAAATGATTCCTCTGGCATTTCTGGCACCAAGGCCTTTCTGCACCTTGTCCCTACCGCCGCATGGGTTGGAAATTTCTTCCCAAGGTAGCCTTTCTCTCCGAATACCAGTATTCTCGGAATCTTTGGACCGCCTCTGGTTTCCTCGAACACCGATTGCCTCTCCTCGATCTTCTCATTTCATCTTGCTCTTTCTCCGCCGCCTTGCTGTCCGGTGGCATCGTTTCTCCGGGCAACATTGACTCAATGTTTAAAGCCCGGTTAAAGGACCGTATATACATCGATCTCCCGACCGACAAGCGAAATTCGATTTCGCTCAAGTCCTCTCTCGAATCGCTCGCCTGGCAGCCTCTGGTCGACCTGTGCATAGTGTACCGCGACAGACGATTGAACGAGCGATCGTACTCGGTGACCGTCCTTCTTCCTTGACGAAGATTCCAGAACTCATTTTGCCTTCGCTTCCTGTAAACGCCAGGCACGTACTTTTCCATGAGTTCTTCATTGAAATCTTCCAACGTGTACCTTCCCCACTGTCCTGGTGTCATGGTCCTCTTTACGGACTCCCACCAGAAATCAGCCTCATCGGTTAGCTAAAAGGTCGCGCAATTCAGCTTTTCTGCTTCTTTGCAGCCGATGTATTCGAAGATCCTTTCGGTGGATCGTATCCAGTTCTCAGCGTCGATCGATTCGCCGAGACCGTCGAACGTAGGGGGATTCTGCCTGCAAAAACTCTCGGTCGCATGCCGCTGAACAATGGTGGTTCTCGGATTTCTTCCACGTTATTGTTCCTCTGGTTCCTTGTTCTCGGTATTCTGTACCGACGTTGAAACATTAGAATCACGTTTGCATAGATAACCAGGTATCATCGCATGACATATATCATCACCCATATCATATATTATCACATATGTCACATATCACGATCACATATAATCATGCAACCTGTCAACACATCATCGTTATGCATCCCACATAAAATCATCACACATCATCACATAGCTCATATCACATACAAGCATTAAAGATAAACATCCCGCCATGATGCTGTTAGTATCAAGATATCCAAGTGTCCATGAAGGATCACAAAATATATAATCATAGGTATGTCACCAAAAGGTCCGATATAAGCAAAAGAATCGACTTGATTATCGCTAAAAGATGCCGCCTGCCTCATGCGATAGCGAACATCGCGATCGTCATTGCATACACCGACTACCTAGATATCCGTTCTCCATGTCGATCCATCGCTCTCCGCTCATATTATCTGGTCCATTCTGCCTTTCCTCCTCCTCTCTCTCTCTTCCTATCAGGGCTCGAACTCGGGCTGCTGCCTTGGTGAAATGATCCTGCATGGTAGCAAGCCTCTCGTGAGTATGGTCCCATCCAAGATGTGCTCTGATTGCCTGGGTCTCAGGTGAATGCTGCTCTTAGCTTCCTGTCTCCGGCGCTTGCCCTTGCTCAACATGCTCGACCCCATCCGAGTCATCCGCTATCCGAATCACCAGATCCTCTGAGTCCTCACTGTCCTCCTCTGGGTCTTCCTCCTCCTCAGAATCTCCTTCCCTGGATGCCAACTCGATATCGCTCGCGGCACCGTGATTCTCGATCCCGGCCTCTTCTCGCCACGATGGGTGGATCATCTCTCTCACCTGGGAGGGTCCTGCCTCTAAATCGTTCCGGGTCCTCCGGAAGGTGAGGGTCGTAGATGGGGTGTAGTGACTGGCGTATCCTGACGGACTGGCGATCGTCTGAGCGATGGCTGCTCTCCCAAAGACTCTTCAGGAACATCATCCCTGTCATCAATCTGGATCAACCCTCGAGCATACCTCGCTATCACATCTGCCTCAGAAGGTATGCCTCGATTATCGGTCCACTGTCTCTACACTCGAGCAGCGAACTCAGTGAAATCCAAGGTAAGATGCCTGATGACAGGATCTCAATGGAACATCACGTACCCCTGCCTTCTTGCCCATGGCTGCCATCCTGTTGGTAGCCTCTCTGCCATCCGGTAGTAGGCTTCATACTCAGATACTTTCCCACTATCTCGGATCTTCCTCCACAAACCAACAAATCTTCCCAAAAACACTCCTAACGGCTCATGGACATTCCTAGTACATTCTCAGAACTTACGAATCTGTTCATCCATCCTGTGAGATCTTAACCAGCGTTGTTTGGGCCACTGAATATCCATAAACCTACATGTTAGTTTATCATAAAACAACAACAAATATTCACGTTCCCTTTTCCGCCCCTGTCATCTAGGTAATCATGTCTCTGACACATGTTCACTTTCAACACATATCAATATCAATATCGATATTCATAATAATAATCATGCAAGCAAATACAGGATTCACTTACAAGCACTCGTTTATCAAAATAAACAAGATTTTCAATCAACTACATATCGCTATGTAAACACATAGACTCACATTAACCATCCGTGATCATATCAATCACATCATATCATATAAATGATTTTCATATCACAGCCACACAGGCCCTGCCGTCCCATCGACAAATCACTTCCACATCCACATCATCATCCAACCATACCACATCCATATCATCTCAACATCCACATCATGTTTACATCACGTAAGCTCTTACCATGCCAAAGAACATGAAACAAAGGTCATATCAAGCTCACATAGCCACATAAAGCACCAACAAATAAACACATACCTCATCCCCTTTTGAAAGGAGGTGGACCGACAAGCAGTGTCTTTGAGGGTAGTCAGACTCGATAAACAGTTTAGAAGAACAAGTTCTAAACACTCAATTCCAAGAACGTACAGGATATAAAGCAAATGAACTGCCTTGATATCAGATAACAATAGACACCCAAAGCCAGAAAAACTGCTCTGATACCAAGTTGTCATGCCCCAATTCCCGATGGAAAGCACAGATACCGGGGTGTGATTAGGGGTGGGGGTTAAGAAGCGGGGAAGAAGGGGGGGATACATAAAGCATACATAATAAGAAGATATGACCATAAAATCGGACAACATCTCCTCTATAACTAAGACATATCTTGAAGGGGATGGATGAGCAAACATTCCACCAACAGAATTATATCGACATCATAACTTCAATGAACATGACCATGATTGAATATTAGTAATGCAGGGAAGTAAAATAGCATTACAACCTGTTGACTAGACCGGTCAACCACATAGCATGCTCTTGTCGAGACTCACAACATAATAACATAATAGCAAATCTTGTTCCCAATCGTAGAGCAAAATAAAGGGACAACAATACATCAACAATATAATATGTATATATAACACAACGTCGCGGAAGCATAGCATGAAGAACCCGCAGCTCAACCCCTCAGCGTCGCCCGTCCAGCCCTCCTCTATCTGTGAAAATATTTGAAAAGATTTTGGGGTGAGTACTAGCGCACTCAGCTGGGGTTTTTATCATAAATCAAAAATTCATGATACCGTGTTCAGAGCACTTACCTTTGAATGTTTTAAAATGTAAATCCACTTCTAAGTAAGCAAAAATAGATTTTTCGTTTTCGACACCGATCCGTTATTATCAGTATTCCCATCATAGAACCACGTAACCACGACTCGAACGATCCCGCCAGCCCATCACATCTCACTCGCCCGAACATATCCAAGCACCTACAATATCTCGCCCCGAACATATCCAATCGCCCACGCCCGAACGTATCTAGCTCGCTAACTCGGCGTGGACTTGTGGGTCTATCCCGTCGTAACCATAACCACCTCATTATCATTTCCGTGTGGACTTCGGTGTCTATCTCCTTCGTAACCATAACCACGTGTTGGGGTCTATCCCCTTACGATCAATACTCAAGATGGTGATCAACCCATCGAATAGAGATCCGTGCACAACCACAATAGAACCACATCTCGGATCAGAGAATAGTAATAACTTCGTTAAAACATTTTTCACGGTGCACATGTTTTATTTTGAAATCTCAGAGTAATTAACTCAAAATAAGCATATATAACCCAACCTGAACAGACGAAAACGTCAACTGGGAGCTGTCCACAGATGAAACAACTTTACCGATCGCACTGGTGGGTACCTGGCAACAAGATGGAACAACTTTTGGGGTCACATCCCACAAAGCAAAGCAACAACCTGATCCAAACGAAGATCGAAACAAAACGGGGATTTTCGACTTTTTGAACCCACATTTGGCACCCTCCGGGTTTTCAAATCAACTCGATGCAGAAGGGAAATATATTCAGGGCATCAAGACCTATAATAGGGTACCTTCAAAATATGCATGCATGCAAGTTGACAAAAATCTTAGCAACAAGAAGTTTCAAAATCGATGCCTATCCCGAATCCGTGATAAACCATCCAAAACCGATGCATGAAAATGGAAACATAAGCAATATGCATTACGAGGAACATGGAATGACAAACTATGTTAAAAATTGATAACCCGGACATGTACTTCCTTTAGAAAACTCGATACAACGGAAAATATCCCGACATGCAGAAACGCGAAAAACAGAAAAACGGAATCGGTACTTTAGTAGAATGCATAGCCCGAAACTCAAAACCTAAAGGGCCCGTAGCCATAAGGTGGCCCGTTGACCACCAAATCGGTGGCCAACAATCACGGCGGCAGCGACGATTCGACGGTGGCGGTTTGGCCAAATTGGCCGACCTCCGGCCGTTTTCTCATCCCGTCCCTTTAGAAACCTGAGTTCTATGCTATGCTATCTACTAAAAGGAGGAATCAAAACAAGAAAAGGATAAAAACAGAAAAATGGGGTAGTCGGGGAGGGGTTGATCGGCGGTGGTGGCCGGCAGCATCGCAATGGCGCCACCGCCGAACCTCCCCGGCTTGATCCCAACTCCTCCAAATAAGCGTTTCGCAGTACAGGCGCTCGGCTCTTAAGTAAACATAGAGGCTAAGAAAATAAACGTTGAAAATGAAGGTGAAACATCCCGTATTTATGTGGTAGAGATTAGCTCATGATTAAGAGCTTATTTCGAAGGGCATTGCATCCTTAAGAAAGAGTTGGTTAAGTTAGAAGCTTTTGCGTTAAGCTTCGAGTTGAGACGATAGAATTTCGACAGATTTGAGATAGAATCTGAGATAATATTCTTAAATCTAGTTGAACATAAGAAGATCTAGATTTAAATAGTCTTGAGATGATAGATACATGCTCAAATAAGTCTTAATTTCAGAAAATTTAGAATTTCAAAATCTATGTTTTTGTGACGTCGGCGTTTGCCGATCAAGCTCGGATGAAGAGCAAAATATTTAAAATGGTTTTTAAGGTCAAAAATATGTTTAATAAGTATATTTTGATGTTTATGAGTAATTATTGAGGTTAAAGTAGAGATTGAAAGAGGTTGTTTTATCGGATAATTAGTGTCGATTTCTTGCGATAAAAACGTTATGTATTATTCTACAATATTTATAATTATTTTCTACAACAAAAGTGATTATTTTATATTAAATAAAATGAGAAAAGAAAAGAAAAAGTTTAGAAAAGTGGTGAATAATCACCACTTAAAGAAAATCAAAATTAAATAATTATTACATAATATAAGCTTTATACTTTAGAACATTCTATCATATTTTCTTCTTCATTTTCCAGCCCCAAACTCACGCGCACACACTCACACACACAGCAAATTTTTGAAAATATTGAGAGAAAAATAGGAAGATCCGGTAGTTGAATTTTCGATCGGTCTTGAATAGTAGGTATAATCTAGTGCCTAGAACACATCTACGGTTTTAAATTTTTAAAAACATGCTCTTATGAACATATCAGATTTTCGGTCATTTGGGAATATTTATGATTGATTATGTTTTGTTGATTATTTATGAATATTATGATAGATTCGACGTCTACGTATTGTTTAACGTTGAATTTGTAAAGCATATGTTTATTATTTGTAAATTCTTGAAATTTTCAAAAAGGGAAGGTCTTGATCTTGAATAATTGATGTTGTTATGATTGAATTGTCTTCATATATATGTTATTGGAACAAGAAAAACGTTGGAAATCGAAATTATACGAAAAAGCTCAATAGGACCGAAAACCCTAGCTTCCATATTGATGGAATTTTGATTTTATTTGATCATTTTGACTTCATATTTGAACTCTATGATATGAATAAAGCCTAAAATGATTTATTCAGATTTTTCCGCCGACGTATTCAAAAACGGTAAAATTTTAATTTGTCGGCAAAAATTGGTTTTCAATGTCAAAGCTTTGATCTTTATATTTTGTTGATAAAATGATGATATTTAATGATATTTGAGCATGTATATAGGTTCGTTGGTGTTAGATGACGTCTCACGTGAATTTTCGACGTTAGACCTTAAGTGACGTCTTAAGGGGATTTTCAGTTTTTATCTATGATGAGGTGATTGAAGCTTGTTGTTCAGTCTTATTGTAATATCCCAAAAACCTACCTGCTTGAAAACCTGTCTTAATAAAAGATGCTAATAATAATAATATTCTTTTCTAAGGAAATGTTTTCGTTTAAGAGCTCGAAATAATTTCTCATCGGCATGCATTATCATAGTATGTGAAGAACCATGAGTCTTTAACCTCACTACCTGATTAATGGAATTAAGGGTAAGCATGTAATTCAATATATTAATAATAAAACATTATAACTGCAAGAAGCTATTACCTATTAACTAGAAATACAAGATAATATAATTAGATACTTAGTATAGAACTCTTGTATTTATCTATTAACATGTTGCGTTCCTATATGCTAAATAAACACGAGCAAGCTCGTTACTTAATTAGCAAATATATACCTATGTGTTCATAATTACGTGATTAGAAAATTTCCCCTACGACTTATGTAATGTGTGATATCAACATATAAGTAAAATTAAATTGTCTAGCCTAGACAATAATTATGTATAATTCATATATACACTAATATAATATATATATATAAATAATATATACATATAGATATATATAATTGGAGTGCATGTGTGTCCCGTATGATATGTGTGTGTGTAAGGTGTTAGGTGCATGTGTGTGGCTGTGTGCATGCGTGTAGTGTGATTGTGGTATGTACAGTGTAAAGTATGCATGAAGAGTGATATTTGTCACCCATAAGCACCCACCCCCAAATCCCATACCCTACGGCAACTACCCATGATCCCACACCCCAAAACATTTCTCTCATTTCTCTTCTCTCCATCAAGAAGGAGACCCACATTGAAGACAAACTCTTCTCCCTCAAAGAGATCCACATGCTCCTATCTCTCATTTACTTTGATCTCTTTGCCGCTGTCGAATCCATGGCCAAGCTCAAGTTGGCCGATGACCACCCTAGCTTGAGGTAGACACATTCTTTTGCTTCTTTCATTTTATGTAAGCTCAGCTCCTCATGTCAATCTTTTTCTCTCTAAGAACATCACCTACACCATTTTTCATTCATCTCTCTTACTAGAAATGGACGACCAAGCATACCTAAGCTTCGTGCTCCTCACCTCCTTCTTCGACCTCTTCAATTTTTGATGAATCCTTTTTAAGGTGAAGAACTTACTTCCTTAAGCTAGTAATATAAGAAATTTTATTCATGCATATATGCTAGTGCACTTGAGGTCGTCATATATGTGCTCAATTATGGATGCATGTTGATTTTAATGATCTTATGTTCAAGATGTAGAATTGTATGTTGATCTTTTAATTTGGATATGAAAATTTGGATGTGAATTGGGGTGATAAGTTCATCATTTCGTGAATTAATCAGACGCATATGTGGTGTTTCATAAAATGTTTGTTAGAACTTGATAGCTTGAACAAGCTATGAGCTTATTGCTAAAACTGGGAGTTGTTTCACGAGTAAATTAACAAAATGATTTGACTAGGTTTTAGGGGTCCGATAGTCACCAAATTATACTATGTTTAAATTACGTATGTCTAGTATGTATGTGTCAAATTTCAAGTCAATCCAAGATGTTTTACTATTTCAAATGATTTTACAAAATCACTGGCCAAACTGAATTTTCCCTATCCATTACCCACGGTTTTGGGTTCTGTTGGGACTTTGGCTACATGGGAAATTATAAACTTTGCAGAAACACAATTTAGTGTCTAGAATATCTCTGTAATTTTTCAGATTTTTATAAAAACGTTTACTATTTATAATTGTATTTACAAACGAACTGCACAAATCTGCCACTCTATGGATAGCATGTAGTAGAATAACGTTAGCTCGCAACCTGATATTATTACAAAGGCATGCCTTAATTGAAAAGCATATAATTACGTGATTACTTGACTAAATCTCATATCATGACATGCACTAAAATAGAATATGACTATAAAAACCCGACTTTATTTCAAGTCTAGATCCTAAATTTGGGAACATATAAGTTTTGAGCTTAGGGCATAAGTTTTGAGAAATCATTATTATATGATCATGCCTAAGGACTAGACTCATGTTGTACGACTAGTTAAGGTTCACCCAAGGGCTACCAGTGGACGTGTACGAGTAAGATGAGCTGTTGGTATCACTCTGGTGACATGTGGGATCTATTTTCTGCAATATATTTCGAGTTATTAAGCCCCAAGATGTTTATTAAAATTGAGAATTGCATGTTTGTTTATGCTCATTACTTGATCTGACCTTGGGCGGTTAAACCGCCACGGCTTTGGTAGGGAGTAGTTAACGATCGTGCCTCGAGCTAAATCTTGGCCGAGGTAGTGTACACGAAATTCGGGCTAGGTGAACTTGGCCAAGTTCCTTAGTCTTGGCGAAGGAGGCCATTAGTGGAACGTTGTTTTCCCCTATGGTCCAGTAGGTAGCACAAATGTGATGAGCAAGGAAGTATATCGCGATACGAGCTCGCTCGAGAAAACTATGTTTTGCATATATATGGATAAATTATTTTACTTTTAAAACCTCCCTATTATATGTGGTTTAGCATGCACTTTTCTCAACTCGCTATGAACTGTTCTTTATTAAAAATGGGGTACTTGATCCCACCGAGTACGCTAGTACTTAGCCCAAAACTCTTTTCAAATGTTTTGGGTCGAGGAGTCGGCATGGCAGAGCGAGACAACCACATCAAGCACCTAGACATTGACTTGTCAAGTATGCTATGCTTTTGAAATCTACCATCCACTATATTCGTGAGACTGTGGACCTGGGCACTGACTACGCCAAGTGTTTGCTTTTTGCCTTCGAGCTGTATAGCCAAAAATGCATAGGCCCCCTTGTCTGGGATGTCATTTGCATCACCCTGATTTTGTGTCAAGATTTTGAATATTATTCTTTTCATTTGAGTTAATTTCTTTTTAACCTTTCTACTTGCTAGGATCTCGTCTTAAGAGTGTTCTTTGTAACTGATTTATGTTACAATATTTCTATATATATATATATATATATATATATATATATATATATAACTATATAGTGCGAGTTTCATCATTTTCTTTCTTTTCTTTTTAATTTTAACCTCGATATCCCTCCGTCCCAAGCGCATCGGTGGGTGGATATTACAAATGGTATCGAGCTCAGCTCGCCTCGACTACCAACGTTTTAATTCGATTCAGTCTAACCCGCATTGTTTTCCTATTGGCTCGTTTCGACTACCAAAATTTTCTCCTCAAAATAGTTCGAACTTTTAAAGCTCTCATTGATAGAACTTCAATCCTAGTTCATTGTTTGGCCCTTGTTATCAAACTTACTCCTCATTAGAGTTAGGATACAATCTTTTGATTCTTGAAGGACAGTCAATCGCTTGTCGTCTCTCTCTTCCATGCTGCCCTCTGGAAGGTATGTTTCTTGAACTGATGGATTCCAAATTAATTCTCAAATGAAATGAAGTGAATGTTTCATGAAAAGTTATGTACGTAATTGAAGTGAAAATTTTGAAAATGTTTGAGATAGGAAAATGGTTCAATTGTTAATGGTGGGTTGAGAAAATACCTTCATGTTGATATGATATCATGGAATAATCAGAATGGGACGAAGGAGCCCATGAGACCGAAGTGGATCCCAAATGAGATACTAGTAACATTTGAAGTGGTAATAGAAAGAACGAAGAAACCTGGATAGCCAGTAGAGTTTCTTATTGACTCTACCCTCAGGGTGATCAAGTTTAGTTTGGACCTCGAATTTAGAAATAAAATCTCACAAGTAATCATGGACAATATGTCAAGTCGATAAGTAAGAACCTCTAGAATTTAAGGAGTCCTACTTAGATGAGAACTGTCGAGATACATATGTTACGAGAACCTAAATTTTCTTATGTTCCCTTATATTATTGTTCTTTTCAACATTGTTTGACTTTCTAGGATTTCATTTTAAGCGCTCAACTAGAATTCTGCCTTGTGGATGGCAGGACACTTTTATTTCCTTAGAGACCACACTATGAGTCCTAAAGAATCAATAGGAGGTAGGTTACAAGTCTCGTCACTGGATGAGAATTAGCCAGAGATGGACAATTTACCAAAACATAAGGTTGCAATGAAGATGATCCTCGAGTTACCAACTAAACGGAGGTGAATGAGAATATAAGATGATTTAGGCTGCCACTAGCAAACAATTCCTAAGTTATATTGGAAAAGTTAGCTTCCATTAGTCTCCTTCTATAACACGGGATTAGTTCATCACCTGAGATTGAGCACCCAAAATTCTTATACACCACGAATATTATTGACGTCAGAGACCACAGATTTTTCGAACTATCTCGACTATCTAGTTGTCGCAACTACCATTAGTCCTGTAACTAGAAACCTTATTACGAATAACCACAACTACAGTTCCAGTCCATGCAAAACACACTGTAAACTCCTAACCGAACGATGTAGATGCCCTACAGATTTGGCACGGTTCCTAGAAAACCAAGATTTGTTGACAGCTCTGACCTACACTCCGCAGTTTCCAGCCAATAGTTTCGATCCTGCTCACGTAGATCATAAACTTTTCATGTTCAGTACAACATATTTATATCCGCTAATTTACATCTTGATCGGCCACCCTGAACTGCAAATAAAGAATTGGTCACCACACCAAGTATTCTAACCCAACAACTACGATCGAATTTGACTACGTGACAATGACCACGACTATCAACACGTTTTCATTAGACTAATCACGAAGCAGAAGTTGGAGGAACGTCTGTGGTTCTAGTTCACACCTAACAACTTGTGATCCCTACTCAACCAGGGTAGCCGCCACGACTCCGAGAAAGTATTATTGCGACCCTGAAAAGAAAGAAAACACCCCAGAGCCTGCACACCATCGATAACGCTGCAATTAGAACCCGACAAGCCCAACTAATCAGACCCGTCAAGCCAAAGGACGTTCCACTATTGAAAGCAATCATTCCCAACTACGCGACTCTAAAAAAAACTATCATGCAAGAACGACCATAGACCAAGACCGCATCGCCAAATTGAACGAGTTTCACCTTTCATCTATACATCATTTTCTTTGCTAATCCATACTTAAGACTAGTGTAGTAGAGTATCCCCACCCACCCACCGTACAAAGAACAAGCTCCCTGCTTTGAAGATGTTATCGACCTATAGATGACAGTCCTCTGATCTACAAAACGAGACGAGCTGTCAGCTCTAGTACCCAAAGGACGAGCCTATGGAGGAGGACACTAATAGTAAACTAAAAGAAGGATACTTGAGCCAGGATCAAGAGACTATATCCACTAGTCCTCTAAGCATTACCCTTTCACTAATCCATTAAGTTAAAAACCTCGTATCAGTCTATGTTGTTTCGATCAGCTTCATACTCATTCCTTCCTATTGTCTTTGAACGCTGAAGCATTTCAAATTAGTCGCATCTTTTTCCACGATGCTTTCATGCTTATGACTCTTGCTTTTCATCGTACTAAAATCCTCATTGGAGGAGTATCGTAGGGCCATCTTTGAAAAAAAATCAACCCTAGAGGCAGTTCTTACAAACTCAACAAGTTTTTGAAGTGACAAATCTCTAAACCAGCTAATTTGTTCCCTACTTCTAGTGCTTTATGCGCCTCAATTGAAAAACTTGGTTAAATCTTTTGTGAGGATTCTCATGTCACTTTGACTATGAAATTTTATCATTGTTCAAACTTTCGTTGTTCAAACCTCTCTCATAAGAGGAAAACTTTTACTAACTTGTTTTTCAAATTCAGACTTGGGATGAACTCTAGTTTTGGAAGTCCTCAAGTGAGGCAAATCCCGTTCGATTAAAGTCATCGTTGGGCGTATTATTTGAGATACTCCCATCGTGCCAAGTAATTTCTAAATATGCTTGGACGCTCATACTTTCAAGACATATATTATCCGTCTTAATCTTTCACCATATCTCTTGAAAGCTGATAGAAACTAAATCCCGAGTTTGTTAGTATATGACTCGGTTTGTCATCGGTCCAAACGTAAGCAAGCCTAAATGATCACTCACTCAAGGAAGGAGACATATCACAAGGAAATGCTAAGAAAATGATGTTGGAGACAATAAGTAGATGAGATGATGGCGGTTTTCACTCTTAATATAAATCTTTTCATAAGTACCACAGGATACATAAATTGATTCGAGAACTCGAGATGAGATCAACTTGGCACTAACAAAAGAGACAACGTAAAGAAATGAAAGATACGCCGCCTACATCGATACTTGAAACAAGGACAATAGGTATGTCAATGCAAGGAAGGAAAATCCCAACATACTCCAAACGACATCGTGACCCTACGAGTTGAACTGTACAACCCTGATTTGAAACAAACATGGACGTACTAGAGATTCTACAAAACTACATATATGAAGCCAATTGCGAGAATCTGTAAGAACTTGGAGTGTTTTTGTGAACAAGTAGAACCCAAGATCCTAAATAAGTCAAGACATACATACCCTCAGGCGTATCCATCATTACCAAGTTCATACCTAGAACTTACCTCATGAATAGGCATCTCACCCTTACCATGATGAACCTCTCTCATACGATCGATACACAAACTTTGGCGAGTATTACCCATAGTGCATACTCGGTAAGTACAACGACGAGTATAACCTATGCCCCAAGAAAAAAGGTAGATTACGTTGTATTCCGACCTCGACATCTTCTTAGGATGAACTTTTCTCACTGCCCTCGCATACTTATCATCTTGTACCCAGAACATGATGCTCGCCAAATAACCTCGCTCAATGCATTTGAAAGATCGAGATCCTAAATTCTCAATACAGTTCTCTAAGCACGTTCGCCATCAATATCTTCCCTCCTCGAATGAGGACTTCATGTCCTCTATCCTAATGCTACTTGACCCAACGTACTATCCAAACGCTTGGAGGTATCCATAACTTTTGAGTTTTCCCTCTCAGTAATAACCAAAAGGAATCTCTTTCGCTCGCGTCATACGATCCCCTCCTCCCGTTCTCACACCTCGGAGCCATCGATCTTACTGCACAGATAAACTGGCTGACGACCACCATAGTTCAAAGGTGAAAGTTTTACAAGTCTTCTCAACCTTTGTCATCTCTAGCTCTTTCTTGGCATCTTCCATTAGTCTGATTATTTTCTTTTCTTTTCTCGACAAGGCGACCAATGACCATATTGCTTCTAAGGTAAAGATTTCTCCTCAGTATGAGATAGAGAGTCGCAACGTGGTATTTCTCATGATCACGGAGTCTAAGTATAGTGACCCGACGAAGCATGAAGGGCTCAATCGGGTCCACTAAAATTGGGAAGAGATACGACCTTTGGTGGAGTTTGTCTATAACAACAGTTATCAGGCCACCATAGGAATGGCTCCCTATGAAGCGTTGTACGGAAGGAAGTGTCGATCGCCACTTTATTGGGATGAAGTGGGCGAGAGGAAGATGTTGGGACCAGAGATGGTTCAGCAGACGGTCGAGGTTAACAATCAGATCAAGCGGAGGATCAAGGAAGCTCAGGATAGGCAGAAGTCCTATGCGGATAAGCGTCGTACGGATCTTCAGTTCGTGGTCGAAGATTACGTTTTCCTTAAGGTTTCCCCGACGAGAGGAGTCGTTCGTTTTGGGAAGCGAGGTAAGTTGCGATCGAGGTTTGTTGGACCTTTCGAAGTTCTCGAGAGGATAGGCCCCGTTGCTATAGGTTAGTGTTGCCGCCTAGCATCGGAGATGTGCACGACGTGCTTCATGTTTCTCAGTTGAGAAAGTACGTGTACGACCCAAAACACGTGATCAAGCAGGAACAGGTAATCCTTGCTCATGATTTGAGTTATGAGGAGAGACCAGTGGCTATCTTAGAGCGAAGTCGAGGAGTTGAGGAACAAGCGATTCACATTTGGTGAAGGTGTTGTGGAATCACCATGGCGAGAAGGAAGCTACGTGGAAGTTGGAAGACAAGTTCGGGGCTCGATGTACACGAGTTGTTTCACCACGTGTTTGAAATTCGAGGCGAAATTTTTACGAGGAGGATGTAATACCCCGTCCTTCCTAAGCTTCAGGTTGGCATGGCACGTTTTTTGAGAAAGGGTCAAAGGTTGAATTTTTATTTCGGTGATGCAACCATCATGAAACCTTAGGCGTTGCGAAGAATGTCTTATGATGAATTCATAGACACTAAGTATGCAGGTTTTCGACCACCCACGAAGGTTTGGCACTCCGGGGAAGTTATCGAAAAACCGGAATTTTCATGGGTCTTTTAAAGCATATCTTGTTTATAGTCGTTGTGTCCGGTATTTTATTTTGAGTCCATGGGTACCAAGTTTGCTAAATTTGAGTCCGTTTGCAAAAGATGTGTCATTTTCGTTTTGAAAAGGGCCACTTGTAGCGACTACGCAGCCACCTGCTTTTTCCTATAAATAGAGGGTTAGGGCCTTACATCATGACCCGACTACCTAATCAGGTAATTAGGCCGTGACTCGGGGTTAGGAAGAAAATTTAACGACAACGGCTCAAACATATGTCAAGAGAAAGATGACAACGACTTTCATCATGAATGAATCGAACATTTACGGTTCAAGAAGGTAAAATATAAAGTTGAGCGAATGATGAATTTATGGTCCTCAAATCACAATAAACAATCTAACGAGAATGACAACGGCTGAGGAAAATAATCACACCGAAATAATCACTATCAAGGAGGTACATATTTGAGCATGCTTCGAAAACTTTGAGAATTTATCAACATCTTAAATCATAACAGAGCAATGAACATGATCACTTTGTCTTAGCAGAACACATGAACAAATAAAGACCAAAGTTCGGCAACGGAAAGTGTGGCTGAGAATTATATGTGAAGACATAACTCTTTGGGCATTAAAAACATGTGAACATCAAATGAATAACATCACTCATTTATCAATATTATCATGAAGCAAATTACTTTGAGAAACTCCTTTGCGTAGCATTCGATTCCAGCATTCTTTCCAAGACCTGAATCGTCCTCTCCGATTGACCGTCTGTTTGAGGATGGAAGGTTATGCTGAGATTCAACTTGGTCCCCATGGTTCCTTGCAAACTCCTCCAAAACCTTGACGTGAACCTCGGGTCACTATATGATGTAATTGATACCGGCACACCATGTAACTATACAATTTCTCTAACATAAAGCTAAGCAAGCTTATCTAACCCGTACGTCATCCGAATCGGTAAGAAATGAGCCAACTTCGATGACAACCCATATAGCGGTGTTTCCTCGCGTTGACCTTGGAAAATCACCACAAAATCCATACCGATATGCTCCCACTTCCACTCTGGGATTGGTAGGGCTGCAACAATCCTGACGGACGTTGATGCACAACTTTCACTTGCTGACAAGCCAAACAACATTCAAAAAACGCGGCTACATCCTTTTTCATCCCTTCCCAACTAAAGTTTCTCTTAAGGTCTCTGTACATTTTGGTGCTTCCTGGATAAGCTGTATATGGTGCCTCATGAGCTTCACTCATGATCTTATCTCTCAATTCCCTATTGAGTGGCACACATAAACTTCCTCAGAATAGTAGCGTGTTGTCCTTCACTTCCGTGAAACCCTAGCTATCTACTAGCCTTGCTTTCAAACGCATCTTCTCCAGGAATGCATCTCCTCGCTGCGCGCTCACGATCGCTTATCTCAGGTCCGGTTCAGCTGTCAAAGCTATAACGAAACCTTGGACTGATTCCGGTGGATGAATCACTTCCAAGCTGAGCTTCTCGAAATCTCGAATAAGCTTATTCTCTCACGTAAGAAGACATCCCAACTTCACTCTCGACTTGCGACTAAGGGCATCTACTACGACATTGGCTTTCCGGGTGATAGGGCGATAGAGCAATCATAATCCTTCACCAACTCCAGCCATCTCCTTTGCCTCATGTTAAACTCTTTTTTTGTTCAAAGAAGTACTTTAGGCTCTTGTGATCCGTGAAGATTTCACACTTAACTCCGTAGAGATAGTGCCTCCAAATCTTCAACGCATGAATGACTACTGCTAACTCCAGGTCGTGTGTTGGGTAGCTCAACTCGTGCGGCTTCAACTAACGAGATGCGTAAGCTATAATCTTCCTGTTCTGCATAAGAACACAACCTAAACCAAGCTTGGACGTATCGGTGTAGACCACAAAACCATCGTTCCCTTCCGGCACGGCTAACTTTGGGCGGTTGTTAGCTTCTTCTTCAACTCTTGAAACTTGCTTCACAAGCTTTCGACCATGAAAACTTGATTCTTTTCACGGTACATTGCGTCATCGACCTCGCCAACCGAAAACCCGATGTAACGTCTATAATACCTACCAAGCACAGAAAGCTTGAACCTCATTGGCATTAGTGAAACCTTCAAGTTACTTATTGCTTCAACCTTCAGCTGGTCGACTTTGATTCCTGCGGACACTATATTTCCAAGGAACATCACTTCTGCGAGCCGAAATTCGCACTTACTATACTTGGCGCATACAACCTCTGCTGTCGTAGCGTTCCGAGCAGTGCGGAGGTGTTCTCCGTGTAACTCTGCATTCTTGGAATAGGCGAGAATATCATCGATGAAAACCAAGGCGAATCTATCCGGATCTTGATGGAAAACTCGATTCATCGGATCCATGAAGGCTAGCGGCGCGTTGGTGAACCAAGCGACATCACGAAAAACTCAGTAGTGCCCATACCTCGTCACGAGCGGTCGCCATAGCGTCCTCTTTCACGATTTTCAGCCGATGGTAGCGACCTCAAATCGATCTTAGAAGACACTCGCTCCCTTGGTGGTCAAGCGGATCGTCGATCCTTGGAAGAGGGTATCATTCTTGATTGTCGACTTATTGACTCTCGTAGTCGATGCACATCGCATTGACCCGTCCTTCTACTGACGAGCAGGCGGCGCTCCGCATGGCGACACACTAGGGTGGATAAAACCTAGATCCAACAACTCCTGCAAGCTGCGCTTTCACCTCTTGTAATTCTTTAGGTGCCATTCTGTATGGTGCCTTTGATACTGGCGCTGCTCCTGGTTCCAGATCAATAGTGAATTCCACTTGTCTCATCGACGGCAGCACAGCAAATCCTTGGGAAACACGTCCGGATATTCACACACCTGGCTCGTCTTGCAGCTGTTTGCGCTCTTGACGTGCCTGTCAAACTTACCAAGAAAGTTTGACAACCCGCTTCGATCATCCTCACTGCCTTGATCTTTGAGATCATCGGCACGGAAGCGCCCGTCCTTATGCCGTGGAAGCAAACATCCACTCCTTTGGTTGTTGAAAAGCAACTTCTCTCGAGACAACGTATAGTTCCTGTGCTTTTCAACCAATCCATGCCAAAGATGACATCGAAATCTTCCATTCGATGACATGCAAATTGACAATGACCTTACGCTCTGATTTCTACCTCACGGTTCGGGCATATCTCTTTTGCCTTTAGCACTTCCCCGATGGGATGCTAATTTCCATGGTACTCTGTTCTAACTTATTATCTCGTAAGTTGCTCTCAATAGAGCGAGGTCATTCTAGATTAATAAGCTAACCAGTCGTATTCTGAGGAAGGCTAAGCAGGGGCTTTATCGGCGTCACACAATCAGCGAAATAAACTAAACACTCTAATCACTGTTTGGGGTGGCGTCACTCTTTAACTACCGATTAACTAGGCGGGTAAAGCGAGAACAAAATTAAGCGGCGAACAAAACCTAAGGCGTGAGCATGAATAAAAAACGCTTAAACCACAACCTAATACGAAAGATTAAAGCGGAAAACATGGATCATGAGATTATAAATTCTAATGGATTCCAATGCATAGAAATTACGGAAACAAGAAATAATAAATTGATAAATTAAAGATCAACGAGAACTCACGGATCGATAAATAAAAGCGATAAGCTGCAATAGATAGTCTTACTGAGTAGAAACAATGTCGACAATCGAAAACATGAAAAGCGTTCACCATCAAAATAAATGAAACAAAGCAAAGGAAAGCATGAAATCTATTTTGTTTCCAATATTCTCGTCTAAACCTAGGCTGGCGATGGAGAAGAAAAGCGGAAAAGGGTAATCTCCGTGCGGTGAATGAAACCTTTAAATATAAAGCGAGAATCGCCTAAGGTGGCGGTCGCTAGGAGTCGGCGACCCGTGACCATCGCCCTAGAATCGTCGACCAAAGCAGGCGTGGCGCTAGGGCTCGGCGGCGCTGTGCCTATCGCTTGGAACTTCTCCGCACAAACAAGGGGCGGCGATCGCTAGGGCTCAGCGATCAGCGCCCTTGCGGTTGGAACAACTCTGAAAATCGGGGCCAAGCAACCGCTGGGACTCGTGATCGGCTGTCCTTCTATGTGGAACTTGAATCGAATCGAGGGGGCGACCGCTAGGCTCGGTGATCGGCGGCCTTCTTGTGTTGGCACACCTCATTGTAAGTTCTTCCAAAAGGGCTTAACTTTCACACTTATACTCGTTTCTTGATTCTCGGCTGAACTCATGAACATATAAAAGCGAGAGAAAACAAGAAACAACGGGTGATAATAATCAAGACAACAAAGAGGACGTATAAAATGATGCATAAAGCGATCAATATCAACCTAAACAACTCCCCACACAATGCCTTGCTTGTCCTCAAGCAAGTCTTAGTTCAAATCGATTAGGGAAAGTCTATCATAGAACATGCTCAATTATACATCAACATCAAATTAGTTGCGAAACCTCGAAAAGTAAAGAACATTACCAAGTGTTTCCTCATTCGCACTTTCAATCGGATCATAACACAAGATAAGGGATGATGCGGGTTTCAAAACTTGAAGACTAGACTCACATCAAACATCATACGAAACCATTATTATTCTTCTTTACTTTTTTCTTCTTCTTCTTTTTTTTTTTTTTTTTTAAAGGGGTAGCTATTAGAGTCGGGGAGCAGTCGGGTTATATGGCCAAATATTCACGAGATGAAAACATTTAGATATCGTCTAAAGTATTCTCGTGTGGTTTCCCATGCTCATGGTTTCAATGAGCGAGACCTCCCAATGAAACATTAACAAATAACACCTTTAATTTTAGGAACAAAATCAAACACATGAAAGGAGAGTCGGGTTATATGGCGATATTTCACGAGAGAGAATCAATTAGAGATCATCTAAAAGCGTTCTCGTGTGGTTTCCCGTGTTCATGGTTTCCAAAGGACAGATACCTCCCAACTCGATCCCTAGAAGAGAGCGGACAATTTAATGCGAGAAACTAGCATTTCAAGTTCATGAATACCCACATCATACATTAGCTCTAGTTATTCGTCGATCAAAATGCATCGAGGTGCCCCACAATAAAGTCGATCACCCAAATGAGATAACACAACTCCAAATCAAATCAATGCATAATAAGAGCAGATTCGATCAAAACATATCCACTAAACCAATTTGAGACAAGAATGCCCAAAAACAAACAAAGCGCACCGAACAAGCAAGGAGATATTTATTCGTATTCCAACCACAACACGCGAGAACAAAACATGCACAAAAGCGACACACGCCTCACGACAAAAAAGCGACAATGACCACATTGTGCGAAAAAAACAATAACAAGATAGAAAGAAGACAACACATAAGCGAGGAATCGGCTTGGGAGTAGTGGGTGGTGACGAGCAAGTCAAAACACGGAGAGACAAAGCAGAGAAAGCAAACCAGCGACAAAGCAGGAAAACAAACCAGTAGCAAAATAAAAAACACACTACTCTACTCAGGACACACACAAAATGAAAGATACGTACTAGCGGTGATAACTCGCTGGCGATCCGGAAGGTGAGTAGGATCATCAAGGCCCAATTGGACCCTTTGCTAGTTAGGCGGCCATTTATGCATTGTTTTCCATAACTTTGTTGATAGTGAAGAGCGACACTGCTCTTGAGAGAGTTGCCATAACCGAGGCACATTACAGTCAGGAAGATTGTGAGAGGCAGCGACTTGCTGCTCTAGGCGGTCTGTCGTGATATATATCCGTCCTAAATTCCCAAAATCCTCACGAAAGATAAAAATCTGAAGTGAATCACCCAAGCGCTTAGATAATCCCCAAAATCCTGCTGAAAGGCATGAAATTCGTTTCTGTGCTCCCCAAACTCCGCTTGGAATGAGTGGAAATCAGTAGCTAATAGGGGGTTCGGGGGCGAAGAGAATCGGGACCATGTTCTTTGAGAACGGATGCCATGCACATGGTGAAGGCATCGCCATCTGCTTCATCATCATAAGCGCGTCGTCGAATAAGTCGACATTCTCGACTCGTGAGGAGGGTCATTTGTGGAGGTGGGCGGTGACAAGTTCATTCGGTGGTTGCGAACACTTGGGCGGTGATTCGGTTGACACCATCTATAATCAGCATTAATAATCTTGGCCAACTTCAATTCACTGAAATCGATCCGTGTGCAGAAGATAGTATCACTCTGTTCAAGCTCGGAAGGATCGAAGACTTGAAAGTGACGACCGATGCACACACTGATTAACGGCAGTGGCGTGGTAGCGGGATGTCGCCAACATATTCTTAAAGTAGATAGGATAAAATACCGGCGCACGCGAAGATTCTTAGCGCACGATGAAGCGAGATAAAGCTCTTGTTGATTGATCTTGTTGGCTTGCTCTTTACGGTGATTGCATCGCGAAACTTATGTAATATAGCCACAACATTGTTCGTAAGAACCAGCGGGCATACCCAGTCCTCAATTATGAAATCCGTAAGGGGTAGTCCGAACGCATTAGGATTAAAATTAGGGGTAATGCATGATCGCCCACATCGTGGGATGAAAACCCGTAATTCGACAAAGGCGAGACACGGTTAGGCGGCGAGGTATCTCACGTGGCGAAGCGATACATGAACTCACATCGGCGGTACATCGAGTGTAGACAAAATTCATAAGTTAACACCTTGGAGCATTTAAAGATAGCTTAGCATATTTAGTCGATCCCAATACGGTCGAATAACGCATAATTTCATCCACGCTATTTAATCGTGCGATAATTCCCAATCGAGACGGTGAGGGTGTGATATCATATCGTGTCCATCTATCGTAGAATCGACCCTCGAGCTCGGTTTCAATGAGGAATGGGCGGTTGTATTCCTCGCGAAGATCAACAGGTTCGTCGGGGACTGCTGAGCTGCTAGCCTCATTTCGCGGGGCGTCTCTTGGTCCTCGTCATTGACAATCAAGCGGCAATGAAGCTAGTGAAGAAATTGTATCTCGGAGACCTAGTGGTGTTGGTGGATCTGAGCTCGGCGGGAGAAGGGAAAACACGGCGTGGCGGGCGATGGGGTTCGTGTTCTGAGCTAAAATCACCAGAGTGCTAGCGGTGTTTGGGGGTCGGCCTTCATTGGAGCTAAAATCACCGAGAGGGCCTAGCGGTCTTTGGGGTCGGCGCTCATTGGCTTATAAGTCTGGAGGACCTTGCGATCGTTGAGTCCTGGCGCTTGGTTGAGGCCGGCGGCGGCGTGGGGGAGGCGGCGGCGCGGCGATGTTCGAGGAGAGGAGGGCGGTGGAGGAGAGGAGGTGGCCAGCGGTGGTGTGGAGAGGAGAGGAGGCGGCGGTGGAAAGAGGAGGTGGAGAGTTCACGAAAAGAAGAAGTAGAAAATTTCGGGCGGCGCAAAGTGAGAGTGAGACAAAATTAGGGTTAGCCCTTTAAATATACGTGGACGGTCGGTCGAGAACCAGCGACCGCTAGGTCAATGATCATGACCCTTCCTCCTGGAATAACCGTAAGCGAGGGGCGGCGGTCGCTGCCCTCCCTCTGGAGCTTCATCATAGCGACGGATGGCGACCCGGTGACCGGCGATCGCTGCCCCTCCTCCCTGGACTAACTTCGTAAACGAGGGGCCAGCGACCGCTAGAGTCCAGCGACCGCTGCCCCTCCTCCCTGGAGCTTCTTCATAAGCGAGGGATAGCGACCGCTGGTTACCAGCGATCGCTGCCCCTCCTCCCTGGACTATTAATTCAACGACACCTCCTTCCTTTAGTGTGATTTCAACGAATCTCGTGACAACGAATTCCTACACGCGAAACAACAAGATATCGGCAAAAGCGAGCGAGGCGGAATAAAGGAAACAAAACAAAGCGAAACAAAAGAAAAGCGAGGGAAGGCGTGGGTTGCCTCCCACGAAGTCTTATTTAACGTCTTAAGCTCGGCGAAGAGATGTTCAAGATGATGGTGGATCGGTCGCACGAGTCGACTCCACGGTGAGATTGTATTGATCTCACGAAATATAAGGTTTACCCTTTGACCATTTACGAAGGAGTCCACGAACCTTCCATGGTGAGTTCCACCGACCCATAAGGCTTCACGTCTTTGACAATAAGCGGACCACTCCAGCGTGATTTCAATTTCCGGGAAAAAGCTTGATCGGAATTGAGCGACAACACTTTCATCCGGTGGAGATCGCATGAACAATTCGTTTGTCGTGGAGAGCCTTGACCTTATCTTTGTAGATCCGGCGTTATCATACGCCTCATTCACCTGGCTCGTCTAGCTCGGACATCGAAGAAGGCGATGCTCTGCGACTTTGGATAGATCGAGTTGGAAGCCTTGATGGCCCAATAGGCCTTGTGTTCAACCTCCACGGGCCAGTGACACGCCTTCCATACACAAGGCGGTGGGCTCGTTCCTAAAATACTCTTGTGCAGCGATGCGATATGCCCCAGGCGTCGGTCGGTTTATTTGCCCAATCTTTTCTCGAAGGTTGCACGGTCTTCTCGAGAATGCCTTTAATTTGTCATTCTTTGGTTTCGGCTGACCCGAAGTGCGAGGATGGTAAGGGTGGCGATCTTGTGCGTGATTCCATTCTTCTTCATAAGTTTCTCGAGCGACTTATTACGAAGTGCTTCCGCCATCACTAATTATTGCGGGAAAACCAAACACCGCATAAAATGTTCTCTGCACAAACTTGAGCACAACATGAGAATCACATGTCCTTGTGGGGATAGCCTCAACCCACTTGGACACGTGTCGGCAACAAGTAAAATGTATTCGTACCCAAGCGACTTAGGAAAGGTCCCGTGAAGTCGATCCCCACATCAAAAATTTGACCACCAATACATTATTAAGAGGCATTTCATTTCTTCTACCAATCGACCCAACCGTTGACACGATCACATGAAGATAGAAAGCATGAGAATCCTTAAGAGGAAGGCCAAAATAAACTGTTGGAGGACCTTATGAGCCGTCTTACGCCTCTCAAAATGTCCGCCACAATGTGCTTGGTGGCACATCTCAACACTGATTGTTCGGTTCGGTGACACACGCGGATCACCTCGTCCTTCCCTAACTTGAATAAATAAGGATCTTCCCAATAGTATTATGCACACATGTAAGCGCTTCCTTGCTTGGGAAGTAAGGTCATGTCTCGATTCACCACAAGCGAAAAATTAACAATGTCGGCAAACGAGGCTCGGTAGAGACACATAAGCATGTTCATAAGGAAAGACTCGTGATGGGGCCTACGGTGGGCGAGAAGAGGAACTATCTAATCGAGACAAGTGATCGGCAGCGACATTCTCACTACCTTTCCTATCTCGAATCTCTAAGTCAAATTCTTGCAAAGGGCACCCGTCTAATAAGTCAGGCTTGGCACGGGGTTTGGTCGACAAATATCGAAGGCGGCATGATCACTATGGATTATGACTCTAGAACCAATGATGTAAGCACGAAACTTATCAAGAGCAAAAATCACGACAAGCATCTCTTGTTCGGTGGTTGTATAATGAACTTGAGCATGATTAAGAGTTAAACTAGCATAGTAAATCACACGCAACATATTATCGACCCGTTGACCTAGAACAACTCCAACACGAAATTAGAGGCATCACACATGATTTTAAGCGGAAGAGACCAATTAGGACCAACAACGGCGGGGCACTACACAATTTCTCCTTCAGCGTAGTAAAAGCATTGAGGCGATCATTATCAAAATCAAAGGAGAATCCTGAGCTAACAGACGACAAAGAGGTTGACATATTTTGGAAAAGTCCTTAATAAAATGATGGTAAAAACCAGCATGACCCAAGAAACTCCTTATTCCTTTAACATCCTTTGGTGGGGGTAATTTTCAATCACCTCCACCTTAGCTCTATCAACCTCTATTCCTCGACTAGACACGGCGTGCCCCAAAACAATGCCACTACGGACCATAAAATGACTCTTCTCCCGACTAAGGTGACACTATACTCAATACAGCCGAATCAAAACACGTTCAATCTTCCACGAGACAATCATCAAAAGAATTTCCAAACACAGAAAAATCATCCATAAAGATTTCAACAAAGTCACTAAGCATGTCAGAGAAAATAGACATCATGCACCTTTGAAAAGTACCTGGTGCATTGCAGAGTCCAAATGGCATTCTTGAAAAGCATAAGTCCGTGTGGGCTGGTGAAAGCGGTCTTGAGCTGATCATCGGGGTCGATGGCGATCGATAATATCGGACAACCCATCCGGAAATAGAAGAACTCGTTCCCATGAGTGCATCTAAAGTTGATCGATGAAGGGAAGGAAAATGATCTTTCTTGGTGGAAGCGTTGAGCTTCCTATAGTCGATGCACATCCGCCACCCGGTGACGGGTCTAGTGGACACCAACTCCTTCTTCTCGTTGAGGACCACAGTGATTCCACCTTTCTTAGGCACCACATGGACCGGACTGACCCATTGACTGTTGGCACAAGGATAGATTATTCCTTCAGCTAAAAGCTTTAGGATCTCCTTCTTCACTACCTCGCTGAGCACGGGATTAAGTCTCCGTTGTCCATCCTTCTTCGGCACTGCTCCATCTTCAAGCTGTATCTTGTGCATGCACAAGGCAGGACTGATACCTCGGATATCTGCCAAACTCCACCCGAAAGCAAGCTTATGTCTTCTCAACACGGAAACCAACAGAGATTGTTGGTGTTCGATGAGTTCGGCGAGAGATGATCATGGTCTTACGCTCATTGTCCTCGAGGAAGACATACTTCAAATTCTTGGGGCTCCTTCAACTCCAAATTCTCGGTTTGGTGAAGTCTCTTTTCTCTTTGATCGGCTTTTTAAATTGACTTCTAGCATGAGCCTTTCTTCCATGTCGCGATCCTTGAATACTTCCTCCACACTGTGATCTGCATAAAAGAAATCTCGGCGAGGATCAATCGAATCAATAAATGAACAATCTTCAATGGCATTAATCGATGGCATGGCCTTATTATTATCTGCGGAAAAGCGAGGCTATGTCCCTAAAGCTGTCATCTTAATCTCACCATTCTTAACATCAATTAAAGTGTTAGGCGTGGCCATAAAGGTCTTCCTAACAACAGTATGATCCCTACCATTCTCGTGAACTTACTATCTCTAAAACCACAAAATCCATTGGCACAATCAACCCCACACTCACAAGAATATTCTCTAGCACCCCTCTAGGATATGAATAGAGCGATCGACTAGCTGCAAACTCATGCAGTGGGTTTCAATTCACTAACTCTAATTCCTTAAAAATAGAGTAAGGCGTAAGATTTATTCGACTCTAAATCGAGCATACATGGCGGTCTTACCATTTCCCATAGCAATAGTGATAGCGAAGCTACGGATCGCGTTGCTTGGTGGAAGAGGCTGCGCATGATGGAACTTGCTACCTCCGAAACCATGATAAATTAGTCATGGTGAATCTCCTCTTCTTGAAAGCTCTTTGAAGAACTTAGAATGGCGGGGACATTCGAATCACATCGACAAAGGTAAGTTCACATGAACCTTGGACAACATAGTGTAGAAGTCGGAAAAGCGCTTGTCGAGCTTGGCGTTCCTCAAGCGACTCGGGTGAGGCAGGGGTCGATATGGATTGGCCGACTTATGGAGCTTAACATCGATTGTTCTTGTTCGACTTCCTTCTACATAGCATCTCCTTCTCAACTTCTGTTTCTCCACGACCTCGGGAGTTTCACTTTATTATCAACCGTTTTTCCACTACGGAGGCTGTAATAGCTTGTGCTTGAGTGCGGTTGATGTCCTTGCCGAGTATCTTACCCATTGCTGCTCTTGCTATTTTTGATTTATAAATTTGAAATCGCCTTTGGCCTTCAAGGCGCTTAAGGGTCCTCTTGAGACTTAATGGTTGCCTCTTGAGCTTCTCTTGCTAACTTGCTCTCTTGCATGAAGCGGCTAAGCAGATCCTCAAGGAAGTTTTGGGAGAAGCGGTTGGTCGTGGAGGAGAAGGAATCGGGCTTTGAAACTACGGCGGAGGCGGGTAGTCTTGTTCTTGGAGGTGGGTAGTACCCTGCTGTGAAGGCGGATAGTACCCTTGTTGAGGAGTAGGGTAATCTTGCTTCTTGAGATGGATAAAGCTAGCTTCTTTGGGGTCGTGAGTATGAAAATTCGAACCCGACCCTTGTCCTTGGTTACAGCCCTTCCAAGCTGCACCGCTCTGAGGTCTCCACCCGTGGGTTGTTGGGGTGGATTACGATCAAGCGGTTGTCGATGAGGGTATCCACGGCGGCAAAAACACACCTCCTTCAAGCGTCATCTCTCCCGTTACGGTACAATTTGTTCTCATCGTGGGAGGATCTCCTGAGAATAGGACACGGTTCGATTCTGCTCTTGTTTCACCAAAGTGAGGCCTTACCATCTTCATCTCTTGGGTTCTCTCATCATGTCGGTCATTTGTTTTCTCATATCGGAGCTCGCTCAATTTTCTTGATCTCCACTCGTTTTGATCGAGTGGTCTTACATCGTGAATTAGCGGCTAGAGTGTCAAAAATCTCCACCGCTTGCTCCCCCGTCTTCTCGAAATCTTTCCTCCGACAGCTGTGTCCACCATGAGCGATAAGTATCTTGCAATCCATTATAAAATATTTGCCACATGATTCGAGCACAATCGATGATGTGGACCTTCTTTGAAGCAATTCTACGAACCGGTCCGATGCTTCATGGAAGGACTAAATGCGCCTCTTGAGAGGCGCATTATCGAAGCACGATCTCTTGCGTCTTGTGATTTGGGTAGTATTTGAGCAAGAAGGTCGTGCTCACGTCTTTCGAAGGCGGAGATCTGCTTGTGAGGAGAGATACCACGACTTGGCTCTGTCCTTCAATGAGTAAGGAAACACTTCCTCGGGAGTTTGTCTTCACTAATGGTTAGTAATGAGAATAGATTGCAGTGGTGCGAACTCCGGATAAATAGCGAGGCATCTTCATTAGGCGTCCCATAGAGCGTGGGCGGCATATTGGCGTGGTTGTGCTTGAGCTCATAATTTCTCCCGGCGGGAGAGGGCGATGGCGATGCCGTGACCCGTAGGTAGGTGCAGCAAAATCCCCAAAGTCTTAGGCGCATCATTCGATTGCTTGGCCATGATCATGAGCTTTTCTTGACGATGGCAGCTAGATTGTAGGCGTCGCGAAATCTCTCCTCAAACACACTATCTCTTACATTGATATTGTCGACGAAGGGTGCTAACGTTAGTTTCAAACATCGACGACCTAGCATAAACAACACCAAACAAAAGATCAAGCGCTTTTGAGGGAGAAAGGGTAACCAACACAAAAAATAAAAAATAAAAACAAGCGGAAAAAAACACAGCGCAAATAAAAGCTAAAGCCTTCCCGACAGCGGCAAAATTTGTTCAACTTATTATCTCGTAAGTTGCTCACAATAGAACGAGGTCATTCTAGATTAATAAGCTAACCCAGTCGTATTCACAAGGAAGGCTAAGCAGGGCTTTATCGGCGTCACACACAATCAGCGAAATAAACTAAACACTCTAATCACGGTTTGGGGGTGGCGTCACTCTTTAACTACCGATTAACTAGGCAGGTAAAGCGAGAACAAGAATTAAGCGGCGAACAAAACCTAAGGCGAGCATGAATAAAAACGCAAACCCTAACCTGTCTGAAAGATTAAAAGCGGAAAACATGGATCATGAGATTATAAATTCTAATGGATTCCAAAGCATAGAAATTACGAAACAAGAAATAATAAATTGATAAATTAAAGATCAGCGAGAACTCACGGATCGATAAATAAAAGCGATAAAGCGCAATAGATAGTCTTCTGAGTAGAATCAATATCGACAATCAAAACATGAAAAGCGTTCACCATCAAAATAAATGAAACAAAGCAAAAGGAAAGCATGAAATCTGTTTTTGCTTCCAATATTCTCGTCTAAACCTAGCTGGCGATGGAGAAAAGCGGAAAAAGGTAATCTCCGTGCGGTGAATGAAACCATAAATATAAAGCGAGAATCCATGAGGTAGCGGTCGCTAGGAGTCATTGACTGACCATCGCCTGGAATGTGTCGACCAAAAGCAGGCGTGGCGCTGAGGGCTCGGCCAGTGACGCCTATCGCTGGAACTTCTCCGCACAAACAAGGGGCGGCGGCCGCTGGGGCTCGTGATCGCTGCCGCTATCGCTGGAACAACTCTGAAAATCGGGGTAAAGCGACCGCTGGGACTCGGTGATCGCTGCTCTGTGTTGGGCGTCTCACGAAAATCGGGGCCGGCGACCGCTGGGACTCGGTGATCGGCCCGGCTGCATACTGGAACACCTCCTTGTAAGTTCTTCCAAAAGGGCTTAGCTTTCGCACACTTATACTCGTTTCTTGATTCTCGACACGAAATCATGAACATACAAAAACGAGAGAGAAAACAAGAAACAACGGGTGATAATAATCAAGACAACAAAGAGGGACGTATAAAATGATGCATAAAACGCGATCAATATCAACCTAAACATACTCTGTGATTCCTTGGGTACCAAACCCAACCTCTCACACGCGATTCTCGAATCGAAAGAATGTGAGGCTCCTGTATCAAACAAGGCGAAAACGGGTATATCACTCATATGGATTATACCTGCAAGATTTCTGGGAGCTTGTACTGCCTGCTGCTGATTCAAGGCGTACACCCTGGCCTGCTGTGGTGGCCTTTGGTTTGCTAGCCTCGGTTGACCTCCTGCTCCATGGTTCATCGTCGGCGGAGCCTTGTTCTGCCTCTACGGACTTCTTTGTTGTCTCATTTGGCGGTGCACCATCGGCCCTCCTATCGATGATGTAATACCCGTTCTTCCCAAAGTCGGGGTTTGCGTAGTGCGTTTTTGAGAAAGGTTAAAGGTTGACTTTTGTTTCGATGATCGACCATCACGAAATCTCGGGCGTTGTGAAGAGTGTCTTATAATGAATTCATAAACACTAAGTATCTGGTTTCGACCACCACGAAGGTTTGGCACTCGAGGAAGTCGTGAAAACCGGACTTTCATGGGTCTTTTAAAAGCATATCTTGTTTATAGTCGTTGTGTTCGGTATTTTATTTGAGTCAAGGTACCAAGTTTGCTAAATTTGGAGTCCGTTTGCAAAAGTTGCGTCGTTTTTGCGTTTTCGAAAAAGCAGCTTGCATTTTGTGCGACCATAACTTTTCCTATAAATAGGAGGCTAGGGCCTTCATTTTCAACGTTCATTTCTTCGTCTCCTTTGTTTACGGACAATATGACCAGCTCCAGTGCAGCTGCGGAAGCTTGGAGGAGTGGGGATCGAGCCGGGAGGCTCGGCAGGCGGCGCCATTCTGTTCTTGCCGGCCACCACCGCCGATCGACCCTCCCGACAGCCCCATTTTCTGTTTTGTCCTTTTCTTATTTTGATTCCGCCTTTTAGTAGATCGCATAGCATAGAACTCGGGTTTCTAAAGGACGGCGGAGAAAGCGGCGAGGCCGACCAGTTTAGCCATTTCCGCCACCGACAAAAGGCCACCGTCGCCATGGCTGTTGGCCGCCGATTTAGTGGTCAACGGACCACCTTTTGGCTATGGGTCATTTAGGTTTTGAGTTACAGGCTATGCATTCTACTAAAATCTTGATTAGTTTTACTTTTTCGCGTTTCGCGTATACGGATGTTTTCCGTTGCTTGAGTTTTCTAAAGGAAGTACATGCCGGGTTATCCATTTTCAACATAGTTTGTCATTCCATGTTAGTCGTTATGCATATTGCTTATGTTTCCATTTTCATGCATCGATTTTGGATGGTTTATCCTAGATCTGAGGATAGGCATCGATTTTTGAAGCTTCTTCGCTGCTAAGATTTGAGTCAACTTGTATGCATGCATATTTTGAAGGTACCCTATTATAGGCCTTGATGCCCTGAATATATTTCCCTTTTGCATTGAGTTGATTTGAAAACCGGAGAGTGCCAAATGTGAGTTCAGAAAGTCGAAAAACCCCGTTTTGCTTCGATCTTCGTTTGGATCACGATATTGCTTTGCTTTGTGGGATGTGACCGCAAAAGTTGTTCCGTCTTGTTACCAGGTACCTACCAGTGAGATCGGTGCGATCATCGGATCCGTAGATATCTCGGTTGGCGTTTTAAATACATTCGAGTTGGGTTATATATGCTTATTTTGAGTTATTTACTACGATATTTCAAAATAAAACATGTGCGCCGTAAAATGTTTTGGTGAAGTTATTCTTGTTCTACGATCAGAGATGTGGTTCTATTGTGATTGTGCATGGATCTCTATTCGGTGGGTTGATCACCATCTTGAGTATTGATCGTGGGGATATACCCGAACACGTGGTTATGGTTACGAAGGGATAGACCCGGAAGTCCACACGAAATGGTAATGAGGTGGTTATGGTTACGGCGAGATTTGACCCCGAAGTCCACGAGTTAGCCGATTGGATACGTTAGGGCATGGGCTGTTGTATATGTTCGGGCGAGTGAGATGTGATGGGCTGGCGGGATACGTTCGAGCTGTGGTTCTTTGGTTCTATGATGTGAACAACGGTAATAACGGATCAAGTATCGAAAAGCGAAAAATCTATTTTTCTTACTTAGATGTGGTTCGTTTAAAACCTTCTAATGTAAGTGCTACGAACACGGCATCATGATTCTTTTGATTTATGATAAAACCCCACCGAGTGCGCTTAGTACTCACCCCAAACTCTTTTCAAATCTTTTCACGGATGGAGGAGAATTTGGGCCAGGCGGCGAGGGGTGGGCTGCGGGTTCTTCATGCTATGCTTCCGCGATGTTGTGTTATATATCGTATTCGATGTTGATGTATTCTTGTCCCTTATTTTGCTTTTCGATTGGGAACAAGGCTCGTTACGTTATTATCTTTGTGAGTCCGAGATGAGCATGCTATGTGGTTGACGGTCTAGTCAACAGGGTGTAATGCTATTTTACTTTCTTGCATTACTTATTACAAATCAAGGTCACGTTCATCAAAGTTATGGTGTCGATATAATTATGTTGGTGGATTGTTTGCTTACCCCTCCCCTTCAGGATATGTCCTAGTTATAGAGGAGATGCTGCCCGATTTCATGGTCACATCTTCTTATCGTGTACGTTATATGTATTCCCCCTTCTTCCCGACTTCTTAGCCCTTTAAATCATACCCGGTATCCGTGCCTTCCGGGAATTGGGCGTGTGACAGTATCGAGCAGTTTTCGGCTTTGGGTATGTGTCTATGGTTATGCGATATCAAGCGATTCGTTTGATTTATATCTTATACGTTCTTGAAATTGATGTTTAGAACTTGTCTTCTAAATTGCTTATCAGTCTGACTACCCTCACTCACCGTCAGTGCCTCCTTTAAAGGGGATGAGGTATGTGTTTATTTGTTGATGCTTTATGTGGTTACGTGATGCTTGATATGATCTTTGTTTCATGTGTTTCGGCCTGGTAAGAGTTTACGTGATGTAAACTGTTGGATTTAATATCTTGAAAGCGGTTTGGTTGAGCTTGTATACAATGTTTCTGATTACCACTATTACAATCTCCTATCTGAATTGTTTACTTGATTGCATGTGTATGTCCCTTTATCTCATATATAAGTTAGATCATACGATTGTGTTGTAGATCACTGATCGTATGATTGGTCAAGCTTAATGAGTTATAAAAAGTATCACGGTGAGACAACTTGAGGACGAGTTGTCGGTATAGGCTCTTGGTATAGATAAGAAGTGACTTGACTTGGTTGCTTGTCATACTTTGATGCGTCTCGGCGTATTGATGGATCACGGTGAGATGAGTTCTTCTATCGACCGTCGTGAAGAACCTAGATTTCGGTGACTTACGATGATCTAAACCTCGATAAGGTATTAGGTGAGTATGAGTTCTTGACCATCACTTTGACTTGTTATGGGTGAGGGTTACATGATTTAACTCAAGATTCTCTGCATCTTGGGTGGTGGCGGTCTTGTATGTCATGTTAGTTACCTATGTCGAGTCACCGTATCCGTTTAGGATGATGGCGTCCCTTAAGGAGCTCAAAGGTTTAATGTACTAAACCCTGCGGGTTGAGTTATCTCAAGTACAATAATAAGGTTGAGTGGTACTACTTAAGGAATTAAAGATATTAATTATTTTAAGCGATCGAGCAGCGTAAATAATTAATGGACGTATGATATCTTAAATACGAGGATTCAGTAAAGTCTAAGTGCAAGCCCGACTCAACCGAAAATAAAGGGTAAGTCGGCATTTATTCTCTAGTGGCATGAATAAATGTTTATGAATTAATTTATGTTAAATTTGAACATAAGATAATTAATTTATTTGAGGCCCATCTTTATTCCTTGCATTTGATCCCCTGGTGGCCCGTCCAGACTGTGGCTAAGGTGAAAATCGCCCACTCTCTCCTAGTCTCTTGGGACTCGATTTTATCCTCTCTATCTTAAAGAATATTATTATATTTATTAGATATGCATAGATCTATCTAGATAGGATTTGGGAGTGCATTATAAATATAAGGTGAGAGAAAATCAATGCTAATCTAATCCATATTTTTGAGAATTCTATTGCCTAAATAGTGAGATTTTGAAAATCTTGTGAGAATAAAGAGGGTGATTTTCTATAGCATTCTCCATAGATTGTCCTCACTCGACATTGGAGATTAAGCGGCGGGATACAGATCCGAAGATTAAAGCACTAGTCTTGATCCGTTCTACCCAGAAGCAGTTCGCGGTAAACACGAGAAAACCCCTACGTGTTGCAATTAATTATATAGGTGCATGCTAGGCATATAATCAATGTATGGTGAATTAAACATCCAAGATAGATCCTCGGGAGAGGGTTAAAATCTGATTTCCCTTCAATTGGTATCAGAGCCTGGGATCAGTATCTTGGCTCTATTGGATTAATTAACGTTTGATTATAGCGTGCGCAATTAATTAATTGTGAATACGTAGTTCATCGTGGCTCGTTTTTATTTTTGTCGGATTTTGTTTTCACCACGAGAAAATTCGTGGTTAGATTAGATTTTTCACATAAATCTTATCGTAAAGAAGAACGAGCAAGCCTGAAACGAGACAACGGGAGTTCATCGGAAAACGGGCGCGCGGCGCGCGGCGGCGCTCGGCTCCATGCGTGCGTTCTCGGCGGCATTGGCGGGCGAGGCGGCGGCGCGGGCATCAAGCCTCGGTGGGTCACAGGCGGCAGCCTTCGGCGGCCGGACACGCCCGGCGGTTGGTGCACCGGCGTCGGGCGACACGGGCGCGAGGTCCTGAGCTCGGCAACCGGGCGTGCGGGGCACGCGAACCTTGCGCAAGGCCTCGCCACGCCTCGGCGAGGTGCGGAAACCTCGGGCGGCGCTTCGCGGCGCTCCGCGATCGCAAGGCGGCGTCACGAGGCTATGGGCGGCAGCAGCGGGCATCGCAGCGAGTTCGCGCCGGCGGCGCAGCGCAGCGGTCTCGGCCGTGGGTCGCGCGTCGTTCGTGCGGGATTCTCGGCTGCCTCGGGCGAGATTCGTGCGTGGAAACCTCGGCGGGCACTCGGCGGCGCCCTAGCACTCTCGGCGGCCTCGGCGGGTCGGCAGCGGCGGCCGCGAGGCAGCGTGTGCGAGCACCTCTGCGGGCCGCCGCGGGCGGCTCGGCAGGCACCGGGCGGCGAGGGTGCACGATTCTCACGGAAACCTCAGCGCCCGAGTTTCGGTAGCGGGTAAGGCGGGCGCGCCGCGCGAATATCCGTCTGCTCTCGGCGATCCTCGGCGGCTCTCGCCGGCGACCCTCGGCGGGCATGGGCGGCGGCGCGCGAGATGGCGGCGGTGTCTTGGAGTCTGCGCGCATGGGCTGTGCCCTAGCGCTGCCCAAATTTATATATGATGACCGACCCGTTTGTTGCGGGCTGACCCGCCGGTTCGTACGACCCGATTTTTCAGCCCGGATCGAAATTTTGACCGGAACTTCCAGTTTTTTAACCGGTTCGGCCCGTTCCAATGATCCGGCCCATTTTTGATTTTTCGGTGCAAATTATGTTTTGATGAATCCGGTCCGTGCCCGTGCACACGAGGCCCGTTTCCGTGTTTGAAGATCTGTACTTTGTAATTTTATGTAATAAATTAGGCGGGGAAGTACATGATCCACGAGTGGGCGCGATGAGCGATTTTATTTTATTTTATCGTTCAAAGCATGTCGTGGATGTTTAAATTATCGCGATAGCATGCTATGTATGTTTAATTACGTAGAATAAACATGTTATATGTTTTCGTGATTGGATGAGCATAGTAAGCGTGCTAGGTTTATCAGCGTTTTTTCAAGCATATTTTAGAATTACGTGAGCATGTTTTACATGTTGAGTTCTATAGAAAAGCATGCTAGGATTACGTGATGCATGGACAAACCTTTTGAAACAAAAACTAAGCAAGTAACCCGACATATTAATTTTAAATTAAAATGTTAAGACCTCCACTTTTGATCTCTAAACAAGTGATACGCCTTTGTGAGTGGCGATCCACAGCGTGGCTTGCTTGCCTTGTTTGTCATAAGTTTGTTAGATGAGATTTCTAAATAAAACATTTTAATCTTTTGAGAAGTGGGAGTTTCGTGTGTTAACGCGATCCACACGCGTGGCTTGCATATGCAATTTTCATAAGTTCTCTAGAGATAGATTTAAAATGATATAACAAAGGAATTTGGATTGGGCGGTATGGTCTAGTGGTATGCAAATTCTAAGAATTCATTTTACATTGTTAAAATTGTGGTCATTGCTTAGACATCACCTCAGTACAACTTTCCATGAAGTCCCTTCTTGTGATAGTGATGTGGTCTAGTAAGGTCCAATCATTAATTTCATTTGTCATAAGGATAAGTTGACATGGATTGAAATTAAGCGACTAAAAGGTATTTTTAGTGCGGTCGGGGGTTCGTGTAAGCGTCCACACGCGTGGCTTGCATGTGGGATTCCTTGGCGATTGGAGGTTTCATTAATATTGTTTTATCAAGGTTACAATATTATTGTTATGAATTATGTGCGATCGTATGCTTATGTGTTTACATTACTTTTAGGATATGTCTCTTACACCGATTATCAACATACTCGCACAAAATCTTCTATCCGGTCCAAATTTTATCGAGTGGAAGCGAAACATGGAATATGTTCTTATCATTTGTAGAACACATGTTTGTTCTCACTACTCCCAAACCGATCCCCTTGCGGCGATCGACTAATGAGCAGCGGTCAAACGGACTTTGGCAATATGTGATGCTATATGATGACTACGATGTCCAAAGGCTTTCATTGCGACATCGATCGATGGTAAGCGACCGAAATATGGTCAAGTCTCGAGAGTAAGTTTGGGCGGTCGGATCGGACGATCCGCTTCCACACAATGAGAGAAATCTTGGCGTGTAAGATGGAAGAAGGAAGTTCGGTCCATGAACATGTCTCCCACATCACTCATCTCATGGTTAGTCTTGATCGGTTGGGAGGAGGTATTGACGGCGAAGCCAGGTCGATATCATCCTCAACACCCGCCCAAGTCTTTGAGAATTTTCGTGAATGCGATCATGAGCAAGACCAGTATACACTTAGTCGGTTGCTTAATGATCTCGTGGCCGCGGAAGGAGTCATGGGTAAAGGAGCACATGCCCTTGCTAGCACATCTAGGGGCCAAAATTTTCCGTTGAAAAATGGAAGAAGAAAAAGGAGCACGAAAGGTGGTAGAGGCAAAGGAAACAATGGGAGCAGTGGAAGCAAGAACATATACGCCCAGGAGGCAGAAAAAGCGAAGGAGAGGGGCAAGTGTTTGGTATGATTTTGTGATGATTCTTGGTATTGTTTTACATGTCATTTTCTATGGTTTGTCATATTTATGCCTTTGGTTCGATTAATATTTATCGATTGGACTTACTTCATTCGTTTGATGTTTTGTAGGAAAGCGGTGAAAATAGGATGAATTGGATCCGCCAAGAATCAAATATATTGAAGAGCATTTCGACGGGAGTTTGTAGGTGAAAACCGTGCGTAAATCGGAGTTCGAGACGAAGGAGAGCGGATCGAGCGACCAAAGTTGCGCACGGCGCCCCATCGCATGGCGGCGCCCGCTCCACGCCAGCGCACCCGCCGCACGACTCGGCCACCCAGCCGCGCTTGAGTGCGAGTGCGCGTTTGGAATTCACTCCGGCGCTCGATTGCAGCGGCGCTCGGCCAGCGTGGCCCGCTTCCGGCCGTGCGCTCCCCAACCGCGCACCTCGGCCCTCCGGCGCCGCGTGCTCCCCTAGCGCACCTCGGCCATCCGGTGCGCGCGCTCCCAGCGCCCACCTCGGCACTCCGGCGCCCGGTGCCCGGCGCTCGCCCCATCCGGCGCTCAACCCGCTGGCGCTCAACCCGGCGCTAGCATCGCCGAGCCCGTCCAGCGCTCACATTGCCCGGCACCCTACTCCCGCGTGCCCACGGCCCGCATGCCAGCGCCGTCCCAGCTCTCCAACCAGCGCTCGATATGAGCGCGCGCTCCAGCGTCGATTTACATCGCGTTCACTCGATCGGCCTTTCATTTCAAGCGGTGAGTTTTACGGCGGCTCGGCCAAGCCGGCGCTCACTTTCAAGTCGAAATTTTTACGGCGTGAGCTCTTTATGAACCGGCGCTCGTTCTTATTTATTATATATAAGGGCTAGGTTATGAATTTAAAATTTGTCCTCGGTTTATTTTTCTCACGCAGATGAGTTGCTCTTGACTTTCTTACGGATTTCTTGACGACCAATCTGAGATAATCTTTATTTTAATTCTTGTTCTTATTTTCATCATTGAATTATCTTGTTATCAATTTATGCTTTGGATTATCAGTTCTTGTGGAATCAATTTCATAGTTTATTGTTTGATGGTTTATGTTGAATTCAATTCCATAGTGACAGTGGATTGTTTTCTTGTTCCGTTGATTTATATTGCTATGATTGTATGCCTTCGTTTAATTCATGTTCTTGTTGGATGATTGATAGTTATAGTTTATTTGCAATTTGATTCTGATTAGGGAATGACAAACCCTATGAATAATATGATTGCATATGCTTTTGTTTACCGCTTTCGATTTATCCTGCTTTCGTAGTTCAACTAGGGATTGACAACCCCTAATCTAGATTTATCGCTTTATTAGTTTAGCTCGGGATTGACAACCCCTAGCTTAGGATCATTGTTTAATTTCTCGTATTTCAATTCTTGCATGTTCAACCCTCGTTGTTGTTAGAATGTTTAGGATTTAATCGCTTTACATACACAACACAAACAATGGCCTGTTAAGTTTTCCTTGAGGCGACTCGTGTTAACTTATCACGCTACGATTACCTAAATGCGATTGCGAGTAATTTGAGTGTGTTTTAGCTCGAACAAATTTTGGCGCCGTTCTTGAAAACTTTAGGCGTATTGTTTGTGTTGTTTGTTTTCTGTGTTTCTTTTTGTTACATTTCGTTATTTTCTCCCCACAGTGCGTGTGATCTTGTTTTGTTGTTGGTGTGCAGTGTGCGGGGTTACCGGTGATGCAGATGTGGTCAGCGGTGGGGAGGAAGATAAATCGTATTGTGCAAATTCTTCTTTGAAGAAGGAGCCCAATTCGATTTTCGAGGATGTTCGTTGGGCTACGAGCATCAAGCGTATGATCTATCACGAGCAACAAGCCTATAATCCATATTGGGATCAACCACCTCCACCGTACTATGAGGATCGAGCCTCCAATCCTACGGGAACAACCGCCTCTGCTGACGATATGAGGATCAATCCTACAATGCCTCTGGGAGCAACCACGTCCTCCACTTCAATATGAGTACCCACAACAACCACCTCCACCTCGGTACTCATATCCACAACACCGCCTCACTTCCACCGCATAGCAGTACCCACGGCCGTATCCACCTCAGAGGCCGGCTTGGGAGGATGAGTTAACTCAAAAGAAGTTGTCCATTCAACGGATGCTTTACTCCAAAGTTTGGATCTTTGCAAGCGCCTCGGTTTGCATTTGGAGGCATAAATGGGATATGTCGAGCACCTTGATGAGCTGTTGTAGCAAGGAAGGAACTTCGGATCAATCAATCAAGTCGGTCACTATTCTAGGAAGTGACCAGTATTGAGAATTGGGTGGAAGAGACATCGGATGAGCCGACTTTCCCACACTGACCCGATCAAGCTCGGCGGTCACTACTCTTGAAAGTGACCCAATTATTGAAGATGTGGTGGGAGAGCCACGAAGAGCAGCTGCGGCGGATGAGTTGGAAATGGTGGAAAAATGGGCGCGTGAGGATGAGGAGCAAAATCGAGCCACAAGGAAGTTGATACCGGGCGGTGGCGAGGAAGAGTGGGCGTCGAAGTTGCAAACATGCAAAGCCCACTCGGGAAGTGATTGCACTACCTCGACAATTGGAGTCACGGGATCCCGAGGAGGAGGACAAATCGAGGACAAGGTTGAGGTAACATCAATTATTTGTCAACATCTAATTCACCAAAATCTTGTACTTTTGGAATTGAAATTATTTATTTTATTTTGGAGAATTGGATGTTCGACTTGAGCATAAATTGTGCATCACTTGTCTTCTTTAATGTCCTCCGTTCTTATATGGTTACTCTTGATGCTCACAGTCGAGATGGTATTCCTGCGGTGAAGGACTATGGATAGTCCGTTGTTATGCAGTTTACGTCGTGCTCACGACGTTAAGCGAAATGCCGATGGGAGTTACCCACGATTTTTTATTTTATTTTTCTTTCTTTCTCTTTTGCTTGTTTTGTTGTTATTTGATCATTTGTTATCTTTGTGTTAGTCTTGTTTGAATTTGGAAATGAAGGTTTGCATATTTTGATCGTGGTGAGATGAAGTGGGATGCTCAACTCTACATCGCACATTAAATCGATTATCGTGGAAGTATCATCCTCTATGGTTATTTTGAGCTTTTAATGTTTTGAGCCTTTGGGGACGATTGCTCGATTTAAAATGTGGGGATGTTTACTCGGTTTTGTATGCGTGATGTATTGTTTTGTTGTAATGGCGTGCCCTTGTGCTTATTTTGATTGTTTGGACGTAAGCTTTGTCTATGCGAGTAAGTTAGGATCTTCATTTGTGCAAGCGAACTACGTGGTATTGGTCATACCGATTTTGAATTTAAAACTTTTGGTGATATATGATTTGAGTATAATGTGAATTGTGAGGCTGTGATTGATAGAAATTGAATAGGAGGAAATTGATGTGATTTGTCAAGCTAATGTTAGGGGTAGTGTTAACATTGTGGTTGCTATATACTTGTTTCATTTTATATATAATAAAAAAAAAATGTGAAAAAGAAGAAGAAAATGAGGAGAATGAAAACTCCAGTATTTTGTTGAGATTGTTGAAATGGAGAATGGGATTCTGTCCCTCTTTCTCGTAATTTGAGAAATGGACATAGGAAACCACATTAGGAGACTCGAGTTCATCGAGAGTGCACCTTTCGAATATTATTCCAAAATCTGTTAAAACATTCTTTATGCTTTATAAAAGAAACTTGTTGCTAAAGGTGACCACATTAGTTAGTTTACCCTAACGGAGAGTTGGGTGCGGCGAGATTACCTTTTATTTATTGGAAGTCGATTGCCGTTCTTGATTTATTTCACCTTATCTTTGAATTCGTAAACACCAAGTTTGGAAATGCAATAAGGTTTGATTGATTAGAATAAGGGTTAAGTTGCATGAGTTATCTTTCGACTCTTATTAGTATAGACTTTGCTTGAGGACAAGCAAATGGATAAGTGTGGGAGTTGTTTGGTATGATTTTGTGATGATTCTTGGTATTGTTTTACATGTCATTTTCTATGGTTTGTCCTATTTATGCCTTTGGTTCGATTAATATTTATCGATTCGGACTTGCTTCGTTCGTTTAGATGTTTTGTAGGAAAACGGTAGTAAATAGGATGAATTGGATCCGCCAAGAATCAAATATAATGAAGAGCATTTCGGCGAGTGTAGGCGAAAACCGTGCGTAAATCGGAGTTCGAGACGAAGGAGAGCGGATCGAGCGACAAAAGTCGCGCCACGGCGCCCGTCGCATGGCCGCGCCGCCTGTGCCCGCGCCCGCCGCCCGCCGCTGCTTCGGCCACCAGGTGGCAGGTGCGTTGCGTTCGTAATTTCACTCGGCGCTCGATTGCAGCGGCGGCTCGATGATAAGCCTCGTTTTACATGATTATATAAGGCTATATTCGTTTCGTTTCTAAGTGATAAGTGATCTTTTGAGTTTTCTTTTGATATATTTATGTTTACCTTGGAAGATATTATGCCGTGTGTATTTCATGTCATTTTAGCATAGGTTTAATGTCAAAAGGTGGATCACGATAAAGAGGAATCAATAGCCCGATCGCGAGCTCATGCGAAGAAGAAGCTTGAAAACGACGTTGAATATGATGAAATGGATTTGACAAGGATGGATGTACAAAGTTAACTATGTTAAATAGCATCTCAATAGGAGTCCGTGGCGCAAGCGGATTGTAATTGGTCCGGACGAGAGAGCAAGTGAAACGGTGAGTCGGCGTGCAGCCGAGAAAAGGCGATTCGCGAGTTTTGCTCGCGACCTAAAATCGCAAGGGCAAAACTCGCGAAATCATAATTTTCAGCAATTTGAGACACCTAGTCCATGTATACTTCTAATCCGAGTCGAATAGGATTGAATCAGTCGAGAATAGGATTGGGGAGTTTATGAAAAGGGAGCTTCGTTTTATTATAAATAGGAGATAGAGCGGTAGCTTATGAACACCATTCGAGCGAACACAAATTCTTCTTTATTTTCTTTTGCAAGTTCTTTTCCGTTTAATTTAGTTTAGTTTTTCTTTAAGTATTTTCATTCCAATTTCATAGTTTAGTATTAGAATTGAATTTCTTGGGATTCAAGTCGCTACAATTGTTCTTCGTGGATTCTTACGGTTTATCTATCTATCTTAATTTATGTTTTATTTAATTATTTATTGCTTTGGTAATTTAATTATCGTAGCTAAAATTCGTCTTGATCTAGGGTTTGCATGATTCGATCCTATATGTTGTGATTTACATTATCGCTATTTACCTTCGAGGCATTGATTCATGATTCTTGGTGCTTATTTATATGTGTTGATTTGATCAATCTTGATGCATATCTAGTTGTCGGTTAATTACGTAATTGTATTAATTGTCAATCGATCTTGAATGCATGATACGAATAAGCCTTGAGTCGTAGTGAGATAGGATATTCGTAGGAAGCATATTCTTAGTGATCCTTTGGGTTGCTTGTTTTCGCTTTAGAATGGTAGGAAAACTCGTAATCTCTTGCCGCAATTGTAAATGGCAAGTTGTTGGTTATATATGTGATCTTCCATCTTATGCGGATTAAAATTGGCTAATAGGAATAGGATAAACATACGTTGTGGATAGGATTAATGCATCCCAAGGTTAGTCTCTCTTATCTTTTATCTTCCGTGTGTTTATTGCTTTGTTTTATTTTACGCATAGTTACGCTTTGCTTTGGATTAAATTAGAAGCCCTTAAAACCTTTCACCTAATTTTACGTAGCGAATAATGATGAATTATCATTGAGCTAGCTTACGTGTTTTAAATATTACAATCCACGTGGATATGATACTCGACTTACCTTCTATATAAGCCTTTTACGTGTGAAAAAGGGGCGATCAAATTTTGGCGCCGTTCTTGGGATTATTAAGATTGCATAGGAATAATTTGTGATTTGGATTTATTAATTCAAGTTATTTATTATTTTAATTATTTATTATTCTGGGAATGAATTTTCTCTTTCTCGGGTAGTTTATCGTCAAGATCTCGGGGACCTCACGAAATATTATTAGACCCCGAGATCGAAAGTTCTCAAAGGAGAAGAGGGCGAGAGAAGAGGCGGGCTGCAATGGCGGCTAATCCACTGAGCAGGGGCATTCCCCGAGCAAGCGGCACGCATGTTAGCCGATTTCCACAGAGATGCGGCGCGGATGGCGAATATGGGACTCCTAGTCCTGCTCGCCGAGCGAGACCTCTGAATTATATGTACCGACCTTCCTTGAGCAATTCCAAGAAAGCGGATGGGGCCAGTCAATGCAAACAACTTGAGTTAATGCCGGCCCTAATCGGCATGGTACAAGGAGAGCGGTTTGGGGAGGAGTCACGAAGGACCGAATCGCATCTTGAGACATTCTCGACATTTGTGACACCATCAAGCGAGAATGGGGTGCCACAAGACACGGTCGGATGCGCATGTTCGGATTCTCTGCTTGATCGAGCGAAGAGTGGTTCAAAGTTTGGACCGCCACAGGCATAAGCAGTTGGGGATCTTTGCGAAAAGTTCCTCTCAAAGTATTTTCCGCCACCAAACCCCGGAAAATCATCGCGAGATCTCCCACTTCTCCCGGCTAGGAGATGAGTCATTGTTTGAGTCGTGGGAGCTATTCGGGGGACTATTGAGAAAGTGCCCACAACACGGATTCTCCAAAGAACAGCAGATCACGCAGTTCTACAGTGGGCTGACATGGCATACAAGGAGAAGAGTGGATGCGTCGGCAGGTGGATGTTTATTGAATCGTCGTGTAGAGGATGCCAGTCGCATCATAGAAGAGATGTCGGCAAATAGTTATCAATGGCTAACGGAGAGAACGCATGATGGTTAAAGCAAAGCATTGTCGAGGCGATTCAAATCGATGGTGATGAAGCAATTCACTCTTTTGAAGAGTCAGATCGAGACAGAAGAGGTCAACCACATCAATCAGAGGAATCATGGGGGAAATCCGGCATACAATGCAAATAACAGAAATCATCCAAATTTCTCGTACGCCAACCCCAATAATTTTCAACGACCTCGCGAGTTTCTCGATTCGTAATGGAGTGATTCAAGATGAAGAAGCCGAGTCTAGATGACATGATGCGCAGATTGGTTGTGAGCAACCAACAATTAACAACGAAAGTCGTTTATAAGCAACACGGCGAGAAGATTAATCATTTGGAGTCCTTTGTGATGGCTATGGGAAAGCATATGAAGATGTTGGAAAATCAGTTGGTCAGTAGCCGCACGGTGAATGCACTACAAAGGCGGGCCAATTTCAGTGTCGGAGGTGAACCCGAAAAATCAATGTTTCGCCATCGAGACGAGGTGGACAAGCTTACCGAACCATACGGACAAGGAAGTACATCTGGAGCGAAACTTCGCTACCAAGCTCGCGACCGCGTGCCCGATCGCGAGTCCCGAGTTCTCCCTGAAGCTTCGCAATCGAGCACAGCGCCCTTGAAGTCGACCATGAGCCATCATAGTGTCGCGCTCAGATTTGTTAGCGGCGACCCAGCGCCCGCAGTTGAGCGAAGGAGGATTGCAGCTTGAGAGAAGGCGCCTCGCGACACGCTTGTGATCGCGAGGTCGACCGCGAAGAGCCTCCAAAGTCCAATCTTCGATACGTACACTCCTCCGGTCCGTTTCCAGTCGGCTAGTCAAGTCGAAATATGACGAGGAGTTTGCACGTTCAAAGAGATTTTTCAAAAGTTGAGATCAATTTGCCTCTCTTTGAGCGTGCGAAACATCTGGGATACATGAAATTTTTAAAAGACGCGCTTGCAAGCAAGAAGAAATTGGGGAAATTTGAAAAAATTACCCTATCCGAAGAATGCAGTGCCGTCTTGCAGAGGAAGCTCCCTCTAAAGTAGAAGGATCCCGGTAGTTTTACGTTGGAGTGCGAGATTGCAGAGCACACGTTCCCCAACGTGTTGTGTGATTTATGAGCGAGCATAAACCTGATGCCGTTAAATGTGTTCAATCGCTTGGGGCTGGGCAAACTGAAGAAGACCTCCATTTCGTTAATGATGGCTGACAGGTCAGTCACATACCCTAAGGGGATAGTTGAGGATGTGTTGGTAAGAGTTCGGGATTTTGTCTTTCCAGCAGATTTTGTTATTTTAGACATTCACGAATTTAAAATCAACCACTAATCTTGGGTAGGCCTTTTCTAGCAGCGGTGCGTGCTTTAATTGGCGTGCGGGAAGGTGATCTAACTTTTCGTGTTAACGATGAGAAGTGAAAATCTCAATCTATGGCGCCGTCCGCGACACGATAGTGCGAGCATGAAGAGTGTCATTCGATCCTGCTGTCATTGCTAGCGAATCTCGAGCTTGGATGACAACAGACCAAGTGACAAGGGTGCTAAAGAAGAGATGGACTCGGCATGGAACTCCGAGTGATTCGTTCAAGTTTGGGGAGGCCACTTCCATACTCGGTGGTGGTCTAACTTAAATGCAAAGTATCGAGGCAAGCCTGATTTGGGAAGAAGTCTGCTGTCAACGCCGATTGATTGAGTATGAAATGGTCTAGCTAAAGGCGTTTAAATTTAGCACTTGTTGGGAGGTAACCCATTTTTTTTTTTTTTTTTGTCTTTCTTGTTTGGGTTACGTATGCATTTTGTGGGTTGAGTTGAATGACGAGCGATCGATGATGAGAATTGTTTTGTTAAAAATTTGATTACAAGCGATTTTGTGAGACGAAGCATGTTATGATTATTGTGAGTATTGAGCCTTTGAGAACTTGATCACATTTTGAAACTTGTGAGACTTGAGCTTTCATTGTCATATCTTTTCGGTCTTGTTTCTTTACTGTGTGAATAGTTTGAAATAGCATGTGTTCTCTAGAACTTGCTCGGTTTTTTTGTCGAGGTTGCATTGATGTGCTTAAAATTATGAGATGATATTAGGCATTCTTTTCTTAGCTTTATACACTATCCAAACACTAACACATATTTTATTATCCTTTGATGAGCCCGTTTAAGCCTACCTATTTTTGTTCATATAGCCGTGGGTTGGGTTATGTTGTTAGTATGATATTTAGTTGCTTGAAATTGAGGGTTGAGAAAAAGAAAGGAAAGGAAATAAATGATGAAAGTGATTATTAAAAATAGTTGCTTACCCATATAAGTTCAATAAAAAAAAAAAAAAAATGACCCAGTGTGTGAAAAGAACATAAGTGGGTAAGTAATTAGTGCATTGAGATGTTTATCACTTCTATAATAATTATGAAGTTCTTAAAGAAAATGACTTCTTGGTATGGAAAATTGAAATAAATTGTGAAAATTTGGGAATTATGTCTTGTGATACTTATGGTGTTTTTCACTATGGGATTATGAGTCCTTAGCTAAATATATCTTACCTTACCAAAGAGCTACATTATAACCTTTTATAAGACCTTTTGATCTTGGTTCTTGAGCACATATTTGAGCAATGGAGAATTAGGCGATTTGCAAGCTATGGTAGATTCCATGTGTTTTAAACTTTGAGGTATACATATCCTCCTTGATACACTTGAGTGTTTGAGTTTTCGTATATATATATCCATGTCGTGAGGATTGAGTTTGAGAAGGCTTGTGCTTATGATTATGATGATGTGTGGAGTTGAGCGAAAGATGTTGTGATTTGATTCATTTGAGTGAATCGTTTATTGCTCATTGCTCTGAGGCTTATTGCTTTTATCGTTCGACTCTTTACCTGTCTCTGGTCGTCTCTCTCTTGTTTTAATTTGTTTGAGGACAAACAAAAGGGTAAGTTTGGGGGAGTTGATAAGCCTCGTTTTACATGATTTATAAAGCGCTATATTCGTTTCGTTTCTAAGTGATAAGTGATCTTTTGAGTTGTCTTTTGATATATTTATGTTTACCTTGGAAGATATTATGCCATGTGTATTTCATGTCATTTTAGCATAGGTTTTAATGTCAAAAAGGTGGATCACGATAAAGAGGAATCAATAGCCCAGTCGCGAGCTCATGCGAAGAAGAACTATTTGAAAACGACGTTTAATATGATGAAATGGATTTGACAAGGATGGATGTACAAATTTAACTATGTTAAAGAGCATCTCAATAGGAGTCCGTGGCGCAAGCGGATTGTAATTGGTCGAGCGAGAGAGCGGAGGCGGCAATAAGTCGCGTGCAGCCAGAGAAAAGACGATTCGCGAGTTTTGCTCGCGACCTAAGGTCGCAAGGGCAAAACTCGCGAAATCATAATTTTCAGCAATTTGAGACACCTAGTCCATGTATACTTCTAATCCGAGTCGAATAAGATTGAATCAGTCGAATAGGATTGAATCAGTCGAGAATAGGATTGGAGAATTTATGAAAAAGGGACCTTATGTTTTATTATAAATAGGGAGATAAGCGGTAGCTTATGAACACCATTCGAGCGAACACAAATTCTTCTTTATTTTCTTTTGCAAGTTCTTTTCCGTTTAATTTAGTTTAGTTTTTCTTTAAGTATTTTCATTCCAATTTCATAGTTTAGTATTAGAATTGAGAATTTCTTCGGATTCAAGTCGCTACAATTGTTCTTACGTGGATTCTTACGGTTTTATCTATCTATCTTAATTTATGTTTTATTTAATTATTTATTGCTTTGGTAATTTAATTATGCGTAGCTAAAATTTAATCTTGATCTAGGGTTTGCATGATTCGATCCTATATGTTGTGATTTACATTATCGCTATTTACCTTCAGGGCATTGATTCATGATTCTTGGTGCTTATTTATATGTGTTCAATTTCGATCAATCTTGATGCATATCTAGTTGTCGGTTAATTACGTAATTGTATTAATTGTCAATCGATCTTGAATGCATGATACGAATAAGCGCTTGAGTCGTGGTCGAGATAGGATATTCGTAGGAAGTATATTCTTAGTGATCCTTTTGGGTTGCTTGTTTTCACCTAGAATGGTAGGAAAACTCGTAATCTAATCTTAATTGTAAATGGCGAAGTTGTTGGTTATATATGTGATCTTCCATCTTATGCGGATTAAAATTGGCTAATAGGAATAGGATAAACATCGTTGTGGATAGGATTAATGCATCCCAAGTTAGTCTCTCTTATCATTTTATCTTCCGTGTGTTTATTGCTTTGTTTTATTTTACGCATAGTTACGCTGCTTTGGATTAAATTTCAAGCCCTTAAAACCTTTCACCTAATTTTACGTGCTTGAATAATGATGAATTATCGTTGAGCTAACACGTGTTTTCGTATTACAATCCACGTGGATACGATCTTGGACTTACCTTCTATATCGCCTTTACGTGTGAAAAATGGAGATCACTCGACCGCGTGGCCCTCGGTAGCAGGCGCTCCCACCACCTCGGCCCTCTGCGCGCGCGGTCCCCAGTACAGCACCTCGGCCATCGGCGCCGTGCGCTCCCAGCCACCTCGGCACTCCAGCGCCCGCCCGGCGCTCACCCCGTCCGCGCTCAACCCGCGGCTCAACCGGCGCTCACATCGCTCGTCGAGCCCGTCCGACGCTCGCCTTGCCCGGCACCCTACTCCCGCGCAACCACGCCCGCGTGCGGTAGCGTCGGCTCTCCAGCCGGCGCTCGATATGAGCGCGCGCTTCAGCGTCGATTTACCTCGCGCGTTCGCTCGATCGGCGCTTCATTTCAAGGCGGTGAGTTTTTCGGCCGCTCAAGCCCAGCCAGCGCTCACTTTCAAGTCAGAATGTTTTCTGAGCGTGAGCTCTTTATGAACCGGCGCTCGTTCTTATTTATTATATATAAGGGCTAGGTCACGAATTTAAGGCCGTCCTCAGTTTTATTTTTTCTCACGCTTGCTGCATGGTCGCTCTTGACTTTCTTACGGATTTCTTGACACAATACAAATAATCTTTATTTTAATTCTTGTTCTTATTTTCATCATTGAATTATCTTGTTATCAATTTATGCTTTGGATTATCAGTTCTTGTGGAATCAATTTCATAGTTTATTGTTTGATGGTTTATGTTGAATTCAACTCCATAGTGACAGTGGATTGTTTTCTTGTTCCGTTGATTTATATTGCTATGATTTTATGCATTCGTTTAATTCATGCTCTTGTTGGATGATTGATGGTTATAGTTTATTTGCAATTTTATTCTGATTAGGGAATGACAAACCCTATGAATAATATGATTGCATATGCTTTTGTTTACCGCTTTCGATTTATCCTGCTTTCGTAGTTCAACTACGGATGACAACCCCTAGTCTAGATTTATCGCTTTATTAGTTTAGCTCGGGATTGACAACCCCTAGCTTAGGATCGCTGTTTAATTTCTCGTATTTCAATTCTTGCATGTTCGACCCTCGTTGATGTTAGAATGTTTAGGATTTAATCGCTTTACGCACAACACAAACAATGGCCTGTTAAGTTTTCCTTGAGAGGCGACTCGTGTTAACTTATCACGCCACGATTACCTCAAATGCGATTGCGAGTAATTTGAGTGTGTTTTAGCTCGAGCGACAAGTGCTTCAAGTGCGGCAAGGCGGGCATTGGAAGCCGAGTGCCCTATGCTCAATGCTCAAGTACGCCATTTGCCTTAAACGGAAACATGTTTAGTGACTTGTTCTACTCATTCATGGGTAGTAGATCTGAGTCGATCGATCATGTTTGTTACACCTTGCTTGGGTTCCTGCGGACAAGGGAGCTGTGTGATGGCGAGATAACAATCTCCATGGGCAACGTGGTGAAAGTCGAGGCCGTTGTAGTCGGAGATGTTACTTTATGTTTTGATAGAACTGTTTTAGTATTGAAAGGCGTTTTATATGTGCGGAGTTTGGTGGAACCTTATTCCGTTCCAAACTATTTATTCATGGATATTACATTATTTTTGATAGTGGTGTTTCTATCATAAGAAATGACGGTTATACGTGGTGGCACATTATATAATTCGCTTTATACTATTTACGCCAAACATAATACCTATAACTATGTTGCATCTTCTTCAAACCTTAAAAAGAAAGTTTTCTTAGCAAGATGACACCACGTTTCTCGGCATCTTAGATTAGGTCACATCAATCTAAATAGGATCCAAAGGCGGCTAAGAATGGGCGTTGGGTGATCTCACACTTACTCCGTTCCCAGTTTGCGAATCCTGTATAGAAGGAAAGAAGTCGACCAGACCCTTCAAATCGAAGGGTTATAGAGCAAAGAAGTGTTAGAGCTAGTCCATTCGACTGTGTGGACCTATGTCAACACAAGCTCGTGGAGAATGCAGTATTTGTCACTTTCATTGGCGATTACTCAAGGTGCGGATACATATACTGCTTCGTCATGAAGTCCGAATGCTTTGAAATTCAAAGAGTTTAAGGCGGAAGTGGAGCGAAGCTTGGTAAAAGTATCAAATCGCTCATGATCTCGATCGCGGTGGCGAATACCTCGATAACGAGTTTATGGACTATTTGGTGCGGTGTGGGATTACCTCCCAACTCACTACACCGGCACACCACAACAAAATGGTGTGTCGAGCGAAGAAATATGACTCTTTTAGAAATGGTTAGATCGATGATGAGTTATGCAACATTGCTTATTTCATTACGGGGTATGCCTTAGAAAGCGGACATACTTGCTAAATCTAGTACCATCAAGTCGGTCGAAAAGACCCGCTTCGAGTTGTGGTTTGGTATGACTGGTTTAAGCCACATAAGGATATGGGGCGATCCAAACACATGTCTTGAACAAGAAGGCGACAAGTTGGAGGCTAGATCGGCGCAAGGCGTTTATTGGCTATCCTAGAGGACGAAGGTGGTTTATTCTATAGTCTAAGGATCGAGAAGGTTGTGCACTAATGACCGATTCTTGAAGATGATTATATGAAAAACCATAAATCAAAGTTGAAATCATTGTTCAAGAATTAGAAGATGATCGTATTCCACCACCGATTAAGCCAAAAGTGCGAGATGTCGTGTCTAGTGGGAAGGATCGACATCGGATACTTGAGAAATTGAAGTGGGTCGAGTTCACTAGAGATACCGGCTGTCTGAGTGGCTCTATTCAACAAATTGTGCAAGATTGAGAACCACAAGTTCTGCACCCACCGTTGCAATTGTGCGATGGCGCCTACCGTAGTAGGAGGTTGTTCGTCAACCCGAAGCGATTTATGTTCGTGGGTGAATCTTGGTTTAGTCCGAGGAAGCGGCGGGCAATAATCGACCCATGGACATCAATGAGGCGATCAGACATTGATGCAAGATCGAGGCACCGCTATGGACTTAGAAATTGAGTCCATATGACTATGGATGTATCTGAAAAGACACCTCTACCGGATGGCAAGGAAGCCATAGGTTGCAAGTGGGTATCTGAGAGGAAGAGATTCAGATGGAGGTTTGGCTTTTAAAGCCGGACTTGTGGCGAAAGGTACACTCGGATTGAGGGCATCGATTTCGATGAGACCTTTCGCTGTATCAATGCTCAAGTCCATCAAAATTCTTACGGCCATAGCAGCCCGCCAAACCTTTAGGTTTGGAAAATGGATGTGAAAACCGCTTTTCTAAGCGGTTACCTTGAAGAAGGTAGAGACATCTATATGCACAGAAGAAGGTTATGTGGTGAAGGGTGAAGAGCATCTAGTTTGGAAGCTTAAGAAGTCCATTTATGGACTTAAGCAAACTTCACGATCACGGAACTTACGCTTTGGCGAGGTGGTAAAGTCCATGGATTTACCTGGTTGCCTAGCGAAAGTTGTGTGTATCGTTTAGATATCAGCGGTGATGTGGTATTTCTTGCACTTCGTAGATGACATCCTTCTACTTGGCAACAATGTGAAGTTGTTATCGGGCGTAAAGAGTTGGTTATCCGATCGGTTTCAAATGAAAGACTTGGGAGATGCGGCGTACATACTTGGGATCAAGGTTTACCGAGATCGCAAGAGGAAAATATTGAGCTTATCTCGGGCGTCTTACATTGATCTTGTGATTACTCGTTTTAGTATCACGGACCGCCAAGAAAGGATTGCTACCTTTCGGACATGGCGTTCCTTTATCTAAGGAGCGATCACCTATGTTTGTAAAGGAGATAGAGGAAATGAGACAAGTTCCTACGCTTTCACCGTAGGAAGTCTCATATACATAATGCTATGTACGAGACCCGATATACGCTATCACGGTGAGCATAGTAGCTAGATATCGATCTAACCCTAGACAAGCTCATTGGATTGCGGTAAAGCATATAGTCAAGTACTTGAAAAGGACTCGAGATTATGGTGGTTTACCATGCATATAGTCTAATGCCTTTGGGTTATTCGGACTCGAATTTCAATTTGACCGTGATGAGAAGAAGTCTACCTCGGGCTATGTGTTTACCTTGGGAGGAGGGCCGTATCTGGCGGAGTGCAAAGCGGCGATGCATGCGGACTCCACCATGGAAGCCGAATATGTAGCCGCAGGAGGGCGCTAAAGAGGCAGTATGGTTCAAGAACTACCTCGTGGATCTAGATATGGTACTGGTTTGCCCAAGAGTATCATAGTTCTTGTGATAACTTTCGGTGCGATGTGGCAAACTCGAAGGAACCATGCAGACCCACAAGCAACGAAACACATAGAGAGAAAGTACCATGTCATACGAGAAATCGTTAGGCGAGGGGATGTCTTGATTGAGAAGATTGATGCTGCGGATAACCTAGTTGATCCATTCACGAAGAGCATATTCGAGGACTTGGATTGCAAGATGGCACCCACTTAGAAATGAAACTTTTGTATAAGTGGGAGAAGTAAAGTGATGGTGTTGTTTGTAATAGCTAGTAGAGACACATTGTATACTAAAAGTTTTGCTTTAGTATAAGTGGGAGATTGTTGGTTGTATCTTGGAAAGCGGTTTGGTTGAGCTTGTATCAATGTTTCTGTTACCACTATTACAATCTCCTATCCGAATTGTTTACTTGATTGCATATGTATGTCTCTTTATCTCGTATATAAGTTAGATCATACGATTGTGTTGTAGATCACGTAAGTACGTATGATTGGTTAAGCTTAATGAGATATAAAAGTATCACGGTGAGACAACTTGAGGACGAGTTGTCGGTATAGCTGCGATATAGATAAGAAGTGACTTGACTTGGTTGCTTGTCTATCTTGGTACATCTACGTATTGATGGATCATAGTGAGATGAGTTCTTCTATCGGCCGTCGTGAAGAACCTAGATCTCGGTACTTACGATGATCTAAACCTCGATAAGGTATTAGGTGAGTATGAGTTGTTGACCATCACTTTGACTTGTTATGGGTGAGGTTACATGATTTAACCAATTCTCTGCATTTTGGGTGGTGGCGGTGCTTGTATGTCATCTAGTTACGTGTCAGTCACCGTATCCGTTTAGGATGATGGCGTCCTTAAGGAGCTCAAAGGTTTATTGTACTAAACCCTGCGGTTGAGTTATCTCAAGTACAATAATAAGGTTGAGTGGTACTACTTAGGAATTAAAGATATTAATTATTTTAAGCGATCGAGCAGCGTAAATAATTAATGGACGTCTGATATCTTAAATTAGGGATTCAGTAAAGTCTAAGTGCAAGCAGACTCAACCCGGAAATAAAGGGGTAAGTCGACATTTATTCTCTAGTGGCATGAATAAATGTTTATGAATTAATTTATGTTACAGGCTGAACATAAGATAATTAATTTATTTGAGGCCCATCTTTATTCCTTGCATTCGATCCACAGGTGGCCCGTCCATTCTGTGGCTAAAGTGAAAATCGCCCACTCTCTCCTAGTCCCTAGGGACTACGATTTAATCCTCTCTATCCTAAAGGATATTATTATATTTATTAGATATGCATAGATCTATCTAGATAGGATTTGGGAGTGCATTATAAATATAAGGTGAGAGAGAAAATCAAGGCTTATCTAATCCATATTTTCGAGAATTCTATTGCCTAAATAGTGAGATTTTGAAAATCTTGTGAAAGAAAGAGGTGATTTTCTATAGCATTCTCCATAGATTGTCCTCGCTCGACATTGGAGATTAGGCAACGGGGATCTGATCTAGAAGATCAAAGCACAGTCTTGATCCGATCTACAGACAGCAGTTCACGGGTAAACACGAGAAAACCCTACGTGTTGCGATTAATTATATAGGTGCATGCTAGGCGTATAATCAATGTATGGTGAATTAAACATCAAGATAGATCCACGGGAGAGGGTTAAAATCAGATTTCCCTACATAAACGTGATGTGGATGAGATATGGTTGGATGATGATGTGGATGTGGAAGTAATTGTCGATGGAGCGAAAGGGCCTGTGTGGCTATGATATGGGAACCATTGATGTGGTATGATGTGATGTGATTGATATGATCATGAATGGATGATGTGAATCTATGTGTTTACATAGAAATCATTATTGATTGAAAATCTTGTTTATTTTGATAAGCGAGTGCTTGTAAGTGAATCTGTATTTGCTTACGTGATTATTATTATGAATATCCATATCGATGTTGATATGTGTTGAAAGTGAATATGTGTCTTGAGGCATGATTACCCGAATGGTAGGCGAGAAAAGCGTGAATATTTGTTGTAATTTTGATGAACTAACATGTAGGTTTATGGATATTGATGGCCCGGACAACGTTGGTTAAGATCCCAGGATGGATGAGCGGATCCGTAAGTTCGAGAATGTACCGAGGAATGTCCATGGCCGTTGGGAGTATTTACAGGGAGATTTGTTGGGTTGTGGAGAAAGGTTCGTGACGGTGGGAAAGTATCCGAGCACGAGGCTTACTATCGGATGACGGAAAGGCTACCGACAGGTTGGCAACCATGGGCGAGAAGGCAAGTGCGTGATGTTCCATCGGGATCCTATCACGGACACCTTACCTTGGATTTCAGAGTTATTGCTCGGTGTGGAGCGATGGACCGATCGTCGAGGTATACCATCGAGGAGGATGTGATCGCGAGGCACCCTCGAGGACCGATCTAGATTGATGACAGAGATGATGTTCTGAAGAGCCTTTGGGAGAGCGACCATCGCTCGACGCGATCACCGGTTCATCGAGATACAGGTCACTACACCTCCATCTCGATCCTCGCCTTGAGGCGGACCATGGAAAAATGCGTGCACTGGCGTTTCTGAGCGAGAAGGCAAAACTAGTTCTGGAATCTTCGTCAAGGGAAAAGGACGGTCACCGAGTATGATCGCTTGTTCAATCGTTTGTCGTGTTATACCACGCACTGTGACCGAGGTTGCCGGGCGGATAGGTTCGAGAGAGGACTCAGGCGTAGATCGAATTTCGCTTGTCGATCGGAGATTTGACTTATCGCGATCCTTGAACCGGGCTTTAAACATTGAGTCGATGTTTCCCCGAAGAGACCGATGCCACCGGACAGACCCGGCGGAGGAAGAGGCAAGAGGAAATGGGAAGATCGAAGGAGAGACAATCGGTGTTCGAGGGAACAGGCGGTCAGTGATTCGAGGATCTAGGTATTCAGGAGAGAGAGAGACAACCTTGGGGAAGGAATTTCCAACCCATGCGGCAGTGGGGCGAGGTGTGGAAAGCGTTGGTGCGAAATGCGGAGGAATCACTTGGGCGAGTGCAGGCAAGGTACCGTTGAGTGTGATCGTTGTAGGAAATCGGACATTACGCTCGAGAATGTCCATTAGGAGGCCAGTGGTACAGCCCCGAGGGAGAGCGATATCCGGCTCATGAGGCGAACCAAGCTCCACCGGGGCGAACCATGGAGCAGGAGGTCATCAGAGGCCGACAAACCAAAGGCCACCGACGAGCGGTGTACGCATTGAATCGGCGAGCGGACAAGCTCCCGAAATCTCGCAAGTATAATCCATATGAGTGATATACCGTTTTCGCTTTGTTTGATCTGAAGCCTCATATTCTTTCGTTTGAGAATCGCGTGTGAGAGGTTGGGTTTGGTACCCTAGGAATCACAGTACCACGAAATTAGCATCCGCCCGGGAGAAGTGCTAAGGGCACGATGAACCGCATAAGCGATTTGCAAGAGGAGCGATGGTGTGTGAATATCCGGACGTGTTTCCAGGGACTTGCCGGCTTGCAGCTTTGATGACAAGTGGAATTCACTATTGATGCGGAACCGGGAAGCGGCGCCGATATCAAAGGCACCATCTGAATGGCAATTTTGGGAAGCGAGGTAAGTTGCGACCAAGGTTCGTTGGACCTTTCGAAGTTCTCGAGAGAATAGGCCCGTTGCCTATAGGTTAGCTTTGCCGCTAGCATCGGAGATGTGCCTGACGTGTTCATGTTTCTCGGTGAGAAAGTACGTGTTCGACCCAAAACACGTGATCAAGCATGACAGTGGTTCTTGCTCGGGATCCGAGTTCTGAAGAAGACCGGTGGCTATCTTGGAGCGAAGTGAAGGAGTTGAGGAACAAGCGATTCCTTTGGTGAAGGTGTTTGGAATCACCATGGTGAAGAGGAAGCTACGTGGGAGTTGGAAGACAAGTTCAGGGCTCAGTTACCTGATTTGTTTTCGCCACATGTTTGAAATTTCGAGGATGAAATTTTTCTAACACATATAACGTCTTTCAATACTAAAACTGTTCTATCAAAACATAAAGAAACATCTCCATCGCAACGGCCTCGACTTTCGTCGCGTTGCCCATGAAGATCGTTATCTCTCCATCATGCGGACTCCCTTGTCATGAGAAACCCGCAGGTGTAACAAACATGATCGATCGCACGTATCTACTACCCATGAATGAGTAGAACAAGTCGCTAAACATGTTTCCGTTACTAAAGAAAATGGCGTACCTTGAGCATGAGCATAGGGCATTTAGCCTTCGATGCAGTCTTGCCGCACTTGAAGCACTTGCCACTCTCCTTTGGCTTTTCAAGCCTCGGTGCGAACATGTTCTTCCTCACTACTCCCCGGTTCTTTTGCCTCTACCACCTTTGGTGCCCCTTTTTCTTCTTCCATTTTCAACGAAAATTTGGGCCCATAGATGTGCTTGCAAGGACATGTGCCCTTTTCCATGACACCTTCATGACTACGAGATCATTTAGCAACTGACTAAGTGTATACTCGGTCTTGCTCATGATCACGTTCACGCGAAAGTTCTCAAAGGACTTGGGCAGTGTATTGAGGATGATATCGACCTTGGCTTCGCCGTCAATACCTCCTGTTTAGTCCGAATCTGATCGCATTTTCCTATGCTTTTGGATTTAAATTGTCGATCTTTAGTTTTACTTTTAGCATAATTTATTATGTTATTATGTTATAAAGATTGAATTCTAATTCTTGGTTTGATGTAGGAAATAGCTCATTATTTGGGCATTATTCGGACAAGAAACTCTACGGCGTGAAACTTGGTGCAGAGAGCTGAAACTTTCAATGATTCTCATGAATAGTGGAGAATGAATCAGGGATTTTATCTTTCATAAGAAGTAAATTACGTTGCGATAGGAGTCCGTAGGCGAAAACCGTGCGCAAATTGGAGTTCGGACGAGGGAGAACGGATCAATTCTTCAAAGTCGCGCACGTGCGATCCGCGCGCGACGCCGCGCGCGTTCAGCATGCCGAACGCCGGCTCAGTGGACGAACGCCGGTTCAGCAGCTTCCACAACTCCATCTCCATTCCAGGGTGCGCTGCTCTCAGCCCAGCGCCATCTCGCTCCTCCCGGCTGTGCGCCGCGCTCGACTCCGTCTTGCACCTCCGTTCGCTCAACTCAAGCGCCCGCTCTTCTGACCAGCGCTCACCTCTGTCTGAAGCACCACAGCCGTGAGCGCTCAGCCTCAATCGGCGCTCAAATTTAATTTTATGCTCCCTTTCCGCTCGCTCGAGATTGTACCGACGCTCACTCTTTTAATATATATAAATACGCGCTAGGTCATTTTAGAGGGGAGTTCTCATTTTCTCTCAGCGCATTGTTCTTCAAGATTTCTTCGAGCTTCCAGATGATCACGATAGAGACAAATTTATAGATATTAATTCATGTCTTTCATCCTCTCAATTTATGCTTTTAGTTTTATAATTTTTGTTGAGTTACATTCGATCGGTTTATGTGTTGAGTTTTGAGATTATTGTTGTAATCAATTTCATAGTTGATATTGAATATTTTATAGTTTTTATTGAATTTCATTCGGTCATTTACATGCTTTACCTTGGGATTATTGTTGGATTGAATTACATAGTATTATTGTTTGAGATTTCTGTTGGATGAAATTGATATTGGATTTTAGTAGAGTGTTGAATCATTCTTCGCTTAATTTTATTGCTTCTTGTTTAATGATCTAGATTAATTGGTGCTTTGCTTAGCTTCCTGCTTTCGTGTTTTCTTAGGTTCTCCACTAGGGATTGACAACCCCTAGTTAGCTTGCTTTAATTTACATTTCTTGTTAGCTTTTCAATTCCAGTATGTTCAAAAAACTCATGTTGGTATTAGAGTGTTTAGGATTTACCGCTTTATGTGTTCGACACGAACAATAGCCCTGTTAAGTTTTCCTTGATAGACGACTTGTGTTAACTTATCACGCTTCAATTACCTCGTACGATTGCGAGTAAATTTGAGTGTGTTTTTAGCAATCGATTTTGGCTCGTTGAGGAGAACTTTAGGCTTATTGTTTTGTTTCTTGTTTGCGTATTTCTTTTCTTTTATTTATTTTCTTTTTATACTCGATTCTTGTGATCCGTTTTGTGTGAGTGTTGTGAATGCTAGGTTTCGCCTTTTGATGGAAGATGTATGCTTTTGGCAACGCAGAGACTATCACGCATGGATTCCAACCAAGCAGAATTTGAGTCTTCTGAGCAACAATATGGTTCGGGGTGGAATAACAATCGACTCGAGTTGTGGACTCAACCCGACCCGAATATTGGGATCCACAACCCGATTTGGGATGGTGGGATCCACAACAGCATTTGCCTTCTCGGTCCGATTCGAATGTTGGGAACCCTGACCCGACTCGAGATAGTGGGACCCACAACTTGATTATGGATGGTGTGATCCCGTGAGCCACAACCTCCATAGCAAAGTGGTACCACCCGCGGAGGGTATTATTCACCACCACAACCACCACCACCTCGGAGGTATCCATTGGATGATATGGGCGAATTGATTCGAGACTCGCCACCTGCGGTTGGATCGAACGACACCAAACTCAGGCGCTTAGATGCAAAATTAGAATTGATGAGTGAGAAGTTGGACGAGTTGTTGCAACAAGATGCAATAAGGGAGCCTCCAAGCTCACCTTATGAGGCTCAGGCGACCACTGACCATCTGAGTTTGCCGTTGGAGGATATGGGTACAGCGTTCATTCAGATTACCAGTCAAAGATTGGATGCTAGAGACGCAACTCTTGAGCGTTTAGAGGCACATGTGGGACTGATTGCTGAGAAGTTGGTTGAGTATCAACAGCAACTTGCAGTGAGGGAACTTCTAAGCCACCCCTGTGAGGCTCATGCAGTCATTGTCCTTCAAGGTGATCGAGCGGATGACCGTATAGTGGAAGAGCCATCGAAAATATTACGCCACTACAAGAAAAAGGAGGAGGTGGTAGTCTCAGAGTTAGACTCAATAGTATGAGCCATCCTTTGAGAATCTTGTCGAAGTAGTTCATGCGGTTTCAATTGATGAAGAGGGCGGGAAGGGAATTTGTTAGCATGCCCAGACCCACAATGGTATTGAAGGAACTACCGATGAAATATATGTTCTTGGAGGATGAGCAAGGGAAGCCGTTGATCATCTCAGCCGAACTTCTAATTGTTGAAGAAATGGAGTTGACCTAGGTGCTTATAGAGGTGGTGAAGACAGTTTTTCTGAAGCTGCTGATAAAGGGATATCTATGCCCTATCTGGAGCAGCACATGGTTTAGTCCTCTGGGGCACCGCTGGAGCTCGTGACATCCTGATTATGGCGGACCGCCACATTGACCACCACCGTTGCTCTAATAAACACGTCGAGCTAAAGACGTTAAACAAGCGCTCCGTGGAAGGCAACCCACGTTTTGGTTTTGTTTTCTTTCTTTTTTATCTTTTATTTTTTAGTCTTGTTTTTAATTTTTGTTTCGTCTTTGTCTGTGTGCAAGTGTTGTCTTATGGGATGTGATGTGTTGAGAATGGGTAAGCCATTGGTTCACCAAACTTCAGGGAAGTTCTCGTCCTCTTATTATTTGTGCTTTTATTGTTTAGAGCACTGAGGATAGTGCTCGAATTAAGTGTGGGGGATGAGTTTGTTGTGTGATGATTGTTGGTGTGTTGTTATATCCATTTGCGATGTGTGGGCTTTTTATGGTGATAAAAATTTTGTGATGTTGATTTGGAATCAAGTTTTATTCTTTGCTCGTAAGGTTGGGATTTTGATTGTTGCATCTGAACTCTGTGGTATTGGTCAAACTGATTTTAAATTTCCGAGACTTTTGGTGATATATGATTTGAGTGTAATGTGAATTGACGAGATTTTGATTGATAGAAAATGAATAGGGGAAAATTGATGTGATTTGTCCGGCTAATATTAGGGGTAGTGTTAACATTGTGGTCATCTATATACATGTTTCCTTTAAAAAAAATAATAAAAATAATAATAATAAAAAGAAAAAAAATATGAAATAATTTGTTGGATTGTTGAAATAGAGGATGGAATTCTACCCCTCTTTCTCGTAAATCGAGAAATGGGCATGGGAAACCATGAAAGGAGACTCGAGTTCATCGAGATTTTACCTTTTGAATATTGTTCTAAAATTTGTTAAAACATTTTTTGTGCTTTAAAAAAGAACTTGTCGCTAAAGGTGACCACATTAGTTAGTTCACCCCTAGCGGAGAGTTGGGTCTGAGCAGAGGTTACCCTTTATTTATTGGAAATCAAGTGTGGGAAAAACAATAAGGTTTGATTGATTAGACTAAGAGTGAAGTTGCATGAATTATCTTCCCTATCCTTATTGGTATAGGAGTTTGCTTGAGGACAAGCAAATGGATAAGTGTGAGGGAGTTGTTTAGTCCGAATCTGGTCGTACTTTCCTATGCTTTTGGATTTAAATTGTCGATCTTTAGTTTTACTTTTAACATAATTTATTATGTTATTATGTTATAAAGATTGAATTCTAATTCTTGGTTTGATGTAGGAAATAGCTCATTATTTGGGCATTATTCGGACAAGAAACTCTACGGCGTGAAACTTGGTGCAGAGAGTCGACACTTTCAATGATTCTCATGAATATTGGAGAAGGAATCAAGGATTTATCATTCATAAGAAGTAAAGTACGTTGCGATAGGAGTCCGTAGGCAAAAACCGTGGGCAAATCGGAGTTCGGACGAGGGAGAACGGATCAATTCTTCAAACTCGCGCACGTGCGCTCCGCGCGCGGCGCCGCAAACGTTCAGCACGCCGAACGCCGGCTCAGTGGACGAACGCCGGTTCAGCAGCTTCCACAGCGCCATCTCCATTCCAGCGTGCGCTGCTCTCAGCCCAGCGCCACCTCACCTCCCGCGCGCATTGTGCACCCGCGCTCAACTCTACGAGCACCTCCGCACGAGCTCAACTTCGCGCGCCCGCTCCTTCCCAGCCAGCGCTCACCTCTAATAAAGAAGCACCACAGCCACGAGCGCTCAGCCTCAACCGGCGCTCAACTTTAATTTTTTGCTCCCCGCACCGCGCTTGCTCAGATTGAACTGACGCTCACTCTTTTAATATATATAAATACGCGCTAGGTCATTTTAGAGGGGAGTTCTCATATTTATTCTCCGCGCTGCTGTTCTTCAAGATTTCTTCCGAGCTTCCAGAGGACGATAGAGATAAATTTACAGATATTAATTCATGTCTTTCATCATTTCAATTTATGCTTTTAGTTTTATAATTTTTGTAGAGTTACATTCGATCGGTTTATGTGTTGAGTTTTGAGATTATTGTTGGAATAAATTTCATAATTGATATTGAATATTTTATAGTTTTTATTGAATTTCATTCGGTCATTTACATGCTTTACCTTGGGATTATTGTTGGATTGAATTACATAGTATTATTGTTTGAGATTTCTATTGGATGCAATTGATATTGGATTTTAGTAGAGTGTTGAATCGTTCTTCGCTTAATTTTATTGCTTCTGTTTAATAGTTGTCATGGCCGCTCTAATCGAAAGGCGATTAGAGAAGCTGGAGCTTGGAGCAGTGATTGCAAAACAATTGATAAGAATAATCGAGAAAATTTCAAAATAACATTTATCGAACTTGATAATCAAACCTTATGTACAAGGCAAAAGCCGTATCTGATAAAGGCTACAAGTTCCTTTAACAATGGGTTCGATAATTTAGGCACATCTGTTATCATCAACAACATACAAAAATATTCGAGAATATGCAATGAAAGCATGTGAGTGCATATATGACGATATGCACCCAAGGGTATTTTCTTTCAAAACATATATAAATACCAAAAGACCTCTGACTACTCAACATCTCCGCTCCATCATCATCACCAGCTCAATCTGCACATTTAAAAACAAATATGCAGGGATGAGTACAAATAATGCACTCAGTGGCTCATGCCGAAATAATTTATCAATTTTGAACTACTCTGCCCCATCACAGTAACACACGAGGTTTTAATTTGAAATTACTCGTGTTTACTAAATATTTTCTGCCATTTTCCATAAATATCGCTTGGCCAAGCATTTTCAACGTATGTATGATCCACATCCACCTGATAATTCATCCAACAATAATTCCTTATTGGAGAGGAGGCCTCCTCTCACAGACGCCCGATGGCCGTGAGCACCCTTCGGCACAAATCACAAAATAATCGATTGCACAAATCCGAGCCATCTCGTACAGGATACAAATTCTCCATCATTCTTGGGGTGCTTCGAGAATACGAATTCAACATGTCGTAAATGGGGGCTACCCAACATTATGCATCAACAATCATGGATTGGATAAATCATAAAACATAAACATTTTGGGCGGGTAATTTAAATAAATCAGTTCATAAATATTTGCTTGCAATAAAGCATCATAAATAAATCATTTGGTAAATTCTACCGGTTTGAGTATAGTAAAGCCCACCTTTACTTGAACTTCGAATTTCGATGTGCGTGCTCTTCTCGCCGTTGCGAGTGAACTTGCGTTCACCTTTACGCAAAAATGTACGTTTAATGCGTTGCACGCTTTTTGAGATTTTCAAAGTTCATTCAACTTTGATAAATAAATTAATAATTCGAGTTTCGATGACTCTTTATCGTCTTAATACGTTGAAGCGACGCGTATATCAATAAGAATAATTTTCGTATATCGAGAGAGGCGTAATATGATCTGATCTCATTTAACCTTTTAGGTTAAATAATTAACGTTATTGATAAAATGATTTCAATTATGAAATCTTTTCTCACAATTGAGATATTCAGATAAAAGTGTCGTTTTCACGTATTAGTGTATTTAACGAGCGTATTAAAATGCGTTAATTTGAAAGTCGACCATTTGACTTTTCTTAATAAATTTTCAATAACTCATATTTTAATCAATATAAATCGATTTTTAATCGATTTCTTTTCATAAAGCTTTAATCTTCAATTTTTCACGCAAATCGATAATTTTGATTAATATTTTCTTTCAATATTAATCTTTTAATACATTAAGCATTATTTATGCTTTTAACGTTATTTAATATAACGTTTCTTCGTAAACATAATATACTATGTTTAATAATTCTCGAAAATTCAATTATGTCCAAAATAATTTTGAGACATATAATATATTATTTCTCTTGATTAAAAAGGAATTAAAATTCCTTATTTTCAACATATAGCTCACGGCTATATTACGAAATTTTAAACTTGTTCCAAAATTCCTCTAAATTCATATAGTGTATTATTTTACACTATGATCATTAATATGTATTAAAATCACTATAGAAAAATTTGGGACACACCTATACCCATACCCCAGGCTCACGGTTATATCAAAATAATTACCAAATAATATCCTAAAATTCTAATTAAATTACACTATGCTTATATACTATAGTGTAACACTAATACATCAGAACATTGATTCTAAAACAACAAAATCAAGCCTAATTCATACATGAAGCTCACGGTCCCTTCAAACAAAAATGAGCATTTCATCTTTAAAAATCTAATTAAAACATGTAATACATAATTAATACCCTAGATCAACAACATACTATCATAACACTCAAATAAATTTTGTACATCAAGGTACCAACACTTAGCCATTCTCGGCTATTTTGAAAATCATAACATTGATTTTCAAAAATTCCCAAATATATACCAAGGGCTCACTACAACAACATATATCGATAATCGACATCAAAACATATCTAGCAATTTTCGATCGTCACTAGGATATTTAAATAAATTGATTAGCTTAAGAAATAATCATCTATGCAACATATTAACATATGTACATAATTTCTAAGCTTATAAACATGCTAGCATGATTTTCCTTACCTAAGAACACATGCTTGAAAATTTAATTTTAACGAGGATTATTAAAAGGTTTAGGTATTATTGAAGCTTGTTCGATATCTAACCTTGTTAGCGGTGTCGATCGGTTGTAAGGTAACTAAAGATCAAAGCTTTTGGAAAGGAAAGAAGATGAACACTTGGTTTTCTTATGAGGAGCTATCGGCGTTGATGAGAGGAAAAGAAGGGAATGAAAGTGTTTATGTGTTTGTGGGTTCAATAGAAATAATATACTTAAGTAAAATAAGAAATGAATTTACCACATCTGATACTCTCTCTCGGTCATTTACAAAAGAGCAAGACAAAACATTTTATGAGTCACCAAATGAATATGTCATGCTAAATAATATCTTCTTTAGAAGTAAATGCATGATAAAGTTTTTGAGAGAAACAAAATATATTTGACTCATTTTGCACACACATACCGTCGACCATGAAGAAGGAGGATGTATTTTCAGATTTTCATTGTCTTGCATGTAGATAAAAATCCTACACTCTATCCCGAATAAATTTGATACATCATCAAGCATTTCATGGTCAAACTAATCGGCTCTCTCTCACAACATATATTCCACTTGGTTAATTACTAGATTAGAGTGTAGATAGATCCCACTTGCATGAATTAAATCCACAACTTAGCGTTTGCTCCCAAAATTGGCGTGAACTAGTGTAGTTCATAAATAGCACACATTATTTAAATCCTTCATGAGTTAATATTTGATTTTTCATACCAATTATATATATATATCATAATATATGTTTTAGATGATAAATTATAACATAGAAAAAATTATTGGAATTAATCCATAGGTAGAAAACCCTAATTCTCGATTTAGGGTTTTCGAGAATCATTAATAATCAAAAAATATCATTCCAAAATTTCTAGCATTAATTCAATGCTAAATAATATTCTAATTATATAAAATGATCATAGGAATTTAAATATCATAATTCCTTGATCATTAGACTTGATTTTCAAGTCATCTCTAAGCGTTAACGTTTGAAGCGTCTCAACGTTAAATATCGACTCATCTCAAAATGGTCGTAATAAAGCTGTAATCACTTTATTAAATTATCCCAATAATAATGGAATTAAATTCTAAGCTTAAAACTTAGAAAATATCACGAGCATTTGATTATCGATCGTGTCGACGTTGAAATTATCTTTGTTGAAATCGTTACACATTCGTATTTCTCAATTCACATTCATTCGTGAATTGTACATAGAATTTATTATTCAAAATGATCGAAATCGTTATTCGATAATTTATTAATCCAATTATTATAATAATATTCTAATTTACGAAATTAATATCGTAATTAGGCGTTTAAATAATCGGGGTATTACATTCCACCCCCCTTAAAGAAATTTCGTCCCGAAATTTACATACCTCAGAAAAGATCGGGGTATTTTTCTTTCATTGCGTCCTCAAGCTCCCACGTGGCTTCCTCTTGTCCATGATGCTTCCACAGCACTTTGACTAGTGGAATCGATTTGTTTCTCAAATGCTGAACCTTGTGGTCTAGAATAGCCGTAGGTTCTTCATTATAGCTCATATCTGGATTGAGGATCACGTCGTCTTGATGGATCACATGCTCGGTACAAATATTTTACGAGTTGTGATACATGAAAGACATTGTGTACGCTTCCCGACTTGCTGAAGAGCCGACCTATAGGCGATGGGCCTATTCTTTCTAGGATTTCATAAGGTCCAATAAAGCGGGTCTTAACTTTCCTTTACTCCAAACCTTATAATCCCTTTAGATGGAGAGACCTTGAAAAGACTTTATCTCCATTTTCAAAATGTAGCTCGGACCCGGCGTGTCGGTAAGATTTCGTCTATCTTAAGCTTCTTTATTCTTTGCCTAATTTGGCGAGCGATCTCAATCATTTCGCTTTATAGCGTCAGCCCTAAGATTCTTCTTTTCACCCACTTCATCCCAAAGTAAAGCGGTGATCGGCATTTTCTTCCATATAAGGCTTCATACGGGGCCATATCGATCGTCGCTTGATAACTATTATTGTAGGCAAATTCGATGAGAGGTAAAACCTCTTCCCATTTGGCACCTCGATCCAACACTACAGTTCTCAACATGTCTTCGAGTGTTTGGATCGTCCTTTCCGATTGTCCATCGGTTTGAGGGTGAAAAGCTGTGCTGAAATTTAACTTCGTGCCCAATTCTTTTTGCAAGCTAGTCCAGAATCTTGAAGTAAATTTTGAATCTCTATCAGAAGTGATAGTTTTCGGTACTCCATGCAGGCGTACAATTTCCTTTACGTCTTCATTGGCTAGCTTATCGAGACCAGTGGGTAATCGAATTAGCGGAAAATGTGCACATTTAGTGAGTCATGCCCACTACTACCCATATAGCGTTGTTCCTCTTTTAGACTTTGGTAAACCCGTAACAAAATCCATATCTATATCTTCCCATTTCCACTCGGGTATTGCCAAAGGCTGTAGCTTTCCATAAGGACGTTGGTGTAATGCTTTTACTTGTTGACAAGCAAGACATCGCTCTACAAAAGAGGCTATGTCTCTTTTCATACCTTCCCACCAGAACTTTTTCTTCAAATCTTGGTACATTTTTGTACTGCCTGGATGGGCTGTATAAGGTGTGTCATGAGCTTCACTCATGATTTCATTCCGAAGATTGTTGTTGTCTGGGATACACAACCTTCCTTCAAATAATAAAGCATTATCTGGTGCTTCTTGAAAATTCTTCAGTCCTTCCGTCCTTACCTTGGCTCTTGCTTTTTCTAACTTTTCCTCCATCCTTTGCCCTTCAATGATTCTTTTCCTCAAGTCAGACGTCAATGTGAGTGTAGCAATACAACTCGTGATCGTCTCTGGTTGTTCAACCAATTCAATATTCATCCTTTCAAACTCTTGATGAGTTTTCTTCATTTGTGAAGAGACATCCCAATTTGTTTGACTCTTACGACTCGAGGCATCGGCTACAACGTTTGCCTTACCCGGGTGATAGTTTATACCACAGTCGTAGTCTTTTACCAATTCGAGCCATCTTCTTTGTCTCATGTTCAGATCTCTCTCGAAAAAGTATTTCAAACTTTTGTGATCGGTAAAGATTTCACATCTTACTCGTAGAGATGATGTCTCCATATCTTTAAAGCATGTACTACTGCTGCTAGTTCCAGATCATGTGTTGGATAATTCAATTCATGCGGTCTCAGTTGTCGAGATGCATAGGCTATCACTTTTCCATTTTGCATTAACACACAACCTAATCCATTCTTGGAAGCATCTGTATAGACCACGTACTCTTGATCCGCTCGGGCGCTAATCTGAGGCGATGGTTAACTTTTCTTTGAGCGTCTGGAAATTCGCCTCACACTCATCAGTCCAAGTGAATTTAATTCCTTTTTGAGTAGTTGGGTTATTGGTCTTGCTATCTTCGAGAATCCTTCGATAAATCTCCGATAGTAACCGCCAATCAAGAAACTTCTAATTCATTTTGTGTCCTCGGCGATTTTCATTCTCGACCGCTTCTACTTTGGCGGATCAACTTTAATCCTTGGTGACACAATGTGTCCAAGGAACTTTACTTCCTTGACCAAAGTTCACATTTGCTAAATTTGTAAAAATTGCTCGACTCTCAAAGTTTGCGATCGCTCGAGGTGTTCCTGTGTTCTTCTTCATTCTTTGAATAGATGAGGATGTCATCTATGAAGACTAAAACAAATTTGTCTAAAAATGGGTGGAACACCCTATTCATGAGATCCATAAATACTGCCGGCGCATTGGTCAATCCAAATGGCACAACTATAAATTCATAGTGGCCGTATCTCGTTCGAAAGCGATCTTTGATACATCTTCAGCGCGACTTTAAGTTGGTGATAGCGACTTGAGGTCGATTTCGAGAACACGCTAGCTCCTCTTAGTCGATCAAACAAGTCATCTATCCTTGGAAGTGGATACTTATTTTGGCGTCATTTTGTTCGGTTCTCGGTAATCTATACACATCCTCAAGGAACCATCCTTTTCTTTACAAACAACACCGTGTTCCCTAAGGCGAAACACTAGGTGCGATAAAACCTAGGTCTATGACTCTTGGTTTGAATCTTCAACTCTTCCGGTTCTTTCGAGCCATTCGATGCGGTGCCTTTGACATCGGAGCCGATCCGGGTTCCAAGTCATTGGTAAACTCGGTTGTCTATCGGAGGTAATCTGGTAGATTTTCAGGAAAAACATCTGAAAATTCTCGTACAATCTCTACATCTTCAACCTTTATCGTTGTTCGATCTTCTTTGTTCAAATAAACAAGAAATGCATGGCATCCTTTCTTGTTTATCATACTTCTAGCCTTCAATGCTGATATTATTGGAATATTCCTTCCCATGTTGATTCCGTAAAAGCTTGTAGCTTCTTTTCCAGGAAAATGGAATGAAATTCTCCTTTCTTTACACAGGATTGTAGCATGATTTTCAGCCAACCAATCCATTCCCAAAATTATATCTACATCACCCATGGGTATTATGTTTAAGTTATTCGTCAGAACCTTAAGTGATCCTATGTTCAACTCTAGGTTTGAGCAAACGTGAGTAACAGTCATAATCCCTCCTATGGGTGAAGAGATGTTCATATCCTGGTTTGCTTTCTCAGATCTAAGTTCCAATAGATTTACACATGTTCTTTCTACAAAAGAATGTGATGCTCACGTATCGAACAAAAGTATAACAGGTACGTTGAGAAGTGTTCCCATACCTGCCAGGTTTCCCTGGTTTTGTTCATTCTGCCTCCGGTCAGTAACATATGCTCGGCTTGGCCGCCGAGGTGACAATTGCCGCTGTCTTTGTTGATTCTGTGTGGCTGCTTCTTTGCTGGCGTTCTTCTTGAATACGCCTGCTGTTGGTGGTTATCATTGTTGTTCTTTGTAAATAAACCAGAATCGCTCTTAGGGGTTGGGCGTTCTGCCGGCTGATTCGCCTTCCCATCGTCCCCTCGTATGCACTTCTGCAATCGTTGCATAATGGCCCTTCGTGCCACACTTGAAACAATTTACCAAACGACAAACTCCTTTGTGAAATTTCGGCATTTGGGCAAGGAGTTGTCCTTGCTTGCTCTTGTGGTCCTCCCGTCCCGGGGAAAAGACCGGCTTCTTCCATCCCTGCCGCTTGTGGCGCTACATTCCCTTGCCAAGGACGTTTGTTATTGGTATTATCAAAACTTCCTCGATTGTTGTTACCAAAATTTCCTTCCCATTTTCTCTTCCCTTTGTCCCCTGTGTTCGATGTCCGTATCCGGATCGACTTTCTCTACCGCATAGTCGCTTCTATGTCCAAAGCTCGCCCAAGAGCTTCTGTAAGTCGATCTCCATGGTCTAGAGACATTCTTATTTCTCGATCTCAATCCGGACTTGAATTTTTCTCGCCATCTTCATATCCGTATTCACCGATCGGGGCATATCTCGACATATCATAGAAGATGCGATCATAATCATTACGGACATTTTCTCTGCTTTGATTATAAAACTCATGTTCCTTTCTCTTCCGATAACTCTTCGGAACATACTTCTCATACAGTTCCCCTTTAAACTCTTCCCAGGTGAATTCATTCATATGATCCTGTTGTAAAATCTTTCGTCGGGCTTCCCACCAAAAGTCGGCAGGTCCTGTCAGTTGAAAGGTAATACAGATAGTTGCCTCTGTACTGTGCAAATAAGAAAATCAAATATCCTTTCCATAGCCTCGATCCATTGCTCGGCATCATCCGGCTTCCTTTCCATCAAAGGATGGTGGGTTACGCTTAAGAAATAATTCCTCGATCCTACGATCGGGTGGTGGTGGTGGTGGTTGGGGTATATTCGCGTGTTCTGCACAAGAATTCTTCCTCCGCCTCTACCTCTTCCCCTTCCCCTACCTCTTTGTGCGTGATCCCGTCTTGGCGGCATCTCGTTGTTTAAACATACAATAAATATTGAAACTCACTTTCACAATTAACATATATAATATCATCATACAATTTCTTTTGTAAAGCGACTTTAATTCATGCTATTCATTCTTATCACAAAATCATTTCGCGCAAAAGCCCGCCTGGGTTATCATATATACATCGAAAATTTGTGCCTCAAAGAGGACTATTTTGCACTGTGATTGATACAAAAGAGATAATGTACAATAGATGGCATCTCAAAAGCTTAACCGCGATCGAACAACATACGGGATTACAAGATAATACAAAGTACCAACGTTCACTCCCATTTTCAAAACACAAAGCAACCTACACACATACTGGACTATATACATACGGACTAAAACCTAGCTAAACAGGTCAACAGGTGTATCACTCATCATCATACTGATCCTCCTCAGGATCCTCCTCGTCGTCTGAATCATCATCGGAGTCGTCATCCGAATCATCGTCCGAGTCATCCTCACGGCGGCGTACTCTGGACGGTCCTGCTCCGTCATCCCCAACCATAGGAATGTAGCGGATCGGACTGAAGTCATCACGATCATCAGAGACCCTCATCCCGGCGTCGTTGCATACCATTTCGGTGGCGGTCTTGGCGACATAGGTGGCAAGATAGGAAGCGGTGGGTGTATGGGGTGTCCAATCGACAGCGGGGGAAACACTGGCATCCCCAATGCTCTGGGCCGAGACGCCCTGGTCACATGAGCAGGTCGGTCGCCTGCTTCCAAATCTCTTGGAATCACGGGATGAACCACTCGAGGAACCTCCAAGTAGAGCCACTCCGGTGATTCGTCACGCCACGATATTCCCCGGAGGAGGTGCGGTCCTCCGGGGCTACCCCAGATACTAAAGACGAGGTCGATGGCTCACAAATCTCGGTAGGTGCGCTGTCGTCGTAGTCACCACCATATCGGTAGATGTAATCTCCCGATATTTCCGATGCATAGTCTTCCCAACGATCGGTAGCCGCATCGAAGACGCTCACGCCATCAAGTCTGTCACTCCATGCTCGCGCCTCCTCCAATGACGCGAAGGTAGTGCATGAGGAACTCTCCGAGATCATCTCCCAAAGACATCCGATACTGCGGTACCTATGAATAATCTCTGCGGGGTGGCACTTGGTCCAAGTCTGCGTCTTAGTGGTGTGTCGAGTCCTAGCCATCGTCATGCATAAACGAGCATAAGACAACTAAATAAGGATAATCGATGCATAGATAAAATAAACTTAACGCTCGCTAAGCAAAAGAATAAACCGGGACAGTCTATAAAGCGGATAAACAATCCAAACACCTCGATAAGCAGATAAATGTTATACGAAATTGTTCTCATATACAACACACGTTGTAGCTTTCTTCCACACTAAGAAACATCTTGCCTAGCATGCATAAACAAAATCTTATCATATAATCAATTCTAGTTTTATAAGACTACTAGCTAGCTTCTATCGGCCCTCGTGATTTCTGGAGACTGAAAGCAGGGATCTTTCCATCATAAGAAACATAGTACAGTCCGTTAGGAGTACGTAGGAGAAAACCGTGCGCATATCGGAGTCCAAACCAAGGACAACGGACCAAAATAAAATCATCTTGTGAACAAGTTACGCCTTTGCCGAGGTGAACTGTCCGGTGGACTGTACTGATTCTCGTGAATTTTGGAGAATGAATCAGGGTTCAATCCGTCATAACAAATAAATTAAATTGCGTTAGGAGTACGTAGGCAAAAACCGTTCGCAAATCGGAGTCCGAACGAAAAAGAACGGATCCAAACAAAAACACTGCGCAAAGCAGAAAAATTTTCTGCGCGTTCGCAGAGATCGTAGGCAATGCCGATATCGAGGTCGTGCATGCTGTTGCCAAGGCGGACTGCCGAGGCCGAGGTGACGAGGTGACTGAGGTCAGCTGGTCTTTCAAATGAATCGCCGAATCTTGAAATAATGGTCGACACGCGACAAAGGCGGGCTCGGCGTAATCAAGGTCGACCGAAGTGGATTTGCCGGTAAAATACTGGCGTCATGAATTGTCGAGATACAATCTTCAAACTCAAAGTGGATGTCGAGGTTGACACCAAATAACCGTGTCGATGCTGTGGTGAATCAATTGAAGTCGCGCAATGCCGAGGCGCCAAGCGGTCACCGAGTCGAGGTAAACTCAGGTTGACTTCAAACGAGGTGGAAAGCCTTTCGCTTTCAATTTGAGTTCGATTATGTTGTTCTCGAAAGAAATGGAGAAGAGTTTGTACATTTGTCCGCCTATGTTCTTTTCAAAGAGGGATCATGCATCTTATTACATCTATGTTCCATTCGGGATGACATAGGCATTAATCAAAATCAACATTGAGAAAAGATGAATAAATATTGAACATGATTTAACATAGTTCGTTTTAAACATACGCATTTCTTGCGAAAAAAAATTTCATCAATAAATCAATAATTCATGGTTATTTACAACCTTTTTCATTTCATTTGTTGATAATGTTCTATCAACACAAATCATTTCTCGATAATGTTCTATCGACACAAATCATTAGTCGATAATGTTCTATCGACAACAAGTCAAATTCATAAATCTCAAACTTTTCTTTTCAAAGATGAGAAAATATTTTACCTTTTTCCCGGTTGAGCTGGATGTGATGGAGTGTTGGCGTAGTCGGAAAATTTCTAGAAGTCTAGTGACTCAATCTAGACTTAACTTTTGAAAGAAAGTTTAGGGTTGAAAGAAGCGCCTACGATACCACTGTCACACACCGCCTAATCCAAAGGGCAGATTAGAGAGAACTGGAGCTTGGAACAGTGATTGCAAAACAATTGATAAGAATAATCAGAAAATTTCAAAATAACATTTATCGAACTTCAGTAATCAAACCTTATGTACAAGGCAAAAGTCATATACAGAAGTAAAGGCTACAAGTTCCTTTAACAGTAGGTTCGATAATTTAGACAGATACAACTGTCATCAACAACATACAAAAATATTCAGAATATGCAGCGGAAAGCATGTGAGTGCATATATGACGATATGCACCCAAGGGTATTTTCTTTCAAAACATATATAAATACCAAAAGACCTCTGACTACTCAACATCTCCGCTCCATCATCATCACCAGCTCAATCTGCACATTTAAAAACAAATATGCAGGGCTGAGTACAAATAATGCACTCAGTGGCTCATGCCGAAATAATTTATCAATTTTGAACTACTCTGCCCCATCACAGTAACACACGAGGTTTTAATTTGAAATTACTCGTGTTTACTAAATATTTTCGCCATTTTCCATAAATATCGCACAACCATTTTCAACGATGTATGATCCACATCCACCACAATAATTCATCCAACATAATTCTGCTGTTGGAGGAGGCCTCCTCTCACAGACGCCGCGACCGACCGAGCACCCTTTCAAAGACACAATCACAAAATAATCGATTGCACAAACCAGCCATCTCAAAGACAGATACAAATTCTCCATCATTCTTGGGGTACTTCCAAGAATACTTAATTCAAGCATGTCATAAAGTGGGGCTACCCAACATTATGCATCAACAATCATGGATTGGATACATACATAAAACATAAACATTTTGGATGTAATTTAAATAAATCGGTTCATAAATATTTGCTTGCAATAAAGCATCATAAATAAATCATTTGGTAAATTCTACCGGTTTGAGTATAGTAAAGCCCACCTTTATTTCGGAACTTCGAATTTCGCTGGGCGTGCTCTTCTCCTCGTTGCGAGTGAACTTCACGTTCCACCTTTACGCAAAAATGTACGTTTAGTACGTTGGCACGCTTTTTCGAGATTTTCAAAGTTCATTCAACTTTGATAAATAAATTAATAATTCGAAGTTTCGATGACTCTTTATACGTCTTAATACTTTGAAACGACGCGTATATCAATAGGAATAATTTTCGTATATCGAGAGAGACGTAATATGATCTACAGTCTCATTTTAACCTTTTAGGTTAAATAATTAACGTATAATAACGTTATTCAATAAAATGATTTCAATTATGAAATCTTTTCTCACAATTGAGATATTCAGATAAAAGTAATACGTTTTTCACGTATTAGCGTATTTAACGAACGTATTTCGTACGTTAATTTCGAAAGTCAACCATTTTGACTTTTCTTAATAAATTTTCAATAACTCATATTTTAATCAATATAAATCGATTTTCAATCGATTTCTTTTCATAAAGCTTTAATCTTCGATTTTTCACGCAAATCGATAATTTTGATTAATATTTTCTTTCAATATTAATCTTTTAATACATTAAGCATTATTTATGCTTTTAACGTTATTTAATATAACGTTTCTTCGTAAACATAATATACTATGTTTAATAATTCTCGAAAATTCAATTATGTCCAAAATAATTTTGAGACATATAATATATTATTTCTCTTGATTAAAAAGGAATTAAAATTCCTTATTTTCAACATATAGCTCACGGCTATATTACCAAAATTTTCAAACTTGTTCCAAAAATTCCTCTAAATTCATATAGTGTATTATTTTACACTATGATCATTAATATGTATTAAAATCACTATAGAAAATTTGGGACACACCTATACCCATACCCCTGTGCTCACGGTTATATCAAAATAATTACCAAATAATATCCTAAAGTTCTAATTAAATTACACAATGCTTATATACTATAGTGTAACACTAATACATCGTAACATCGATTCTAAAACAACAAAATCAAGCCTAATTCATACATGAAGCTCACGGTCCCTTCAAACAAAATGAGCATTTCATCTTTAAAAATCTAATTAAAACATGTAATACATAATTAATACCCTAGATCAACAACATACTATCATAACACTCAAATAAATTTTGTACATCAAGGTACCAACACTTAGCTATTCTCGGCTATTTTGAAAATCATAACATTGATTTTCAAAATTCCAAATATATACCAAGGGCTCCTACAACAACATATATCAATAATCCAACATCAAAACATATCTAGCAATTTTCGATCGTCACTAGATATTTAAATAAATTGATTAGCTTAAGAAATAATCATCTATGCAACATATTAACATATGTACATAATTTCTAAGCTTATAAACATGCTAGCATGATTTTCCTTACCTAAGAACACATGCTTGAAAATTTAATTTTAACCAAGGGATTATTAAAAGGTTTAGGTATTATTGAAGCTTGTTCGATATCTAACCTTGTTAACGGTGTCGATCGGTTGTAAGGTAACTAAAGATCAAAGCTTTTGGAAAGGAAAGAAGATGAACACTTGGTTTTTCTTATGAGAGGAAAAGAAGGGAATGAAAGTGTTTATGTGTTTGTGGGTTCAATAGAAATAATATACTTAAGTAAAAATAAGAAATGAATTTACCACACATACAATACTCTCTCTCTCGGTCATTTACAAAAGAGAGCAAGACAAAACATTTTTATGAGTCACCAAATGAATATGTCATGCTAAATAATATCTTCTTACAAGAAGTAAATGCATGATAAAGTTTTTGAGAGAAACAAAATATATTTGACTCATTTTTGCACACACATACCGTCGACCATGAAGAAGGAGGGATGTATTTTTCAGATTTTTCATTGTCTTGCATGTAGATAAAAATCCTACACTCTATCCCAAATAAATTTGATACATCATCAAGCATTTCATGGTCAAACTAATCGGCTCTCTCTCACAACATATATTCCACTTGGTTAATTACTAGATTAGAGTGTAGATAGATCCCACTTGCATGAATTAAATCCACAACTTAGCAGTTTGCTCCCAAAATTGACGTGAACTAGTGTAGTTCATAAATAGCACACGGCTATTTCATCCTTCATGAGTTAATATTTGATTTTTCATACCAATTATATATATATATCATAATATATGTTTTAGATGATAAATTATATCATAGGAAAAATTATTGGAATTAATCCATAGGTAGAAAACCCCTAATTCTCGATTTAGGGTTTTCGAGAATCATTAATAATCAAAAAATATCATTCCAAAAATTTCTAGCATTAATTCAATGCTAAATAATATTCTAATTATATAAAATAATCATAGGAATTTAAATATCATAATTCCTTGATCATTAGACTTGATTTTCAAGTCATCTCTAAACGTTAACGTTTGAAACGCCTCAAACGTTAAATATCGACTATCTCAAAATGGTCGTAATAAAGCTGTAATCACTTTATTAAATTATCCCAATAATAATGGAATTAAATTCTAAGCTTAAAACTTAGAAAATATCACGAGCATTTGATTATCGATACGTAATCGACGCTGAAATTATATCGTTGAAATACGTTACACATTCGTATTTCTCAATTCACATTCATTCGTGAATTGTACATAGGAATTTATTATTCCAAAATGATCGAAATCGTTATTCGATAATTTATTAATCCAATTATTATAATAATATTCTAATTTACGAAATTAATATCGTAATTAGGCGTTTAAATAATCGGGGTATTACAATGGTCTAGATTAATTGGTTCTTTACTTAGCTTCCTGCTTTCGTGTTTTCTTAGGTTCTCTACTAGGGATTGACAACCCCTAGTTAGCTTGCTTTAATTTACATTTTCTGTTAGCTTTTCAATTCCCGGATGTTCAAAAAACCCATGTTGGTATTAGAGTGTTTAGGATTTACCGCTTTATGTGTTCGACACGAACAATAGCCCTGTTAAGTTTTCCTTGAGAGATGACTTGGGTTAACTTATCATGCTACAATTACCTCGTACGATTGCGAGTAAATTTGAGTGTGTTTTTAGCTCAATCACCTTCTCCCAACCGATCAAGACTATCCATGAGATGAGTCATGGGAGACATGTTCATGAACCGAACTTCATTCTTCCATTCTACACGCCAAGATTTCTCTCATTGTGTGGAAGCGGACTATTCTATCCGATCGCCCAAACTTACTCTCGAGACTTTACCATATTTCGATCAAGGCTCTACCATCGATCGATGTTGTACTTCAAGCCTTCGACATAGTAGTCATCATATAGCATTTGGCCATATTATTCGACTTATGCCAAAGTCTTCGACTCGCCGCTCATTAGTCGACACGTCGATAAGGGCATCGTGTTTGGGAGTGGTGAGAACAAACATGTGTTCTTCAAATGATAAGAACATATTCCATGTTTCGTTTCCACTCGATAAAATTTCGACCGGGATAGAGGATTTTGTGCGAGCATATTGATAATCGTAAGAGACATCTGAAAAGATAATTTAAACACATAAGCATACGATCGCACATAATTTGTAACAATAATATTGTAACCTTTTGATAAAATAATAATAATTAAAACCTCCAATCGCCCATAGAATCTCACATGCAAGCCACGCGTGTGGAGGTTTACACATGAATCCTCGACTGCACTAAAATATACCTTTTAGTCATTTAATTTCAATCCATGTCAACTTATCCTTACGACAAATGAAATTAATGATTGACCTTACTAGACCACATCACTATCACAAGAAGGGACTTCGGGAAGTTGTACTTGAGGTGATGTCTAAGTAATGACCACAATTTTAACAGCAAAAAATGAATTCTTAGAATTGGCATACTCACTAGGACCATACCGCTTCTAATCCAAAATCTTTTGTTATCTCATTTTAAATCTATATCTAGAGAACTTATGAAAATCGCATATGCAAGCCATGTGTGTGGACGTTTACACATGAAACTCCCACTTCTCAATAGATTAAAATGTTTTATTTAGAAACCTCATCTAACAAGCTTGTGATAAACAGTGCAAGCAAGCCACGCGTGTGGACGTTTACTCACAGTGCGTATCACTTTGTTTAGAGATCAAAAAGTGGAGGTTTTGACATTTTAATTTCGTAAATAAATATGTCGGATTTCTTGCTTAGTCATTTGTTTCAAAAGGTTTGTCCATGCAGATCACGTAATCCCAAAGATGCTTTCTATAGAACTCAACATGTAAAACATGCACGTAATTCTAAAATATGCTTGAAAAATGCGATAAACCCGCATGCTTACTATGCGCATCCAATCACGAAAACATATAATATGTTTATCTACGTAATTAAATGTACATAGCATGCATCTCAGATAATTTAAACATCCACGACATGCTTTGAACGATAAAAATAAAATAAATTGCTCATCGCGCTCCCTCGTGGATCCTCAGACGTCCCCGCCTAATTTATTACATAAATTTGCAAAGTACAGATCTTCAAAATCCCGAACGGGCCTCATGTGTACAGGCACGGACCGAATTCGTCAAAACTTGATTTGGGCCGAAAATTTAAAACGGGCCGGCGTGGATCGGGCCGGATCGGGTCAAAATTATGAAATCGGGTCAAAATTCGGGTCTGGGCCAGGTTTGGGCCGAAAATGGCCATGGTCGGCCCAGTGGATCTGGTCGCTAGCTGCAGGCACAGCGACCAGCGTGCCTAACCGCACTACCGCCCAACCTCGCGTCGCGTCGCCGAGAAATCCGCCGAGCTCTGCCGAGATCCTCACGCCAGCGCCCATCCCCACCGAGAGCCGCTACCGACGCTGCCGAGTCATCTCGCACGCAGTCCCGAGTCCGCCGAGAAAACCTACGTGCGACTCAGGCGCCTTCGCCTGGGGACGCCGAGAGGCTGGCGGGCGCCGCCGAGAGGCGCCGCGGTGCCGCTGCGGCGCGCCCCGCCGAAGCGCCGCGCGCGCGCTGCTATCCCCAGACACTGCCGCGTGCGGCCTACCGAGAGACGCATGCGTGTGCTGCCGAGGCCGTCCGCACGTGTTGTCGAAGCCTGCTGCGCGCGATCTGCCGAGAAAACCTATCGAGGCTTCTCGCAACCTGCCGATGCCGCATGTCGAGACCCGTCGAGTGCGCACGCACAGCGCCAAGGTATGCTGAGGCGTCCGCATGAGAACCGTGCATCCCACACGCCCGGCTACCGAAACCTGCACGCCATCTGCCGAGGCGTGTCCGGGCACTGTCGAGAGCTACTGCACACGACCCGCCGTGGCGTGCCGAGGCGTCCGCGTAGAAACCGCGCACCTCGCACTCGGCCGCCGAGGCTCGCCGTCCGCCGCACAAGACCCACTCGCTCGTTTCGCCGATTGCTATCGAGAAAACACGCGCCACTGCCGAGAGACGTGCTGTGAGCGCCGAGCACGTCCGTGTGCCGTCGTCCGTACACCTTCGGTCGTGCGTTCGGTTTTCTGGTAGCCTCCCGTCATGCCATGCGATGGGACTCCATCGTCTCGTTCTTCATGTTCTTCGTCTTCGTTTCTCTTTACATATTAGATTTACAAGAAAAAATCTAATCTAACCACGGATTTTCTCGTGGTGAAAAACAAAATCCGACAAAAAATAAAAAGAGCCATGATGAACAACAGATCCAAAATTAATTAATTGCGCACGTAATAATCAAACGTGAATTAATCCAACAGAGGCAAGATTCTGATCCCAGGCTCTGATACCAATTGTAGGGAAAACTGATTTTAACCCTCTCCCGAGGATCTATCTTCGATGTTTAATTCACCATACATTAATTATATTCCTAGCATGCACCTATATAATTAATTGCAACACATTGGTGTTTTCTCGTGTTTACTGCTAATTTGCCGTGCAAGGATCGATCAAGACTGTGCTTTGATCTTCCGGATCGATCCCGATCGCCTAAACTCTAATGCCGAGCGAGGACAATCTATGGAGAGTGCTATAGAAATTCGCCTTCTTCCTCCCTTTGAAGTTTTCGAAAATCTCTAACTTTGAAAAGTATATTTTAGAAAAATTCACTCTTGATCGACTTTTGATTTTCTCTCACCTTATATTTATAACGCAACCCCAAATCCTATCTAGATAGGATTTTCAGATATCTAATAAATATAATAATATCTCTTCAGACAGAGAGGATCAAAACAAACTCCCAATGGGACTCTAGGGAGGTAGACGATTTTCACTAAGCAACAGCCTCGATGGGCCAACCTGCGATCAAACGCATGAACAAAGACGGCCTCAAATAAATTAATTATCTTATGTTCAAATTCTAACATAAATTAATTCATAAACATTTATTCATGCCACTAGAGAATAAATGCCGACTTACCCCTTTATTTTGAAGTTGAGTCGGCTCAGACTTAGACTTAACGAATCTCGATTTAAGATATCGACGTCCATTAATTATTTACGCTGCTCGACCGCTTAAAATAATTAATATCTTTAATTCCTTAAGTAGTACCACTCAACCTTATTATTGTACTCGAGATAACTCAACCCGCAGGTTTAGTACAAGAACCTTTTGAGCTCCTTAAAGGACGCCATCATCCTAAACGGATACGGTGACTGACACAGAAACTAGCACGACATACAAGCACTCCACCACCCAAGATGCAGAGAATCTTAGGTTATCTCATGTAACCTCACCCATAACAAGTCAAAGTGATGGTCAAGAACTCATACTTACCTAATACCTTATCGAGGTTTAGATCAACGAAAGTCACCGAGATCTAGGTTCTTCACGACGGTCGATAGAAGAACTCATCTCACCGTGATCCATCAATACATCGTAGACGCATCAAAGATAGACAAGCAACCAAGTCAAGTCACTTTTATCTATACCATTAACCTATACCGACAACTCATCCTTAAGTTGTCTCACCGTGATTCTTTTATATCTCATTGCGTCTCGACCAATCATACGACTTCTATGATCTACAACACACTATATGATCTAGCTTATATATGAGATAAAGGGACATACATATGCAATCAAGTAAACAATTCAGATAGATATCAGAATAGTGGTAACGGGAAGAATCAGATACAAGCTCAACTAAAACCTGCCCAAAGATAAAAATCCAACACGACTTTGCTCGACCCGTCATTGGGGTGACAACGCCATGCATAGTCTCTCGGATCCAAATTAAACTATGAGTTGAAGCCCATCCACTTCAACCTTCTACCGCCGTTCTTCTGGATGCCGCGAGGACGCTTTAACTTTATCCGGAGTTCTATGCAAAGGTTCACACTTTTCCATCGAACGGGCTCACGATGATACCGAGAACGAGGTGTTTTCCTTACACCTTAAAGGATAGAGCCAAGACGTGGTCGATGTCTCTACAACCCGGTTCATCACGAGTTGGCAAGCAATCTATGATAAATTCACTACAAGAATTTTGCTCATGATCACACGCCATGTAATCACGCATTAATAACTAAAGTGGTCTATTATGACATGTATAACGTGGGTGGTGAAACGCGTGGTCTATAACCATATTTTAAGCGGTTATGCATCACTGCCAGAACCGCGCTGTCTATTAGCGTGGTTTTATATTATGTATCACGGGGCTCATTCCGCGCTGGTCTATTAACAAAAATTTCATGTACAACGGCTAAATTTCACGCCGCCTTCCTCTCGTGTTGATTAAATACCACATGTCATTAACCGCGTGGTCTATCATCTCAAAAGGGGTTTTAATAAACTTTTATATATTCTTCTAGGGTTCAACTCACATTTCTAATTGTCAACTCTCTCAGTAACACACACAACACAGTGAGAGATCCGGCTCCCAAATCGGTGAAAAAATCCATCCGTAACCGGGAGCTGATCCCCGGAGTCCGCAAGGTGTCCCTGCAGAATAACGGCGGCGATCAATTCGCAAGCCAACCCTTTTCAGCTCAAAGCTTGCCTTTTTCACAGCACTCCTGTTTCCGAGCGCAGAAGACGCACCCATTGGGATCCCGTAAGCTCCTTCATTTCTTTGTTCGATTATATGAATGCGTATTTCAGTGTGTCTATGTGTGTGAAGTGGATTTTGAAAATTTTGAAATTAGGGCGTTTTGGTGAAATTGGCCGCAAAGATTTGAGCTGTTTCATGAGAGCGAGTTAAATACTGTAGAAATGTGGGAAGTTTTGAAATGGAAGATTATTTTTTTCTGCACAATTGTATTGATTTGTTTTTTTCCCCTTGTTGTGCAGGACAGCTTTGTTAAAGGTTCCCCAAAGGTGAGATTTTTCTGGTTTTCTCTTTTGGAAGTTCCCCAAACAGTAATGTTGATGTTTCTTTGTTAATGGACTATCTGTATTACTATGAATAAGATTGAAAGAAGTAGTTTGGCGACGTTTGCGAAAATTATCTTGGAGAGTAAGACGAGAGAATAAAGATGTAAATTTCTTAATGTATTTTTCCTATTAATATACATTAGTAACCGGATTATAGAGTGCACGATTCTTGTAGCTTCGAAAAAGATTTGTCGTAGGAACTAACTCGAGAATTTGTATGGCTAAGTTGGATCCATTCTGTTACCTTGCTTGTTAAATTCTGCCCTTCAATTAGCAAACACGTTTATGTAATGGGTGGTAAATTAAAAAAAAAATTGCTTGTATAATCTGAGTTATACCTGGTTATTATATCTCCAGCATTTCAAAATGTTCAGTAACAACATTATTCAGCAAGTGAGAATTTCACAACCAACTTCCTATTCAGATAGTGTATCAGCTCTTCAACTGGAAAATCATATTGTTTCCATATGCCCCTGAGAGTACGTTGGAACATCCTTTTGTAATGTCACACTTGCTTTTACGAGACTACTTCTGACAAGCATGTAAGGGGTTAGGAATTGTTGCCAATGCCTTAAAAATAATTGTAATAACTTGTATGATATAATGTTATTCTCTAAATGCTTTGGTGGCAGTTATTAAATCTCAGTTAAGATAATGGAATTCTTTTATGTTGGATCTCCTCTAGTGGAATTAGTTCATGTTTGTCACTATCGTCATATTGCTTTCTTAAGTATGCTTGATGAGTCAAAGTTTGTGTTTGCTGCAACGTTCATATGCAGAAATTTAACCGGCATCAAAGAAGGCTCAAGAAAAAGACTCTGTTGCGGGATGTCCATGAATTTGCAGAGAACCTATTTCAGGTTGTATATCTGAAGGATTTATTCTCGAAACCCCAACCCCAATACATGTCTACCTTAATTTCCAAACTATTTTTTTCTCTAATTTCATATATATTACAATTTGCATGGAATTTAAGAAAAGGTTGTAAGAATGTACAAATTAAGAGCTGAATGTCATGACTTATTTGTTGAATGAGTACATCAATGCATCTGTGTTTATGGCTATGGAGCTACCTCTGATCATCGTAAATCCTGTAATTCTTTGTGTGGTTGATATTAATCGAGTGGGAGACGGACAGAAAAATTACGAGCAACTAGGTCGAAGAAATTCATGGTTCGACCAAATTTCGTGGACAATGAATCTAAGAGGGCAGGTCGAGAAATAGAGCATCACAATTTAGGAGTACGTATACCCCTTTATCTTAATGACGCACCATTAATTTCAGCCAAGAAGTTTCCATTTATCTCGCACGACGCTTATATAATAAACATTTTTCTACGCTGCTAACATATTTATTCCTTGTCATCTTCTAATTATGCTCTTAAATTGCTAACATGCTCTTAAATTTTATTTTGATCATGTAGATGGAGAGGCGAATTAGATGATTGATGTTGGAGCGAGTAGATGGTGAAATGAAAGGTTCAAGATGGTGAAATTGATGTTTTGTGACTAATTTAATTAGCTAGGTAGACAATATTTGTTGTGCTACAATTATTGATTGGGGATTTTCCAGATATAACGCTTATGTATCAGACTGATTTCATTTATGAGACAATATATAAAATATCTATTTTGTATTATTGTTTTTAATGGCGTAAACACGTATTTTGAATTATATAATAAATAAATAAATAAATAAATTTATTTCATCGACCGATAATATATAGACAACGGGATGTCCGCGTGGTCTAAAACACAAGAGACAACCGGGTTTAACCATTGTATAAAGCTAGAACACCGTTGTCTATAACAACATAGACAACGGGTAAACCCACGTTGTTTATGATGCTATAGACAACGGGAATATCCATCAGATATTATAAGGCCCCCGCCGTCTATAACATGATAGACCACGGATTTTCCCGTTAATTCATATTGTTATGATAACGGATTTCCCGTGGTCATAGCCACCTAATAGACCATACCTGATAGACAACGGGTTTTCAGAATAGACAACGGGATTCCCGTGGTCTATATCCCAAATTTTGTAGTGATTCATGGGAAAATATTACTCGAACCGTAAAACGCAAGAGTCGAGAGCTAAGATAGCTACTTTCAAGCGAGATAGGTGGAGAACCTCTTCATGAGGCATGGGATCGCTTCAAGTCGTTAAAGAATGCCCGATCACCATTACCCAACCGATCTCCTCAATCAAGATTTCTATGATGGATCGACGATGGACTTGAATATATGATATATAACGTGGCTAGAGGAGACATTGGTAATTACACCGCCGATGATGTTAGTGAGATTTTGGAGACATTAGCTGCAAATTCGCAAAGGAGAAGCGCAGGACAAAGACCTGCTGCAGCAAATGAAGTGACACCTAACTTTGAAGTGACACAGCAATTGGCGGAGCTCACTCACCAAGTACAGCTATTGAGAACAAACGAGTCTCAAACACCACCTCAATTCCAACAGCAACAAGTGATGTCAATGGAAACTTGTGGTATTTATGGTGAAGCAGGGCATGGAGCCAACATGTGCCAAAGAGTCAATGAGATGGCATATGACAAAGTGCAAATTAATGCTATGCAAGGGTTCCAACAAGGGTTCCAAAGAGGCAATCAGCAAGGCTATCAACCGATGCCTAAATACGATCCCTTTTCAAATTCTTATAATCCTGGCTGGAGAGATCATCCTAATTTCTCCTGGAGTCAGAATCAAGGGGGATCTAGTCGGTGAGCTCGGCTCAGCAACAACCTCCTCAAGAAGAAGGGTTCCCAGAAGAAGAACCACCTCCACAAACCCAGAAGCAGTCGGGTACACCGAGTAAGCCAACGCTGAGGATTCTCTACATACTTTTATCCGTGCAAGTCATCGGAGATTTGAACTGTGGAAGCATCAATGAAGAGAATAGAGACTCAAGTAGACAATTGGCTAGGACCGTTGGAGAATTGGCAAAACATGGACAGAAGAAAACCGCTTAGTCACCGAACAAGCACAAGCAATCACGGTTCTCAGGAGTGGAAAACGATTGACAATAGAGTGGAAATTCCACTAGAGGAAACCGAATCGACTAGGGACCGAGGGAATGCAAAGGAAAGCACAGAGGAGTTAGAGAAGAGACATCCCAGGCTTCATAAAGCCGAGAATCCGATCAACCTCCAATTCCCTTTTCGAAAGGTGTCGAGAAGTGAAAGAAGGATCGCAGTTCTTAGAGTTCTATAAGATGCTCTAAGGTGAGTGTGAACTTGCCTCCTAGATATTATTCAAAACGTGCCAGCATATGTCAAATTCTTCAAGGAGTTGGCATCGAAAAAGAGGAAGTGTGCAGATGATGAGAAGGTGATTGTATCTGAGGTTGCTAGTGCTATTTTTCAGCATCAATTGCCACCAAAGCAACGAGATCCAGGAAGTTTTGTGATAAAGATTGATTTGGGAAATGGAAAGGAAGCTACGTGCATGCTCGACCTAGTACGTGTATAAATTTAATGCCTTACTCTATTTTTGAGCAACTAGAATTAGGGAATGAAAACCTACTAGCATGTGTCTACAGCTAGTCGATAGATCAATTCGCTACCCTAAGGGGATTATCGAGGACATATTAGTCGAGTGGGTGGGTTGATTATTCCCGCTGATTTCGTTGTTCTTGATGTGGGTGCCGTTAAGGAAAATGGTAGAGCACACAATTCTTTTAGGTAGACCTTTTATGGCTACCACCAACACGCTGATTGATGTTAAAATGGAATATTGAAATGACAAAGTGTTGGGAGAAACTGTGTCCTTTTCTCGTTAGAGATAGCACTATAGTACCATCTTCCCGATGTGATTGATAATTGTTCTTACATAGATGCTATTGATCGCTTTGTGGTCGAGGCATGTGTATTGCGGGAAGATCGATAGAAACCTTTCTTGCAGGTTTTGATGAAAAGCAAGAGAAGCTCTGTCTAGAGAGCAATATTGCGGAGGAAAACCGAAAGGTAGAAGTGGAAAGATTACCTCCGCAAGGAAAACCAGACCTCAAAGAGTTACCCGAACACCTCAAATATGTTTATCTCGAGGAGGGTGAGCAGAAACCTGTCATAATCTTTGCCGGGCTCAACACAGTAGAGGAAGAACAACTCATTGAGGTGCTGAGAAAGAATAAACAAGCTCTTGGATGGAGTATGTCTGATATTCGAGGGATAAGCCCAGCTATGTGCATGCATCGGATAGTACTTGAGGAAGGGGCTAGACCAATTCGGGAAGGACAACGAAGGTTGAATCCTAACCTTATGGAGGTGGTCAAGAAGGAGATTCTAAAGCTCCTTGTAGAAGGACTCATCTATCCCGTAGCAGATAGTCAATGGGTCAGTCCAGTTCACGTGGTACCCAAGAAAGGTGGCATCACTGTGGTGAAAAATGATAAAGGAGAGCTTGTGCCAACAAGGACCACCACTGGATGGAGGATGTGCATCGACTACAAAAAATTGAATGCCACCACTAGAAAGGATCATTTTCCTCTTCCATTTATTGATCAAATGTTAGATAAGCTAGCTGGACATGAATATTATTGTTTTCTTGATGGTTTGTCTGGTTATTATGAGTTAGCAATTGCTTCGGATGATCAAGCCAAACAACTTTCACTTGTCCGTTTCGCACTTTCGCATGGAGGATGATGCCGCTTGGTTTGTGCAATGCCCCGAACGCTTCAAAGATGCATGACTTCTATCTTTCACAAATGATTGGTAATTTCATTGAGGTATTTATGGATGATTTTTCGCTTTTGGATTATCTTTTCATGATTGTCTTATGAAGTTAGATGTGGTTCTTGCACGTTGTATTGAATGCAATCTTACATTGTCGAAAAGAGCCATTTTATGGTGACAAGTGGGATTGTATTAGACATGTGATATCTAAAAGGGGATCCAAATTGATAAGGCAAAATAGATGTAATTGAAAAATTACCACCACCAATTGATGTAAGAGGAATTGAAGTTTCTTAGGGCACGCAGGTTTTTATAGATGATTTATTAAGGATTTTTCTAAAATAAGTCAACCATTATGCAAATTGCTTGCCCAAGATGTTCCTTTTGTTTGATGAGAGTTGCTTGCATGCTTTCAATACTTTGAAGAAAAACTTATCTCTGCACCTATTGTTGTTGCCCCCGATTGGTCATTGCCCTTTGAGATTATGTGTGATGCATCGAAAACTATAGTAGGAGCTGTCCTAGGTCAACGTATTGATAAAATATTGCGTGTGATTTACTATGCAAGTTTAACTCTTAATTATGCACAAGGAAATTACACGACTACAGAAAATGAGCTTTTAGCTGGGGTTTTTGCTTTAGACAAGTTTAGGTCTTATATTCTAGGATCTAAAACAATTGTACACAGTGATCATGCAGCTCTTCGATACTTGATGTCTAAACCTCAAGCCAAACCTAGATTGATTAGGTGGATTTTATTGCTGCAAGAATTCGATGTTGAGATTAAGGATAGAAATGGTAGTGAGAATGCAGTAGCTGATCATTTATCTCGTCTTTCCTTTAACCCCCAATCGGATGACTTACATCAACTGCATTAGTGATGAGTTTCCTTTGAGCATGCATTTGAAACTTCGTTATTCCTTGAATCTCGATATATGCAATTATCTTGCAAGTGGAAAATTACGCTCGATATTTCTTCTCAAGAGAAGAAAAGGTTTTGTCTTTTGCAGAACTACTATTGGGACGATCCTTATCTTTTTCGCCTTGGTAAGGATGAGGTTATCAGAAGATGCATTCAAGCAGAGGAGCAGCTAGAGATCTTGACGTTGTGTCATGCTTCGCATTGTGGAGAACATTTTGGGGGTCATAAGACCGCCTTTAAGATTCTTCAATCTGGATTTTATTGGCCGTCATTCTTTAAGGATACGCATAATTTCTGTTTAACATGTGATAGGTGTCAACGGGTTGGTGCGATAGGAGTTAGAAATGAGATGCCTCTAAATACTAATTTACCTGTTGAAATTTTTGATGTGTGGGACATTGATTTTATGGGTCCTTTTCCAAAGCCTTGTGGATTTGAGTATATTCTTCTTGCTGTAGATTATGTGTCCAAATGGGTGGAAGTGATTCTTACCCGGACATGTGATGCTAATATTTTCATCAAGTTTGTGCAGGATAATATTCTTTGCGGGTTTGGATTTTCTCGAGCTATGATTAGTGATGGGGGGAAACACTTCTGTAATAAGTTATTTGAGAAATTGATGAAGAAGAATGGAGTTTCCCACAAAGTAGCAACACCATATCATCCTCAAACTTCAAGACAGACCGAGACGAGCAACAAGCAAATCAAGTGGATTTTGGAGAAAATGGTGAAGCCATCGAGAAAAGATTGGGCAACTAAATTGAATGAGGCTCTATGGGCATATCGAACGGCTTACAAAACCGTGTTAGGGATGAGTCCTTATAAGTTGGTCTATGGTAAGTCGTGTCATCTTCCGGTTGAGATTGAACATAAAGCATATTGGGCAATTAGGAACGTGAATTTGGATTTGTCTCAAGTAGGAAAAAGCGGATTTTACAGTTGTCTGAGCTCGAAGAACTGCGTGATGAAGCTTATGAGAATGCTCGAATTTATAAAGAAAAGGTGAAGAGAATCCATGATAAGAAATTGGTGAGAAATATCTTCAACCCGGAATGAAAGTGTTTCTTTTTAATTCATGGTTGAGACTGTTTCCCGGAAAGCTTCGGAGTAGATGGAGTGGTCCATATGAGATAGAAGAGGTGTTTCCATACGGAACGGTGAAATTGTATAATCGTGACGAGAAGAAGTCTTTCCAAGTCAATGGACAACGTGTAAAGTTGTACATTGAAGGAGCATCGAATGTGATGGAGACTGAGTCGATAAGACTCCAAGAAGTAGTTTCAGAATGAAGGATTAATGGTCGGGCTAGTGACGGTAAAACTAGCTCTTCGTGGGAGGCAACCCACGTTTCTTTATGTTTTGTTTTGTTTTCGTCTTTGTTTTGGTTTTGTGTGGTGCAGGATTAGGAGTTGATTTTTCAAGAGTCATTTCAACATGGACCGGAAAAGACGAAGCGTGGAACAAAGTCCTTTTTGCGGCCAAAAAATACACCCAAGCGCCGGACACAACCAAACCGGCATTGCGAGCTCCAAAAATGGCATCCATAGAAGTACCCTAGGCGTCGGACGCATCGAAACTTGCACTGGGGTAGTACTTAAAGAGAATACAGGGAGATCACCCAGCGCCGGATGCAGTGATACCGGCGTTGGGTTCAAATCAAAAATTGGGCAGAGGAGTTGACCCAGCGTCGGACGCCATGAAACCGGCACTGGGTCAATTTTTAATTAAATAATAATAATAATAATAAAAATATTTTTATTATTTAAAGAGCTGCGTAAATCTAACCCTAGCTCTTTCTCTCTCGCAGCCTCCTTCTCTCTCGTAACGCTGCCCATCTCTCCGCCCCGCTTCCATCTCTCCGCCCCGCTGTCTCTTCGTCCGGCGCTCCACGCTCAGCACCACCTCGCCCAAGCACCCGTTTGTTGTCCGTCCTGCGCTACCCTCCGCGCATCGCACGCCGTGCCCCAGATCTCACCACCGTCCGACGCTTTCATGCAGCGCCGCGTGTCATTCCTCATAGCAACCACTCACGCGTCCAGCGCTACATCCATCCAACGTTTGCCTCCATACCCAGCTCCGTTCCTTCTCCGTCCGATGCTTTATCCCAGTGCCGCACGTTCACCAATGCCGCATTTCACCTTCGTCCGGAGTTTGCTTCCGTCTGGCGCTACTCCAGTGCCTTGTGTCGCGCCTCAACGCCTGCTCACTCCATCCGGTGCTCGCTCCTCCGTCTGGTGCTCCACGTTCAGCCACAGCGCCCTATCTCTCTAGGTGTCCGATGTTCAGCGCATCCCGCTCGCTCCATCCGGTGCTCGACCTCCGTCCGGCGCTACGATCCAGCGCTGTGCGCCAGCGCCCGCTCTTCTTCTACGCTGCCCTCAACGTCGTGCGCCTCGTGTCCCAACACGCGTTCTTCTCCGTCCGACACTGCCCTCAGCACCGTGCCCCATCGGGTGCCTGGCTCCGTCCGGCGCTTCCCTGCTTCCGGCATTTCCTTCCAAGCACCTCCAGTGTTCAGTCACTCTTCACGTTCATCCGGTGCTTGCTCGCACGCATTTCAATATGGTTCGAATGAAACAAGCTGTCGATTCCAGCTCCCGTCACCCTCGACATGATGATGTTCCTATGGAGGAACCCGTGGAAGATATCAGCATAATGTACTCAACCACATTTCCAATTTATAATCCAGTGGAAGGTACACTTTATCGATGTTTTGCATATCAGAATATAACTCCTCCGCATCTATTTAATTGGCAATTGATGCAAAGTTTGGATCTTGAGGATAGAATTAAGAAATATTTAAAGAACCTAGGACTTCTTCAATATACTATGATGGAATTGCCTGGTTATTCTCCATTATTGATTGAATTCTATTGCACGATGAATTTTGATGATGAATCCAATACTATAACATGTTGTCTGTTGGGTCAAGAATATGCTGTCACACCCCGTATTATGAAGGGGGTGTTTGGATTCCCGACTCAGTGCACGTGGTGTACCCCCTACATTTAATGTTAGAGAGGCTTGGCAAGAATTGTCGCGGTTTAACAACTAGTCATCAGTAGGAATGCCAAGTGGATTCATTAAGGATGCATCATTGACAATGGTGCATAAGTTCATCGCATTTAATGTTTTTGGGAATGAGCAGGCCAACAAGGTCAACACTGTTGAGGTCTTCTTGCTCACATGCGCGATCAATAAGACGAAAGTTTGCCCGACTTTCTTCATTCGGGATCACTTGCTGCTAGTTCAGCGACGTACGAAGTGTCGGCCAACCTTGTGTCAAATCCCTACTGGTCTGTCAGTACATTTAGGGATTCTTAATAATGAAGGATGACATATTCCAGGGCAAGATCTTATCCGACCTAAGATGATTGATCTTAGCGAGCTTCGAGGTGCCCCTTTTGCGTATAATGAGACAACTCTCATGCCTCATCTTTCGAGGAATTGTGTGAAGAGATATAGGCACACGCATCTCGCAGAAGCCCAAGCAGCAGGTGCAGGACCATCTCATGCGCCTTCAGGCGATATGGTCATTTTTGATACTACTCTTGCATCCAAAGATGAGGGCGACGAGCATACTGAGGCAAGAGAGGATACAGAGCCTGTTCAGAGCAATTCCGATCATAATCATCCACAGTTCCCTTTTCAACAAGGTGCATCGGGGCAAGGGTATAACTTTATCCGTGAAGAGCTGAGCCAGTTCAGGAGTGAATTAGCTGGCCACTGGACAGAATTTCATCAAGACATCTATTCTCGATTTGATACGTAAAATCAACATCTTGACGAACATAACCGATTGTGGAATGAGCAGAACCAGCGCTGGAATCAGTATAATAATCAGATGATGGAGCAAAATCAGCGCATGGCTGCTCTAGAGGCCTAGTGGAACGCTTGGACCACATTTCATGGCGCTCCACCTCCACCACCTCCGTTTGACCAATAGTGATTGTTTATTTTTGTTTTGGTGTCCGTAGTTTTGTTTTTGTTGTTTTGCTTGTCTTTGTTTGCTATTTTTGTAGGTTTGGTCTTGTGCTTGATGCCCCGCCGTTCCGTTTCTTCACTTTCAGGGAAGTTGCCTCTTCTATTCTCTTATATATTTATCTGCAATGAGGACCTTGCCTGTTTTAAGTGTGGGGGGTGTCATTTTATGCTTTGTCGTTTTTGTGTTTTGTTCTTAGCTCTTTGTTTGGATAAGAGAGGATTTTATGTTCTTGAAATTAATGGTGTATGAAGAATTATGCTTTAAGTTGGATTAATTGTGTTTTGATATGAATTTCATTGCGTCTTGGTATATGGTTTTTAGTGTGATAAAACTTTGGTGTCAATTTTAATTGTGGGACATTGGAAGCTATAATTAGACAATGTGTGTCATCGGTTGTCATATACTTCACACATGGGACCCTTTGCTTGTGTGATCTTTATTGAAAAAAAAAGTGAAAAGAAAAAAAGAAAAAAAGAAAAAGAAATCTGAAAATAATTGAAGTTGTGAAATAAGTGGGCTTAAAATTCGAATAAGGGGATCTACCCCTCTTGCTTGTGTTGTCTCTCGAATGGAGACTCTATGCGATGGGTATAGATATCTACGTTAGGATACTCGAGTGTATAACTTGAAGGTTTCACCTAACGATTATTGTCCTATAATCGGTTTTAAGTTCCACATGTTTTATTTATTTTTAATATTGGGATGTCTTACATGAAAGAGAACCATGTGAGTTGTATATTGATTTCTGAAATCATATTTGAGTCGAAGCACAACTATTCTATGATAAGTCACATGTTTGGATTGATGAATTAGGATCATTGTATTTAGAATTATATTATTAAGATGCATTGAAAGGATGTGAATATGTGATTGATTCTATTTGAAGTATTGATTCAATGTGTACCATTCTTTTCAAGAAACTAAAATTTGCTCGAGGACAAGCAAAGTGTTAAGTGTGGGGGAGTTGTTTTGCATGTTTTTGTTATGTTTTTCCTTGTTTGTTTTAGATGATTTGGTTCCTATTTGTTTATCTTTGAATATCTTTTGTTGGAATTATGCTCGTTTTCGTTTTGTGTAGGGAATGATCGCGTTTGAAGCATTTTGTGCATAAAAGCGCACCAAAGCGCCAGACTCAGCGTAGCCGGCACTGGGCGCGCCTTAGCATCGTGAGATTCGATAGTGCCCGCGTCCGTGCTGGCGCCCAAGCTGGAACCATCCCGAGACCATCCGCGTCCGGCGCTAGCGTGCGTCCGACGCTGGGCGCCCAAAGTTGCATTTGTCCCGAGAGCTCGTGCGTCCAGCGCTGGCTCGCGTCCGACGTTGGGCTCGCGACGTGAAGTTGTCCAGAAACTTCTCGCGTCCGGTGCTGCACAAGAATTGAAGATCATCCAGAGAGTCGACGCATCCGACGTTAGCTTGCGTCCGGTGCTGGCACCCCGTTCCGAGAGCTGGTGAGTCCGGCGCTTGCGTGCGTTCGGTGCTGGGCAAGCTGCGTTTCGCGTTGTTTTGGAGCGCGCATGTTCGGCGCTGCGCGTGAATTTTCGGGCACTATTTATACGTTTTAAAACGCTGAAACCCTAGTTATTATTCATTCATTCAGTTTTATTTTCTTTTGAACGTAGCCTCCTCCACGCGAGAATTATTTCTTCAATCTTTCCAAGTTATTTCTTTTGCCTTTTGTGATTTAAGAACTTTGATTGAAGAAATTCATCAACGACTATTGCGATTATAAGGATTGTTATTCTCATTTCTTCCGTTGAATTATTGAGTAATGATTTTTATTGATTTCAATTGTTTGATCCGTGAGACGAGCATGAACTAATCTTCTTCTAGGGTTGGGTGATTCAAATTGATTGATTGTTTATTTGTTTTGATTAAGTATACCAATTGAATCTTAGGGTTTACTGTTAAGTGATTGATCACCATTTAATTGTTTATGCTTCGTGTATTATCGAGAGATAGATACGTTCCATCCATAGGAATCGATTGGGTTAGAGGATATCGAAAACGAGTACTCTAATAGTTTATGTATTTGTGAAATCTTATAACCTAGGTTTAATCCACGGAATAAAAGTCGAGTGTTTGAATTATAGGTTAGAGGATTGCATGAGTAGGTAGATTTCTTAAGCAAGCATTAATCAATTAATCAAGGCGAAGAACCTAATGCCCTAGTCTTTCTCACAATCTTGAATTACTCTTGTTGCTATTGAATTGCTTTGAACGTTTGGTTTGAATCGTCTGCGTGATTTAATTTCCTATCAATTTTAGTTAAGCATCACCCCCAAACAAGTTTAGGATTTAGATTTACCGTTTTTATCGTAACACATCATAAGCCCTGTTAAGTCTTCCTCGAGAGATTCGACTTGGGTCGACCTTACCACCCTATAGGGACCTCGTACTATTGTGAGCGACTTAGCAGAAAAATTTGGTCGGAACAGTAGGTGCCACTTGTACGGTCGATATCTCCAGTGGAACTCAACCCACTTCAATTTCTTAAAGTATCTAATGTCAATCCCTCCCACTAGACACGATATCTCGTACTTTGGCCTAATCGGCGGTGGAATACGATCATCTTCTTATTCTTGAAGTATATTCAACTTTGGATTTATGGTTTTTCATGTAGTCCACTTCTAAGAATCGGGCGTTAGTGCTAATAACGACCTTCTGATCCTTAGGACTATAGAAATAACCACCTTTCGTTCCTCTAGGAAAATCAATAAACAGCCTTGCTTCATATCTAGCCTCCAACTTGTCAGCTTTCTTGTTCAGCACATGTGCTGGACTGCCCCATATCCTTATGTGGCTTAAACTAAGCTTGCGCTCAAACCATAACTCGAAAGGGGTCTTGTCGACTGACTTGGAAGGTACTAGATTGAGAAAATATGCAACTGTTTCTAAGGCATACCCCCATAACGAAATAGGCAATGTTGCATAACTCATCATAGATCTAACCATTTCTAAGAGAGTCCTATTTCTTCGCTCTGACACACCATTTTGCTGTGGTGTGCCCGGTGTAGTGAGCTGGGAGGTAATCTCACACTACACCAGATAGTCCATGAACTCGTGACTGAGGTATTCGCCATCGCGATCAGACCGCGGTGACTTGATACTCTTACCTAGCTTCGTCTCCACTTCGCCTTAAATTCTTTGAATTTCTCAAAGCATTCGTGACTTGCGGTGAAGCGGTATACGATCCGCACCTCGAGTAATCACAATGAAAGTGACAAAATACTGCATTCTCCACGAGCTTGTATGGACATTGGTCCACACAGGTCAGAATGGACTAGCCTCAACACTTCATTGGCTCTATATCCATTCTCTTTGAAGGGTCTGGTCGACATTTTCCTTCTATAAGGATTCGCAGACTGGGAACTAGGTGACTGTAATTTTACCCAACACTCCATTCTTAGCCAGTCTTTGGATCCTATTTAGATTGATGTGACCTAATCTAAGATGCCAAAGAAATGTTATGTCATCTAGCGAAGAAAACTTTCTCTTCTTAGGTAGTATGTTTAGCAGAAATAATATAAAGCGAATTATATAAAGTGCCACCATAGATAACTTTGTCATTTCTTATGATAGAAACACCACTATACAAAATAACAGAATATCCATGTATAAATAGTTGGAAACTGAAATAAGGTTTCACCAAAACCGCGGCACATATAAAACGTCTTTTATTACTAAAACGTCCTATCAAAACATAAAGAAACATCTCCGACTGCAATGGCCAAGACTTTCGCCGCGTTGTCCATGGAGATCGTTATCTCGCCATCAAACAGCTCCCTTGTCCGCATGACTCCCTGCAAGGTGTAACAAACATGATCAGTCGCTCACGTATCTACTACCCATGAATGAGTAGAACAAGTTGCTAAACATGTTTGTCACAGCCCGGTTTGGCAAATCCTTACCGGACCGTGACTTGAGGTTTGGATTAAATAAATATTAATAGAGTAGGGTTTTCAACTTATCTCATATATGAAGAAATATGAATTTCCAAGTATGAACGAGATCAAGGATATGGCAAAATAACTTATATAAAGAGTTGATACGAAGGTTCGGACAAAACAGCAACTCTTACAAAGCTTTCAACAGGAATATCAAGAACTTAACATAGTAACAAACTATAACAGAGTTCAAGAGTTTGGCAGCGGAATAAAACGTGTGAGACATGCATATGGAGATGCATTCTCAAGGCGAACCAAAAATACTTCATACTACTTGACAAAAGATTCCGCTCAACTCCCGCTCTTTTCCATCACCCGCTCAACCTGCACATTTAAAAACAAATATGCAGGGCTGAGTACAAAGATGCACTCAGTGGACACATGCCGAAAACATTTTACTTTACGAAATATTGTACTGCCCTCACCATAGTAAGACACAAGGGTTTTATTTGAAAAAGGCCTTGTTCTTACTAAATACATTTTCTCATTTCTCAAAGTCGTCTGGCCAGACATTTTTTTTCAACGTATATTCCAAGTCGGCTATGGATAACGCGTCGGGAGGGAGGCCTCCCTTCACCCGGACGCAGGACAGATCGCAACCGGCGATTCAGAAAAACTGATCGCAACCGGCGATTCAGAAGCTAAAGTGTACACAACCCTAGCTAGGATTTCCCCATCTCCTCTAGCCTAGGATCCGAATTCGTAGTCTGATCTTGTTGCCCCAGGCAACCCGAATGGACATATACAAAACATAAAATATTTTTGGCAGACAATATCGTATCTCAAAATTTGCAGTAAAACAGTACAGTAATAAAAGTAAAAGATTTTCATAAACCGCTTTTGGTTTATAAGAAAGCCCACCTCGAGAACTTAAAGTTCTTATGTCACTAGGGTTTTACTTTTCCGTTTCCTTTCTCTTTCGAGTCAAACCTTATCAACGTAAGAAACGAGATTTTAGCATATCATCATGCTTCGCAAGAATCATCGATCCGAACCAACGAACGTACTATCCTTTCAATCTTTCCTTAGTTCAAATCATTCGGCGTAACGTATGAATCTTGTTTTCATAACTAACTTCGTCACGTACTAACTTACTTCTCATCTTATGTATATATACTCAAATTCTACGTATTCACAGTCTTATTCTCATAAGTCTCAACTTCTCACGTATCATATCATATGATCCACATATCACGTATCATGAAACATCATATTTTCTTCATCTCATATTTTTCGAAATTTCAATAATATATTCTTTTTTTTCGAAATTCTTAATTAATTCAAATTATTATCATCATATATCAATAATATGACATCATATTCATCATATACAAATTGTACATCACTATTTCATGCTTTTGTTATTTTCAAAATTATCATCTCATAATATTCCATATTTTTCCAAAAATTTCCACATAAAATCATACAATTTCAATCATGAATAACTATCATTATTTCATGCTCAAAACAACAATTAAAATTCATGTTTATCAACATATGGATTTTACATTATTTCGACCATGGTATATAATTTCATAACATGTCTATCTTTGTATAAAAATCATGATACATGCTTATAACTATCATATAAACGTATTTACTTAACAACACAACATATAGCATATTTTTCACGTAAGTCACATATTTTTCGAAAGCATGTAACAAAACATATCATATATGAATTCCTAATATTTTTGCATAAAATAGTAAGAGTTGTAGGGTTTCTAACCTTCTATTTGTTTTCGATCGACGTCGGCGACGTTTTTCTATCTAGGATCGAAGAGAACCTTTGGGAACACTCACTATTTTTTCCACTCTATTTTTCTTTCTATTTCTTCCTAATTTTCGGTTATAATGGTATAAAGGGGGTGGTCTCCTATTTATAGATGTTATAAAGTGTATTTAATCATTACTTTATAAAATATCTTAATATAAAGTCAAAAATTACAACTCCTTTTATCTTCTTAATTTTCGAACCATATGAGTTGTCCATGAGTCAATTTTGATCTTATCTTATACTTTAATTATCATATCTTATCTTTTTGAAATTATAACATATCTAGGTGTAAAAATCAAAATACAACTCATACCTTATCTTTTAAATGTTTGATCACCTCCTTTAGTTCATGAGACAATTATTTTATTTTATCCTGTAGTTTATTATGTTATTTTATCATTTAATTAATGTATTTCATACTTATCATAGAATAAATAAATTATCACTTTATACAATGTTTGTGTGTGTTTCGGCTATCTCTTCAACCTTAGGATAAATTTTTATTTTTTTCTATATCATATACTTTAATATTATCATATAATAATATCATATTTGAAAAGTCAAAATTTTCAACTTTGGATAAGGTGTCATTATCAAAGAGTTTTAAAAATGTTTCCAACCTTATTCTAAGTCCATAATTTCGGCTATTAAAGGACAAAACCATAGGTTACTTGTTTAATTTGATAACCATCTCTACTTTACACCTAATAATATCTTATCTTTATAATTATAACCTCTCATTAATTAAAGTATGATATTTATATCCTTTTCACACTAAAAGGTCCAAATTTTCGGCCCCTATATATAATATATGCTACATATTTTATTTTCTTCCAATTAATAGCTATGTGACACAATATAGATCTTAGATGATAAAATAAATCATAGAAAAATTAATTAAGATCATTTCTATGTACTAAAGTAAAGTTATCGGCAACTAATTCGAATTTAAGAATAAGTTACCAAACTTTTATTCTTTTCATAACTAATATTATTTTCATGAATAATTACATAAATATAATGATCTTATATCATAAAATAAATTTTTGAAACAATTCTTAGCTAATTCCCCTAAGTTTCGAAAACTAGGGTTTTCTAGATTTAAATTTTCACAAAAATCTCATTCTTACCCTATTTTATGAATTTCGAAATTTACATAATTTCTAGGAGATAAGATTGATCTAGAAATCTTGATATTTATCAAGTATATAATTAAATAAAATATTACATAAAAATCATGCATTATTTTCGAAAATCACATAAAATATCACACTTTTTTCGGAACTTGCAAGCTAAGATTCAAAATAATATCTCCTATGATACTTATCATATTTCTACATATTTCAAAGAGATAATCATTATCCATGCTTAGTCATAACCTTATCTTATCCTTTTTTATAAATCGACAATTACCGACGTTCTCTTTCATTCTCGTTTCTATCGTACTGTTCCTTTCTTTATTTTCGAAATTTTTAAGCCCAAAAATTCGGGTTGTTACATTCTACCCCCCTTAAAGAAATTTCGTCCTCGAAATTTATGTATCCTCATAACGTTCTCGATTCCTTCTCCATATTGCATTCTCAATTCTAACGTTGGTACCCCGTACCCATTTGATCGTCGTATGCCCTTAACTTTTATCGACTCATTTCTAAATCTCCAAATTCATATGTCTAATACCCTTATGTTTTCTAGTCGTATCTATTCAACTATCGATTCTTATAGATGGTGAGTCCTATGTCCAAATCTAAGTTTAAGCGAACATATGCTAACGTCGTATCTTCTGCCTTCGATGAAGAAGATTCGTATCCCTTTATCTTGTTTCATGCTATGTTCTAAAATATTCACGTATAATCTTATAATATCGTAATCTTGAAGTTCCCATAGCAATAATATAATCACAAGTATGTTGAAAGCGTAGTTATACCTGTCGGGTTGTTTTGGTCATTTTCACGTTGCTGTTGATTGATAGCATAGACCCTTGGTCGTTGTCGCTGAGCTTGTTGTGGTGGATTAGGTTTACCTATCATTCCTTGTCCTTGTTGTGGGCAATCCCTTGCAAAATGCCCTTGTTGACCACATCTATAACAGTTCACACGTCCTGCTTCACAAGGACCAGTGTGCTGCCTACGGCATCGGGGACACTGAGGGTACGTCAGTTGGTTGTTCCTATTTTGTCCAAAATTCATTGGACGACCTTGCCCTTGCCCTTGGATCCATTAGGGCCTTTGATTTCTTGACCACGGCCTTCTTTCAGCGTGGTTATAGTGATTTCCCCTGTTACGAACTTCCTCCCATTTCCTTTTACCTTTGTCTTCTTGGGCTAAAGTTGGTTTATTCTCCGGCAATGCTTCCTCAATATCCAAAGCCCTTCCTAATGCTTCGGTATAAGTCATTGCTCCATGGCTGGCAAGAGATATCCTAATCTCCGGCCTTAACCCAGATCTAAACTTGTCAGCCATCTTTTCTTCAGTGTCCACCAAATTTTGGGCAAATCTTGACATATCACAGAATATTCGATCATATTCCGTTACCGACTTATTTCCTTGTTTGAGACTGAAGAACTCATTTTCCTGTTCTTACTATAACTCTTTGGAATATACTTATCATATAATGCCGTCTTGAAATCATCCCAAGTAAATTCCTTCATTTGTTCAACAGTCATAATTTTCCTTCTAGTCTCCCACCAGAAGTCTGCTGAACCCGTTAATTGAAAGGTAACGCAAGAAAGCCTTTCCTGATTCGTACAATGCAGGAAATTGAAAATCCGTTCTATTGCTCTTACCCAGAGTTCAGCTTCATCAGGAGTTCCAGTCCCATTAAATGTGGGAGGGTTTTGTTTGAGAAAGAGTTCCTCTACTCTACGAGGAGGGGGTGGTTGTTGAAGTTCTGGTTCCGGAGTTTCTTCTCTCTCCTACGTCTCAATTCTCTTCTAGGAGGCATTCTTAATGTTTTAAATAAAACAAACGTCAATTTCTAAATTGATACTTAGCACATAATCTTATATGGATCATGGAACAACAAACATATCATATGCCAGATACTTTTCCACAACAAGCCATGTAACATCATGTATCATCAAAATGCCTCAACGAGGACTTTTCCATATATATTAGTTTTATAACGATTCGTCTTTTCAACTAAGTACATAGCGTGATATCCTATTTACACCAAAATTTTGACACCACATACTAACTACAAAATGTCACCAAACTATGTTTACTCTATATATATGCTAACCATACTATTTATATCATGACTGACTTCATAAGTCTTACTCCATCTTAGCGTTCTATACCCCCGAGGGTTCCTCGTCAGAATCGTTCTTCTTGCTTGGAAATTTTCCTGTTTCCAGATATGTTTTTGCCTCTTTGATAAGACGTTCCAAATCCTTCATAGAGCGATTAAAATTCTCTAAAGTGTCGGGTTGCTTGTTTCTCCAAGTAGTAGCTCTTGTCTCCATGTAGGATTGTGATGGCAATGGTAGCTCTCCCAATCCTCTAGGACGATAAGCTCCTGTCCATTGGCCATTCTCGTCTATTTCTTGTACAATCGATGGAACATAACGTGGCCCGGTGTATGGAATTTCTTGATACAACCATTCCTTTATCTTCTCATACTGTTCATCCAGCTTAGGAAAAAGGCCAGTTCCCATGGGTGCTTCTCCATACACGTTGTATGTATATCTGAGCCGGCCGATAAATTCGTAACTGCTGTAACATCCGAGTTTTCTTTGTAGAAAACATAATCCTTGCTATCTCTCTGCATAGCTCGCTAATCTGTCGGCAAACCACGAATGAGTCACTGGATACCGCCCGTGTCTCATTATCCATGGTTGTGAGCCTCCATCCACAGTTGTAGGAATTCGTCTAAGAATTGCCCTAGATCGGTGCCTAGTTTGTAATAGAAGAGTCGATATTCCCTTGTGAGTTCTAGGTCCGAAACATACGTGTCCGTACTCTTACCCTTATCATTCCCATTTCCTGCCATCTGAAAACAGATAGTTCTAAGTAAGTCTATCTTAAACTTTTAAAAGCAATAGGGGGGAAACTTAAATCATCAGGACTTCTTTAAGAAACTAAACTTCTTAAAACACAAAATTTGTGAACATCCTTCAGCATAAGCTCGTAAACACTTATCTTATTTCTTACTTTATCATTCTAATCCCCAGGTTCATCTATTGCTCTAGATTAATCCGCGTAAGCAACAGTCGATTATGTCGCGTAGAATCTTAAATGAAAAACTATGCCCACGTTGCGAGTGACATTCGTTCATCGAAGCTTCCATTCCTTTACGTAGCATTCCAATTCACGTTTGTCAAATCGATCTTAAAAGCATTCTAAGTTCTTAAGTTCTCGTGTTTCATCAAACACTACGTTATACATAGAAGAGAATTCCTTATGATTTCGTTCATTCTAAGTTCTTGGTGAAACTTAGAGCTCATCTACGTTTTTTTTGAAAATCAACACAATTTCACAATTCAACTTGTTTCATAAACAAACTTTTCATTCAAACTTACTGACATATAACTCTATATATGCCCATCATCAATACTCATATACCCCACCGGGTATAAGCTTTTACTTTCTTTCAAAAATTCATCATAACAACATGATCACATATCAACCGGGTATGAACTCAAACTTCTTCAGACAAACCACTTTTTGTCTTATCATCAATGAATTTTCAAAGCTATTCACTTTCTCTTTCAACGGCATGTCCACTTTAAAAACATTTTTCACTAATACTTCTTCAAACTGTAACATAACTTTTTCAAAGCTTTTAAAACCATACCTTTCTATTTTGAAAACATCAGAACTTATTTTTCCTTGCTGGTTGAGCGTGATGAATAAGAGCATTGAGCGGTGATAACTGCTTCATAAAAGTCTAGTGATTCAAGCCAGACTTTTGGATAGAAAGAATATTTTTGGTTTAAGCAAACGAACTGCTCTGATACCACTCTGTCACAGCCCGGTTTGGCAAATCCTTATCGGACCGTGACTTGGGGTTTGGATTAAATAAATATTAATAGAGTAGGGTTTTCAACTTATCTCATATATGAAGAAATATGAATTTCCAAGTATGAACGAGATCAAGGATAGGGCAAAATAACTTATATAAAGAGTTGATACGAAGGTTCGGACAAAACAGCAACTCTTACAAAGCTTTCAACAGGAATATCAAGAACTTAACATAGTAACAAACTATAACAGAGTTCAAGAGTTTGGCAGCGGAATAAAACGTGTGAGACATGCATATGGAGATGCATTCTCAAGGCGAACCAAAAATACTTCATACTACTCGACAAAAGATTCCGCTCAACTCCCGCTCAGTTCCATCACCCGCTCAACCTACACATTCAAAAACAAATATGCAGGGCTGAGTACAAAGATGCACTCAGTGGACACATGCCGAAAACATTTTACTTTACAAAATATTGTACTGCCCTCACCACAGTAAGACACAAGGGTTTTATTTGAAAAATGCCATGTTCTTACTAAATACATTTTCTCATTTCTCAAAGTCGTCTGGCCAGACATTTTTTTTCAATGTATATTCCAAGTCGGCTATGGATAACGCGTCGGGAGGGAGGCCTCCCTTCACCCGGACGCACGACAGATCGCAACCGGCGATTCAGAAGCTAAAGTGTACACAACCCTAGCTAGGATTTCCCCATCTCCTCGAGCCTAGGATCCGAATTCGTAGTCTGATCCTGTTGCCCCAGGCAACCCGAATGGACATATACAAAACATAAAATATTTTTGGCAGACAATATCGTATCTCAAAATTTGCGAAGAAACAAGACAAGAATAAAAGTAAAAGATTTTCATAAACCGCTTTTGGTTTATAAGAAAGCCCACCTCGAGAACTTAAAGTTCTTATGTCACTAGGGTTTTACTTTTCTGTTTCCTTTCTCCTTCGAGTCAAACCTTATCAACGTAAGAAACGAGATTTTAGCATATCATCATGCTTCGCAAGAATCATCGATCCGAACCAACGAACGTACTATCCTTTCAATCTTTCCTTAGTTCAAATCATTCGGCGTAACGTATGAATCTTGTTTTCATAACTAACTTCGTCACGTACTAACTTACTTCTCATCTTATGTATATATACTCAAATTCTACGTATTCACAGTGTTATTCTCATAAGTCTCAACTTCTCACGTATCATATCATATGATCCACATATCACGTATCATGAAACATCATATTTTCTTCATCTCATATTTTTCGATATTTCAATAATATATTCTTTTTTTTCGAAATTCTTAATTAATTCACATTATTATCATCATATATCAATAATATGACATCATATTCATCGTATACTACTTGTACATCACTATTTCATGCTTTTGTTATTTTCGAAATTATCATCTCATAATATTCCATATTTTTCCAAAAATTTCCACATAAAATCATACAATTTCAATCATGAATAACTATCATTATTTCATGCTCAAAACAACAATTAAAATTCATGTTTATCAACATATGGATTCTACATTATTTCGACCATGGTATATAATTTCATAACATGTCTATCTTTCTATAAAAATCATGATACATGCTTATAACTATCATATAAACGAATTTACTTAACAACGCAACATATAGCATATTTTTCACGTAAGTCACATATTTTTCGAAAGCATGTAACAAAACATATCATATATGAATTCCTAATATTTTTGCATAAAATAGTAAGAGTAGTAGGGTTTCTAACCTTCTATTTGTTTTCGGTCGACGTCAGCGACGTTTTTCTATCTACGATCGAAGAGAACCTTTGGGAACACTCTCTATTTTTTTCCTCTCTATTTTTCTTTCTATTTCTTCCTAATTTTTGGTTATAATGGTATAAAGGGGGTGGTCTCCTATTTATAGATGTTATAAAGTGTATTTAATCATTACTTTATAAAATATCTTAATATAAAGTCAAAAATTACAACTCCTTTAATCTTCTTAATTTTCGAACCATATGAGTTGTCCATGAGTCAATTTTGATCTTATCTTATACTTTAATTATCATATCTTATCTTTTTGAAATGATAACATATCTAGGTGTAAAAATCAAAATACAACTCATATCTTATCTTTTAAATTTTCGATCACCTCCTTTGGTTCATGAGACCATTATTTTATTTTATCCTATAGTTTATTATGTTATTTTATCATTTAATTAATGTATTTCATACTTATCATAGAATAAATAAATTATCACTTTATACAATATTTGTGTGTGTTTCGGCTATCTCTACAACCTTAGGATAAATTTTTATTTTTTTCTGTATCATATACTTTAATATTACCATATAATAATATCATATTTGAAAAGTTAAAATTTTCAACTTAGGATAAGGTGTCATTATCAAAGAGTTTTAAAAATGTTTCCAACCTTATTCTAAGTCCATAATTTCGGCTATTAAAGGACAAAACCATAGGTTACTTGTTTAATTTGATAACCATCTCTACTTTACACCTAATAATATCTTATCTTTATAATTATAACCCCTCATTAATTAAAGTATAATATTTATATCATTTTCACACTAAAAGGTCCAAATTTTCGGCCCCTATATATAATATATGCTATATATTTTATTTTCTTCCAATTAATAGCTATGTGACACAATATAGATCTTAGATGATAAAATAAATCATAGAAAAATTAATTAAGATCATTTCTATGTACTAAAGTAAAGTTATCGGCAACTAATTCGAATTTAAGAATAAGTTACCAAACTTTTATTCTTTTCATAACTAATATTATTTTCATGAATAATTACATAAATATAATGATCTTATATCATAAAATAAATTTTTGAAACAATTCTTAGCTAATTCCCCTAAGTTTCGAAAACTAGGGTTTTCTAGATTTAAATTTTCACAAAAATCCCATTCTTAACCTATTTTGTGAATTTCGAAATTTACATAATTTCTAGGAGATAAGATTGATCTAGAAATCATGATATTTATCAAGTATATAATTAAATAAAATATTACATAAAAATCATGCATTATTTTCGAAAATCACATAAAATATCACACTTTTTTCGAAACTTGCAAGCTAAGATTCAAAATAATATCTCCTATGATACTTATCATATTTCTACATATTTCAAAGAGATAATCATTATCCATGCTTAGTCATAACCTTATCTTATCCTTTTTATAAAAATATCATAGCATACTTATCACATAAAATGTCATTTTCAAACCTTATCCTATACACCTCATAAATTTGAAAATTATGCTTAGCTATACAAGATAATTATCTTATCATATACTACAAGATAAACATGACAACTCATCACATAAAATCAAGTGATCACATATTACATCACAAATTAATCACACATTCTCTAAATTTTCGAGAATTTCAAATAAATAAGGAAAAATATTTCTTTTTCTTCCTTAGTGTAAATAATATCCCACACATACTTAAAAACATATTTAGTTTCTATTAAAAATAATTTTGTTCGAATTTTTGAAAGAAAATTCGATTTACTCAAAATCGACAATTACCGACGTTCACTTTCATTCTCGTTTCTATCGTACTGTTCCTTTCTTTATTTTCGAAATTTTTAAGCCCAAAAATTCGGGTTGTAACAATGTTTCTGTTACCAAAGCAAATGGCGTACCTTGCACCTTGAGCACGGGGCACTTAGCCTTCCAATGCCCAGTCTCACCGCACTTGAAGCATTTGCCATTTTCCTTTGGCTTTTTCAAACCACTGGTAGAGCCATTTGTATTACTCCCACTCTTTTCTTTAGCCTTAGCATCTCTTGAATTCCACTTTACCTTTTCATCTTTCGATAAAATAGCGGTCTTCCTTGAGGTGCGACTATGATCGCATGCGTTTGCCCATTTTGCGTTCCTCCGTTACTAAATCCTCTTGCAATGAATCTAGAGTATTACTCTTTTCATAAAGGACTATTCCATAACTGAAGTTATCAAAAGACTTGGGCAAAGTGTTGAGGATTATATCGATTCTGACTATGTAATCAATATTTCCTCCAACCAACTCGAGCTCTCCGAAGAGATTGATCATTTGCTCTACATGGTCATACACTGAATTGCATTCCATCATTGAACTTGACATAATTAATTTTATCAAATTATGACTAGCGATTCTGTCCGACTCCCCATACGATTTCATGAGATTTAGCCATATAGTGGTTGCATCATTCATCTCTTGAAGCTGGAGTTGCAAGGACTCGCTCATGGTGACCAAAAGAAGGCACTTTGCCATTTTGTTAGATTTGTCTCATTTCTCGTGCTCCTTGCGCTCCTCATCGGTAGATGAATCATCGAGGGAGGTTGGACGGGGTGTAGTGAGTACCAATAAATTTTCTTCGACAGTGAGAACAATCTCAATGTTTCATTTCCACTCGATAAAATTTGGACCGGATAGAGGGTTTTGTGCGAGCATATTGATAATCGGTGTAAGAGACATATCTGAAAAGTAATGTAAACACATAAGCATACGATCGCACATAATTCGTAACAATAATATTGTAACCTTTTGATAAAACAATATTAATTGAAACCTCCAATCGCCCAAGGAATTCAACATACAAGCCGTGCGTGTGGATCGCGTTTACACATGAACCCCCGACCGTAATAAAATATACCTTTAGTCGCTTAATTTCAATCCATGTCAACTTATCCTTATGATAAATGAAATTAATGATTGGACCTTACTAGACCACATCACTATCGCGAGAAGGGACTTCGCGAGAAGTTGTACTTGAGGTGATGCCTAAGGAATGATCACAATTTTGACAGCAGATAATGAATTCATAGAATTGGCATACTCACTCGGACCATACCGCTTCCAATTCAAAATCTTTAGTCATCTCATTTTAAATCTATCTCTAGAGAACTTATCAAAATCGCATATGCAAGCCACGCTTGTGGACGTTTACACATGAAACTCCCACTTCTCAATAGATTAAAATATTTTATTTAGAAATCTCATCTAACAAACTTGTGATAAATAGTGCAAGCAAGCCACATGTGTGGACGTTTACTCACAGTGCGTACCACTTTGTTTAGAGATCAAAAAGTGGAGGTTTTGACATCTTTAATTTAAAAAATTAATATGTCGGGTTTCTTGCTTAGTCTTTTGTTTCAAAAGGTTTGTCCATGCAGATCACGTAATCCTAGCATGCTTTCTATAGAACTCAACATGTAAAACATGCTCGCAGAATTCTAAAACATGTTGCAAACCGCGATAAACCTAGCATGCTTGCTATATGCATCCAATCACGAAAACATATTACATATTTATCTACGTAATTAAACATACATAGCATGCTTCTGTATAATTTAAACATCCACGACATGCTTTGAACGATAAAAATAAAATAAATTCGTTCATCGCGGCCCACTCGTGGTTCCTGTACTTCCCTGCCTAATTTATTACATAAAATGTCACGCCCCCACTCCGGATAACCCGGTCTAGAGGGTGACTAATACTAGGAATAGTATTATAGGACAAATTGACCAAGATAAGTGGTCGAATTGGTTATAAACAAGCATGCATAATATGGCATAAGATATTATCCCAATAATTCAAAAGGTTTAGGCCATCAGACCCAAAGATTTAACCGTGATCTGATGAACCTCAATAGTACGACAGTAGACATAATGTTTAAGAGTTTAGAGTTTAGCAGAGGAAAATGTGTGAATACATATATGACGATATGTATTCAAGGCAAAACCAAATCCTAAATAAACGATCGAGGACACTGACTCCCCAACACCTCCATCATCACCATCAGAGCTCAACCGCACATTTAAAACAAACATGCGGTGGCTAAGTACAAGAAATTGCACTCGGTGGACTCATGCGAAAACATTTGATAATATTTGAATTCTGCGCTAATATCGAGTAAGTCATGGGTTTTAGTTAAAATACCTCAGGCTTACCAAATCATTCGGTCAGTAAACATAGCTCGCCGAGCATTTTCTTGGTGTGTATGGTCCATATCTCATAGTCACAATACATAATAATAATAAATAATAAGCGTCGAGAGGAGGCCTCCCATCTACGACGCCGTGACCGGCCGTAATCCCGTACAGGACACAGTCACTCTCTGCAAGCATATGTTAACATAGCGTATAGTTCCAACCTTCACGCCAATCCTAGCTAGGCATTTATCATCCGGCACAGGACCCGACATTAAAAAGGTTGGGTGCTACCACAACAATTGATATAATAGTTCCAACCATCTCCACAGCCCTACCCGGGCATAACAGATAGGATCAATAAACAAAACGAAATATTTTTGGCAGGTAATGCAGTAAAACATTTGATAACAGTTGTAGATAAGTACTGTAAATAAACTCATTTGGTATGATAGTAAAGTCACATTTTTGAAGATAAGAAGCCCACATTAGTGAGGTAAGAAAAGGAGCCCACATTAGTGAGGTAAGAAAAGGAAGCCCACCTGGACTATGGTTTGTTGTAAATCGAATCGTAGGTTTGATCGTTCGTCACAATCCAGTTGCCGCGTTTGCGTCCACACCTTTACGAAAAAGCGAGGTTTTAGTACGTCGCTCAAGTCTTTCGAGACTTTCAAAAGATAACTTCGATATTTTATATCGACGTGAGTTGAATTCCTCAAATGAATTCGTATGTTTTCAAACACGTTATTTAATTCAATTGTTCTCGATTCCTCGAGATACGTTCAACTATTTCGCTTAACGCCCCGCTTAAACGTTTTAACGTATGAGCACGTTTCTCGATATAAGGATTTCATTTGTGAAATCCTTTCTTGCTAATGAGGTATTATACTCACTTAGCACATCTTACGTGCATTGGCGTATTTATCGAACGTATAATCGTATGTTTGACTTTAAAAGTCAACGAAGTCAACACGGTCAACAAAGTCAACGATTTTGACTTTCAAATAGTAATTTCTTAGTATTTCGTCTTATAAATCGAATTTGATCGATTTGAAAACGTAAAGTCCTAACTCTCGATTTATCACGTAAATCAAGGACTTATAAATAATTTTGCATTTATTAAACCTTTTAATAATTAGAAAAGCGTATTTTCGATTTTTAAAACGTTAACAACCTATCGTTTGTTTTAAACATAGTAAACTATGTTTATAAAATTTTTATAATTTCCAAAATATGTCCAGAATATAAATAGACATATATTTTATTAATAAACTGATTTAAAAAGGATTTTAACCCTTTTTAATTATCGAAATTTTCGATAATTAGCTTAAAAATACTAAATGACTTTTGATAATTTTTCTAAATTAATATAGTGTATTATTATACACTATGGTCCAGAATATAATTTATAAGATCCATATGATATTGTTTGTCATTTATTAGTATATTTACATATATATACATTTCGGTAATTCCATATAATATGGAATAATTATCCAAAATTTCCAAAATTAATATACACATAGTATAATATCCCAACATCAATATATATCATTAATATAACCTATAGTCCATCATAAGCATTCATTCCACAATATATAACAATATTCACGGTAATTTCGATTTAATTACCCAATAATTATCAAACAATTTCTAAAATTCTAATTAAATCACAACATGATTAAACATTATATTATAACATTGTAACATCATAATATCAACCAAACCAATTGAAATCATCACCATATGGAGCATACATGCTCTCGGCTTTTTGATTTAATTTTGGTATTTGGTTTTCAAAATTTCCAACAATTATATACTATGCTTATATACTATAGTATAGTAATATAACATCATTTAATAATCAAAACCAATTAAATCATCACCTTATTGAGCACATAGCTCACGGTTTTTTTGATAATATTGGTATTTGATTTTTCCAAAAATTCTAATAATTATACACTATGTTTATACATCATAATACAACATTATAACATTAAAACATTCATTAAAACCAAATTAAATCATCACCATACTTAGGCTCAAAGCCTTCGGTTTTTTTGATTTAATTTTGATAATTGATTTCCAAAAATCCCAACAAAATCATACAACACATAAACAATATATTAAAGTATTAATATACTATTGTATGATCAAAATAAAATCATACATCAACATTCATGTATATAAATGCTCACGGTATTTTTAAATAAATAAACATATGGTTTCCAAAAATTCTAAATAAATCATATAACATATAAACAATACATTAAAGCATTAATATGTCATCACAAGCTTAAAATAAAATTATACACTATGGTAAGGTCATGTGTATCTCACGGCATTTTCAAAATAAAAGCACTGGGCTTTCCAAATTTTTCAAATAACATACTATAGTCTTAAATCATAACATAGATCAATAATACATGCTTAGAATATCCTAAGAAGCATTCGGTCCTTACTAGCTATTTTATAACATTTTCGAAAATTATTTTAAACAAGATCTATGGTTCGAAAATTTCATAAACAAGTTAGATCCATTCTAAATTTTAATCAACAACACCATATGTTTATTCTAACATTTATTCACATATTTGGAAATAAAAATCATCAAGAACAATATATCTCATGCTCAAGAACATTAAAACACATATGTATACATAAATAGAACATTCGAACATACATATATATACACAAGAGCATGCTCGATTTTTTTTCTGGAATAATGATGATATAATCGGTACTTAAGGTCCATGTTTACCTTTGAATGATATAGGTTCACAAGATTATGGTATGGTATCAAGGTTTGGGAGAAGAAATGGAGAAGAAGAAGAAGATGAAGCTTTCAAAATGGAGAGGGAGGCTCGGCTGTTGCAGGTTTTTGGGGAGAAAAATGGAGAGTGTTTGATATGTGTGAGAGTGTATAATGAGGGAAGGAAGTGAAGAGCCCTTCCTATAGCCTCTCTCCCCCCCCTCCAATTTACACGGCACCCACACTCATCCCCAATGGGGAGAGTTGCAGCCCAATGATGAGGGGTGTAGTGATCATTAGGCTAGTGTTAAAGGTGTCCATGCATTGGTCCAAATAAAAGTGAATCCCATGCCTTGTTTAAAGGGGTGCAGCCGGCGGTTTTAGGGGTGTTTAGGGGTGGTTTAATTTCATTTAATCCTTAATACAAGATATATATATCATACATGATCATAGATGTATAATACAAGTCATTAAAATAATTAAAACCAACATATTGCATATTTTCGAAAATACCGATTGGAATTAGGAAAAATAGGAATAAAATGTAAATCACATCTATTATTGATACTCATGTCATTTTCGTTCCAAATATACACATATATCATAATATATGATTTAGATATTAAATATTAGCATAGGATAAAATTATAGCATTAATTTATGCATATGAAACCCTAATTTCAAAAATTAGGTTTCGAAAATTATTAATGTGCAGAATCGATTTTTAATGTTCCAAAAACTGATTTCATAGCTTAATAACACTCATATATATCATAATATATAGTTTAGATACCATATGATAATTTAATAGTGTCATTTCATGTGAAAAACCAAAGTTTATAAACTTAGGGTTTTCGAAAATTTTAATACCAAAGCATCGAATTTTAATAACTGAAAATTCGATTTTAATAATTAATAATACTGGAATTATATAAAATAATAATAGGAAATTAATTATTATAATTTCTGAGCATTAAACTCATTTTACAAAACGCGTCTCTAGACGTTGGCGTCAAAACGTCTCAAAGCGTTCAAAATCGACTCATCTCAAATGGTGGTAGTAAGCTCGCACTTACTTTATAAATATATTCCTTTTAACGAGAATTAAGATGGAAATTAATTCCAAGCTTTACACCGTAGATTTCCATAAAAGTCGACTTCGATACGCTGTTGACGTTAAAATAATCGTCGTATCATTTCATAAATTTCATTTCCGTAATTCACAATCCTTAGTGAATTATAAAAGAATTCGCTATAGCGATATAGTATCGAAATCACAATATTCGATGTCGTCAAAATTATATACTGTGAAAACCCTAATTACGGGTTTAGAATACCGTAATAAATGACGTTCGTTTCTTTCGAATATTACATTCCACCCCCCTTACGAAAAATTTCATCCCGAAATTTGTATACCTTTAGAAAAAAAAAATCGGGTATCGTTCTTTTATCGCTTCTTCAAGTTCCCACGTGGCTTCTTCTTGTCCGTGGTGTCTCCACAGCACTTTGACTAACGGAATTGACTTGCTCCGTAGCTGTTGGACTTTATAGTCGAGGATTGCCATTGGTTCCTCTTCGTAGCTCATGTCGGGCTTGAGAATCACGTCGTCTTGGTGGATCACGTGCTTAGGATCTTGAACGTATTTTCGAAATTGCGACACGTGAAAACATTATGCACATTTCCTGGGTTTGGCGGAAGAGCCAACCCAGTAAGCTCTTGGACCTATCCTCTCTAGGATCTCATAAGGTCCTATAAAGCGGGGTCTCAACTTCCCTTTTAGTCCGAATCTGACTATCCCCTTTGATGGAGAGACCTTAAGAAACACTTTGTCTCCATCTTCAAATCGTAGTTCGGATCTACGCGTATCGGCATAAGATTTTTGCCTATCTTGAGCCTCTTTGATTCTCATCCTAATTTGTCGGACGATCTCGATCATCTCGTTTACTGCATCAGGCCCTATGACCTTTCTCTCACCGACTTCATCCCAATAAGAGCGGTGATCTACACTTTTTGCCATACAAGGCTTCGTATGGGGCCATGTCGATCGTCGCTTGGTAGCTATTGTTGTAGGCAAACTCAATCAGAGGTAAAATATCTTCCCATTTTGCACCTTGATCCAGTATTACTGTTCTAAGCATATCCTCTAACGTTTGGATCGTTCTTTCTGATTGCCCATCCGTTTGTGGATGAAATGCCGTACTGAAATTGAGTTTAGTACCCAATTCTCTCTGCAAGCTAACCCAGAACCTGGATGTGAATTTGGAGTCTCGATCAGAGGTAATAGATTTTGGCACTCCATGTAATCGTATAATTTCCTTAACGTACAGCTGGGCCAACTTATCAGATCCATAAGTGCTTTGAATAGGTAGGAAGTGAGCACTCTTGGTAAGTCTATCCACAATTACCCATATGGCTGTGTTTCCTCTTTTCGATTTGGGTAAGCTTGTAACGAAATCCATCGTTATATCGTCCCATTTTCACTCAGGGATTTCCAATGGTTGCAACTTTCCATAAGGTCGTTGATGTAACGCCTTCACCTGTTAGCAAACAAGACAAGGCGTTCTACTTAAAGATGCTACGTCTCGTTTCATGCCTTCCCACCAAAATTTTTCCTTCTGGTCTTGGTACATTTTAGTATTGCCTGGGTGGGCGGTGTAGGGTGTATCGTGAGCCTCACTCAGGATTTCATTTTGAAGCTCTGCGTCGTCGGGACGATACCTACCTTCAAACAATAAGGCGTTGTCGGCGCTCTGAAGTTCTTAAATCCTCCAGACCTTATCCTTTGTCTGATCTTTTCTAACTTTTCCTCCATCCTTTGTCTCTCGACAATTCTTTTTCTTAGATCAGATGTCAGTGTGATTGTAGCGATATAGCTTACAATTGTCTTGAGTGGTTTAACCAGTTCAATCTTCATTCTTCCAAACTCTTCAACGAGTTTTTCCTCATGTACAAAGAGACAGCCTAACTTGGTATGGCTCTTACGACTCAAGGCGTCAGCTACTACATTCGCTTTGCCCGGGTGATAGTTAATACCACAGTCGTAATCTTTCACTAATTCAAGCCATCTTCTTTGTCTCATATTCAGATCTCTTTGTTCGAAGAAGTACTTCAAACTTTTATGATCCGTGAAGATCTCACATCTCACACCATAGAGATGGTGTCTCCAAATTTTCAGTGCATGAACTACAGCTGCTAATTCCAAATCGTGGGTTGGGTAGTTCAGTTCGTGAGGTCTGAGTTGTCGGGATGCATAAGCTATCACTTTTCCTTCTTGCATTAAAACACAACCCAGTCCAGTCTTAGATGCGTCGGTATAGACCACATACCCCTTATCCGCTTCTGGGATTGCTAGAACTGTGCATCGTCAATTTTTCTTTGAGTATTTGAAAACTGCCTCGCACTCATCATCAATTGAACTTGATTCCTTTCCGAGTAGTCGGGTTATTGGCCTTGCAATTTTGGAGAATCCTTCGATGAATCTCCCATAGTAACCACTAATCCTAGGAAACTTCTAATCTCGTCTTTGAGTCTTTGGTGATTTCCATTCTTGCACGGCCTCTACTTTGGGTGGATCTACTTTTATACCTTCGTGAGACACGATGTGTCCAAGGAACATAACTTCCTTCGGCCAAAACTCACATTTGCTAAACTTAGCAAAGAGTCTTTAAATCTCTCTCGGGGTTTGCAAACCGTTCAGATGTTCCTATGATCATCTTCATTCTTTGAGTAAATAAGGATATCATCTATGAAGACTAAAACAAATTTATCCGAAATGGATGAAATACTACATTCATGAGGTCCGTGAATACGGTGGTGCATTGGTTAATCCGAATGGCATAACTATGAACTCATAGTGGCCATATCTGTTGAATGCGGTCTTAGGTACATCCTCGAGACCGTATTTTCAGGCGATGGTATCGACTTAAGATCAATTTTAGAGAATACACCCGCCTCGCAATTGATCAAACGGGTCATCAATTTCGGTAAAGGGTATTTGTTCTTTAGTGTCATCTTATTTAGCTCTCTATAATCGATGCACATCCTCAAAGAACCATCATTCTTCTTAACAAACAAAACAGCGCCCCAAGGTGAAACACTCGCCTAATGAATCCTAGATCCAAAAGCTCTTGGATTGGATTTTCACTCTTCTAGTTCCTTTGGGGCCATCCTATAGGCGCCTTCGACCCGGGCTGATCAGGGCCCAAGTCGATGGTAAACTCTAGTTGTCTCATCGGGAGGTAGTCTGGTAGATTTTCGGAAATCGTCCAAAATTCTTGGACAACTTTAATGTCTTCTACCCGCTTGGGTTTATCTTCTTCGTTCAAATAAACAAGGAATGCATGGCATCCCTTACGGTTCATCATCCTCCAGCTTGAGTCTTTGATACTATGAATCCTTCTCCCCATGCCGATCCCGTGGAAATGCGTAGCTTCTTGTCGAGAAAGTGGAGCGAAATTTTCCTTTCCTTACAGAGAATCGTGGAATGATTCTTAGCTAACGATCCATTCCTAGGATTATGTCTACATCATCCATGGGTATTATGTTTAGATCGTTAGCCGAACCTTAGTGATCCTAATGTCAACTCTAGGTTCGAGCGTAGTGTGTAATACCATAATCCCTCCTATAGGCGATGAGATTCTCATATCACGCTCGACTTTTCGGACCTAAGGCCCAAAGATTTCTACGCATGATTTTGCAATAAAGAATGCGAAGCACCCGATCGAACAAGATTATAACGGTAGGTTGAGGAGAACTCCCATACCGCCAAGTTTCCTTGGTTCATTAGATTCTGCCGCCCTGTCAGGCGTAGGCTCTTACTCGAGCCTACCGAGGCCGACGGGCGCTGGTCTGGTTGATTCGGGCCGCCTTGCGCTTTGTTGTTGTCATTCTTGGCATTGGCGCGGTGGTCGAGCCGCCGCTATTGCGGTGGTTCTTTGCCATCGCCGAGATTTATTTTGCTGCCGCCGCCGCCATTGTTTGCTGTTGAGTTGTTGTTGAGGTGGGGTTGTTGCCACCGGAGTTGCTAGGGTTGGGGCTGAAACCGCTGTGGCGGTGGGTTGAAGTCAGATAGCCCTTAATGGCCGAGCATTGCCCGGTTGGTTCGGCCTTGCATTCAAGCGTGACCGGGCAATTGTTGGCGTAATGCCCGTTGCCCGCGCTTAACAACTCACCACGTTTGCCGTGCACACACCCTTGTGTGTTCTATGGCATCGAGGGCATTGAGGTGTCCTCAACTGCTTCTGTGGTCCCTTGATGGTGGAGCATGTCGCTGCTCTCTTCCGCCTTTGTCCTTGTGGCGCCGCGTTTCCTTGCACACGGGCGCTTGTGACTCAGCGCCCCATAGCTCCCGCGGTTGTTATTCCAGCGGTTGGGTTCCCATTTCCCTTCCTCTATCCGGCGATTGTGTGTCCGAGACGACACCGACTTATTCTCGGTCATGGTCGCCTAATGTCTAAAGCTCGTGCGAGAGCTTCATGTAGGATAGGTCTCCATGGCGGCAAGAGACATCGTATCTCCATTCTTAGCCCCGACCGAACTTTTCCGACATTTTCAAGTCGGTGTCCACGATTCGGTGCATATCTCGACATCTCGAGAAAGTGCGATCATAGTCGGTCACACTATCCTTTCTTGTTTTAGCAGTGAAACATTCCCGCCCTTTTCCTCTTATAGCTCTTAGAATGTACTTTTCATACAGCTCCTCTTGAAATCCTCCCACGAGAATTCCTCGAGTTGTTCAAATGAAAAGTCTTCTTCCGGCCTCCCACCGAAGTCGGTGGTCCAATCGGTGGAAGGTAACACACACGGCCTTTCCGTGTCGTGCATCTTAAAGGTAAAATCCGCTCAATGGCCCTAACCCATTGTTCGGCTTCTTCCCAAGTTACCTTTCGTTAAAGGCAGAGGAGGGTTCTCTTAGAAACATTTCTTCGATCCCGCGATCGGGTTGAGGTGGAGGTGGTGGTTGGGAATATCTTACGGCTCTTGCTGGGGATCCTACCCTTCCTCTCGCCTTCCCGACCTCGACCCTCGGGTTCTTGCTCCGGATTTCTTCCTGAGGCATCTCGCTATAGAAAACAAGTAATCATTAGGCACTTATTCTTTCACAACCCAACATATACCAACACTATTATGGCCTTATTGCAAAACGATTCTAAACAGAATATCACTCTTAACAAACATAACTTGCCGCAAAAGCCCTATCAGGGTCATGTATATATATATATATCCAAAATTCACTGCCATAGGCAGGATGTTCAATACCAACGATTGTACAAAAAAAAGAAAAATAAAACATAAGTCCCGGCCCACACGGCCTTCCAAAAGTTAAGGTTCTAAGTCCATCACTAAAAATTTAAACATAGGAAAAGGAAAACAACTGAAGCTTAAACACAAAAAATCTCCTTATGCTTCATCGTGGTCTACATCATGCGCCCTCCCACCGTCCGTCCTCCTCGGGATCTTCCTCCTCCTGAGTCGCCCTCATTGTCGAAATGTCCATGCGGGCGGTCCCACAGATGGATCGGCTCCATCGCTTCCACCATCGGTATGTCTCGCAGGGTTAAAGCGTTCGTCGCGTTCACCCGATGCTCGTAGTCGTGGCGGATCGGGCCGTAGCCATCTGCGACATCTGTTACCCTCATCCGTCTTTGTCCGACGAGAAGTGCTCGATTGGTGGTACTAGTGGGACCATAGGTGGTGGAGGTACTTGGTGGACGTCTGGTGTCCGGCAGTAAGGGTGGGAATACCGGCTCTCCCAAGGCTCTGGGCGGCCGCCTCTCTAAGCGGGCGAGCCTTCCTCGTCAAAATGGAAAGGAGGCACGACCGGGTCAATCTGCCTCGGAACCTCTGTGTATAGCCACTCGCGACTCATCCCGCCAGTATACTCTCGGGGAGGAGGTAGGGTCCTCCGGTCTTTGCCCGTAAATCCAGTACACGTAAGTCGGTGACTCACGAACTGGGCAAATCTCACGATATCTCGGGCATACCCATCCCAGTGCGGGGAGTATCGCTAGAAAGGCGCGGATGCCGTCATGTCGATCACGCCGTGGGCTCGGGCGTCTCCAAAGACGGAGGTAATATGCCAAAACTCACCCAAGTCTTCCCCAAGACACATCCAATTTGGAGCGATAAATACTCACCTCCTCCTCCGGGGTGGGGTGTGGTCCAATCCTCCTCCTCGCGAGATATCTCATCCCTCCATCCGTCACGAACAAAACTAACATAAGTCGACTATCGTCGTCTCAAAGCGAAAAGGATAACTTAAGCGTAGCGTGAAGCAACTAGATAATGTCAAGCAAGTCTATAAGGTAGGCAACATCATACTGCACAATACATACCACAACTTACCTTCTTAGTCTTACCCAAACGTATACATAAGCCAAAACATCTTAATATAAGCTACGAGATCCTTATCCTATACCAAACACTCGAACTAGAGTTCAACGGACTCTATCATATTCTGGAGGCAGTATTAGGAATTCTGTTCTTCATAACAAATTAAGATCAGTATGTTAGGAGTACGCATGGTGAAAACCATACATAAATCGGAGTCCTAACGAGAGATCTAGCTAAAACAAATTTACTGCGCAATGCAGGAAATTTGCGCGATCGTGTAAATTGTAAATCGAGGCGTATGTCGACGTGTCGTCTACCATCTTCGGGTTTTAAGTTGAGGCTGAACATTCTGAAGCCGTAAGTGACGTCCACATCATGATTTGTGTCGATGTTCACTCATGTCGAAGTAGCGATGAAGTGTCGACGTCGTTCATCTTTAAGGTTGAGGTCGCCCTTGTTCATCCTTCTCGCTCGTCTTTCGTCGTTCGAGCTCGAGGCCATTATTACTTTCATTATTCCTATCGTTCTTTGTTCTCGTAAGGAAAAAAAAAGAAGTTCGTACTTCTATGTTCTTTCACGATATATGAACATGCTCCTTAGAGTCTAAGTTCGTCTTATGATAACATATCGTTCACCATAAATAAAAATTTTGAAAGTTGGAATAAGGTCTCAATTGAAAATTTTTGAAATACGATTTCACATAACCATCATAATCAACTTATATGCATATCAAATATGGATTCATTCATCCCATGTTGATCATTCAACTAGTACCACCATGTACTTTCATATCAATACTCAAGTATTTGCATTAGTTCAACCAAAAGTATTTTGGAAAAATTTTCTGCTCAACTTTCATTTTCATCATAAAAATTATCATCATAACCAAATCTTTCAAAAGTCCTTCCAATTGTTCAATCATGTAAAAATTTCCATTTCATGGTTTCGAGAAAGGAATGCAGTTACCTTTTTCCCGGTTGAGCTCGATGTGATGGAGTGTTGAGGGAGTCGGTGGGTTACTAGAAGTCCGATGACTCGACTGAACTTAGAATAAAAAGATTTTGGGTTTACAAAGAGTAAAAGAGCTCGATACCACTCATCACGCCCCACTCCGGATAACCCGGTCCAGAGGGTGACTAATACTAGAATAATATTATAGGACAAATTGACCAAGATAAGTGGTCGAATTGGTTATAAACAAGCATGCATACTATGGCATAAGATATTATCCCAATAATTCAAAGGTTTAGCCATCGCACCCAAAGATTTAACCGTGATCTCATGAACCTCAATAGTACGACGATGAGACATAATGTTTAAGAGTTTAGAGTTTAGCGGAAAGTGTGTGAATACATATATGACGATATGTATTCAAGGCAAAACCAAATCTAAATAAGCGATCGAGGACCTTTGACTCCTCAACCTGACCTCCATCATCACCATCGAGCTCAACCGCACATTTAAAACAAACATGCGAGGCTAAGTACAAGAAATTGCACTCGGTGGACTCATGCGAAAACATTTGATAATATTTGAATTCTGTTTAATATCGAGTAAGTCACAAGGGTTTTAGTTAAAATGCCTCAGGCTTACCAAATTATTTTCGTCAGAACATAGCTCGGCCGAGCATTTTCTTGGTGTGTATGGTCCATATCTCATAGTCACAATACATAATAATAATAAATAATAAGCGTCGAGAGTGAGGCCTCCCATCTACGACGCCGTGACCGTGCCGTAATCCCATACAAAGACACACTCACTGCAAGCATATGTTAACACAACAGATAGTTCCAACCTTCACGCCAATCCTAGCTGGGCATTTATCATCCGGCACGGGACCCGACATTAAAAAGGTCATGCTACCACAACAATTGATATAATAGTTCCAACCATCTCCACAGCCCTACCCGGCATAACAGATAGGATCCATACACAAAGCGAAATATTTTGGCGGTGTAATGCAAGAAACATTTGATAACAGTTGTAGATAAGTACTGTAAATAAACTCATTTGGTATGATAGTAAAGTCACATTTTGAAGATAAGAAGCCCACATTAGTGAGGTAAGAAAGGAAGCCCACCTGGACTATGGTTTGTTGTAAATCGAATCGTAGGTTTGATCGTTCGTCACAATCCCGATTGCTGCGTTTCCACACCTTTACGAAAAAGCGAGGTTTTAGTCGTCGCTCAAGTCTTTCGAGACTTTCAAAGATAACTTCGATATTTTATATCGACGTGAGTTGAATTCCTCAAATGAATTCGGTATGTTTTCAAATACGTTATTTAATTAAATTGTTCTCGTTCCTCGAGATCGTTCAACTATTTCGGTTTAACTTATAAAACTAAACGTTTTAACGTATGAGCACGTTTCTCGATATAAGGATTTCATTTGTGAAATCCTTTCTTGCTAATGAGGTATTATACTCACTTAGCACATCTTACGCGCATTGGCGTATTTATCGAACGTATAATCGTATGTTTGACTTTAAAAGTCAACGGTCAACACTGGCCGACAAAGTCAACGATTTTGACTTTCAAATAGTAATTTCTTACTATTTCGTCTTATAAATCGAATTTGATCGATTTGAAAACTTAAAGTCCTAACTCTCGATTTATCACGTAAATCAAGGACTTATAAATAATTTCGCATTTATTAAACCTTTTAATAATTAGAAAAGCGTATTTTCGATTTTTAAAACGTTAACAATCTATCGTTTGTTTTAAACATAGTAAACTATGTTTATAAAATTTTTATAATTTCCAAAATATGTCCAGAATATAAATAGACATATATTTTATTAATAAACTGATTTAAAAAGGATTTTAACCCTTTTTAATTATCGAAATTTTCGATAATTAGCTTAAAAATACTAAATGACTTTTGAAAAAATTTCTAAATTAATATAGTGTATTATTATACACTATGGTCCAGAATATGAATTTATAAGATCCATATGATATTGTTTGTCATTTATTAGTATATTTACATATATATACATTTCGGTAATTCCATATAATATGGAATAATTATCCAAAAATTTCCAAAATTAATATACACATAGTATAATATCCCAACATCAATATATATCATTAATATAACCTATAGTCCATCATAAGCATTCATTCCACAATATATAACAATATTCACGGTAATTTCGATTTAATTACCCAATAATTATCAAACAATTTCTAAAATTCTAATTAAATCACAACATGATTAAAAATTATATTATAACATTGTAACATTGTAGGGTGAAAGTGAATAAAAGTCGAGAGCTTGCAGACCTAGAAAAGAAAAAGAAGAAATTCTACCATGAGGGGTTCGGCCCTGTGGGTGCCGCCTTTCCCACGGACGACCGCACTCGCCGTGAACACACTGCCGGTTGCGACCTTCCCTGCACGTCGAGGAACCTCCAATCATCTCGGCGCTTGGTAAGGTCTGCTGATCCGAGGCCACGATGCAGATCCGGTGAAGCTACGGATCCGGTGGCGCAGCGGATCCGGTGGACGCTTCTGAGATCCGAGGCCACGCTACGCATCCGAGTCGACTCATGGGAAATGGACAAGCGACTAACGAAACTTCTCCGCCGTGCTCCTCCACCATATTTGAAAGCGGTACTTCCTCTCCCATCACAGCCCCACGCCTTTCTCGCTTTCGGTGTTTCTAGCGAATCCCATGTGACAACATCTTTAGTCCACCCAATGTCGCGCCACGCCTCTCGCGTTATGCGTTGCTTCCACCACGGCACCCCAAATCAAAGGAAATAGATTGTTCTGTAGGTTAGAGTTTCTCTCTAGCGAAAATCGCTAGTTCCTTGCATACACATCGTCGGCGATCACCTTCGGGAGTTGTCATCTCCATTGCGAGCTTTACCACCATCTTCGCCCAATGGCGGCGATTCGAGAACTTCGTCCGGTTAGGCGGCTGTATACATTGATGATTATTCACATTTGGGTCTAATTTTTTGTTTGAGTTTGGTTGAAGATCTGATACTTGAGCTCCAGTCAAGAGGCACCACCTCCTTCTCCGGCTACTGGTGACGAGTCGGCCAACCTTATGTTTTGACCCTTATATCTTTTATGACCCCACCCCTTGTCTTATCTTTGTGAGAAGATTGTATCCCCCTTGGGCATGCCCGAGTTCAGTTTGTAACATGTCTTTATCCGTTTTATGTTATTTGGTACGTTTTGACCAAAAAAAATAAAAAAAATATCAACCAAACCAATTGAAATCATCACCATATGGAGCATACATGCTCTCGGCTTTTGATTTAATTTTGGTATTTGGTTTCAAAATTTCAACAATTATATACTATGCTTATATACTATAGTATAGTAATATAACATCATTTAATAATCAAAACCAATTAAATCATCACCTTATTGAGCACATAGCTCACGGTTTTTGATAATATTGGTATTTGATTTTCCAAAATTCTAATAATTATACACTATGTTTAAACATCATAATACAACATTATAACATTAAAACATTCATCAAACCAAATTAAATCATCACCATACTTAGGCTCGAGGCCTTCGGTTTTTTGATTTAATTTTGATAATTGATTTCAAAAATCGACAAAATCATACAACACATAAACAATATATTAAAGTATTAATATACTATTGTATGATCAAAATAAAATCATACATCAACATTCATGTATATAAATGCTCACGGTATTTTTAAATAAATAAACATATGGTTTCAAAAAATTCTAAATAAATCATATAACATATAAACAATACATTAAAGCATTAATATGTCATCACAAGCTTAAAATAAAAATTATACACTATGGTAAGGTCATGTGTATCTCACGGCATTTTTCAAAATAAAAGCCTAGGGCTTTCCAAAATTTTTCAAATAACATACTATAGTCTTAAATCATAACATAGATCAATAATACATGCTTAGAATATGCTAAGAAGCATTCGGTCCTTACTAGCTATTTTATAACATTTTCGAAAATTATTTTAAACAAGATCTATGGTTCGAAAATTTCATAAACAAGTTAGATCCATTCTAAATTTTAATCAACAACACCATATGTTTATTCTAACATTTATTCACATATTTGGAAATAAAAATCATCAAGAACAATATATCTCATGCTCAAGAACATTAAAACACATATGTATACATATATAGAACATTCGAACATACATATATATACACAAGAGCATGCTCGATTTTTTTTGGAATAATGATGATATAATCGGTACTTAAGGTCCATGTTTACCTTTGAATGATATAGGTTCACAAGATTATGGTATGGTATCAAGGTTTGGGAGAAGAAATGGAGAAGAAGAAGAAGATGAAGCTTTCGAAAATGGAGAGGAGGCTCGTCATTGCGAGGTTTTGGGAGAAAATGGAGAGTGTTTGATATGTGTGAGTGTATAATGAGGATGGAAGTGAAGAGCCCTTCCTATAGCCTCTCTCCCCCAATTTACACGGCACCCACACTCATCCCCAATGGGGAGAGTTGCAGCCAATGATGAGGTGTAGTGATCATTAGGCTAGTGTTAAAGGTGTCCATGCATTGGTCGAATAAAAGTGAATCCCACGCGCTTGTTTAAAGGGTGCGGCCGGCGATTTTAGGGGTGTTTAGGGGTGGTTTAATTTCATTTAATCCTTAATACAAGATATATATATCATACATGATCATAGATGTATAATCAAGTCATTAAAATAATTAAAACCAACATATTGCATATTTTAAAAATACCGAGTTGGAATTAGGAAAAATAGGAATAAAATGTAAATCACATCTATTATTGATACTCATGTCATTTTCGTTCCAAATATACACATATATATCATAATATATGATTTAGATATTAAATATTAGCATAGGATAAAATTATAGCATTAATTTATGCATATGAAACCTAATTTCAAAATTAGGTTTGAAAATTATTAATGTCGTAATCGAGTTTTAATGTTCCAAAAACTGATTTCATAGCTTAATAACACTCATATATATCATAATATATAGTTTAGATACCATATGATAATTTAATAGTGTCATTTCATGTGAAAACCAAAGTTTATAAACTTAGGGTTTCGAAAATTTTAATAATTAAAGCATCAATTTTAATAACTGAAAATTCGATTTTAATAATTAATAATACTGGAATTATATAAAATAATAATAGGAAATTAATTATTATAATTTCCCGAGCATTAAACTCATTTTACAAGCGTCTCTAGGCGTTGGCGTTAACGTCTCAAACGTTCAAAATCGACTCATCTCAAAATGGTGGTAGTAAGCTCGCACTTACTTTATAAATATATTCCTTTTAACGGGAATTAAGATGGAAATTAATTCCAAGCTTTACTCGAGATTTCCATAAAAGGCGACTTCGATCTGCGTTTGACGTTAAAATAATCTTGTCGTATCATTTCATAAATTTTATTTCGTAATTCACAATCCTTAGTGAATTATAAAAGAATTCGCTATAGCGATATCGTATCGAAATCACAATATTCGATGTCGTCAAAATTATATCGGTAAAACCACAATTACGGGTTTAGAATACCGTAATCTTCGTTCGTTTCTTTGGAATATTACATAAAATAGCAAAGTGCGGATCTTCAAAAATCTAAAAGCAGGCCTCGCGTGCGGGCACGGATCGGACTCGTCAAAAGCGGTTGGGCGAAAAATTAAAAGCGGGTGGAGCGATTGGAATGGGCGGGTCGGGTCGAAATCGGACTCGGGCAAAATTGGTGCGGACGGCCGGGCTCGGTCGGCCCAAGATGGGCTGGGCCGTATGCCCAGCTAGGCATAGCCCGCGTAGCATGCCCAAGATACCTCCATTGCCTCGCCGCGCCGTCGTCGTCTCGTCCGGCGAGATGCTACCGATCTACCGGGCTCACCGAGAAGCCCCACGCGCGTAAACCGCCCGTCTCACCCAGCCTGCTAGTCGAGAGCACCGAGGGCCGTCGAGAAACAACAGACGAGCTACCGAGCGTATGCACGGGTCTGCGTGCAGATTGTGTGCCCCATCGCATGCGTCAGTCCAACCTCGCCCGAGCCCCCACTTGCTGTCGACAATGCCGAACACTGCCGATGTCTGTGCATCATCTGCCGAGGACACCGAGCGATGCACCGGTGCTGCACCGAGCGCTACCAATGTTGCCGAGAAAAACTCATGTGCACGTGTCCAGCGTCGAGGCATGCCGAGGCATCTGGTGGAAACCGTGTGCCCCGTATGCGATGCCACCGATGCTCACCGAGAGATCCCGCACGCCCGTCCGCCCCTATCCGCTTGTTGCTGCCGAAGCTCACGAGTAGCTGCCGAGAGTGTGCATGCCGTCGTACCGTGCGACGGGACTCCATCATCTCGTTCTTCGTGTTCTTCGTCTTCGTTTCTCTTTTACAGATTAGTTTTACAAAAAAAATCCTAATCTAACCCTGGACAAGCACATTGGACTGTAGTAAAGCATATACTCAAGTACTTGAAAAGAACTCGAGATTATAGGCTAGTTTACCAAATAGATAGTCTGATGCCTTTGGGTTATCCAGACTCGGATTTTCAAGCTGACCGTGATGAGAAAAAGTCTACCTCAGGCTATGTGTTTACATTGGGAGGAGGAGCCGTATCTCTCCTAAAGCAAACGTTTAATATACACTAAATATTTGCTTTAGTATACTGGAAGCAATTTTGATTGAGCTTGTATACAATGATTCATGTTATCACTATTACAATCTCCTATCTGAATTGTTTACTTGATTGCATGTGTATGTCCCTTTTTATCTTATATAAGTTAGATCATACAGTGTGTAGAAGATCACAGAAGTCTATATGATTGGTCAAGTTTAATGAGATATAAAAAGGATCACAGCTGAGACAACTTTAGGATGAGAAGTGACTTGACTTGGTTACTTGTCTATACTGGTACGTCTCTGACGTATTGATGGATCATAGTGAGATGAGTTCTTCTATCTGACCATCGTGAAGAACCTAGATCTCGGTGACTTTACGTTGATCTAAACCTCGATAAGGTATTAGGTGAGTATGGGTTGCTGACCATCACTTTGACTTGTCATGGGTGAGGGTTACATGAGATAATCCAATATTCTCTGCATCTTGGGTGGTGGCAGTGCTTGTATGTCATGCTAGTTGCATGTATCGAGTCACCGTATCCGTTTAGGATGATGACGTCCCCTTAAGGAGCTCAAAAGGTTTATTGTACTAAACCCTTAGGTTGAGTTATCTCAAGTACAATAATAAGGTTGAGTGGTACTACTTAAGGAATTAAAGAGATTAATTATTTTAAGCAGTCAGAACGCTATAAATACTTAATGGACGTGCGATATCTTAAATAGGGGTTCGTGAACACCCCTTCCGAGTACCGTCCAAGTCAGTCGATAAGACCCCTTTCGAGTTATGGTTTGGGCACAAGCCTAGTTTAAGCCATATAAGGATATGGGCCAGTCCAGCACATGAACTGAACAAGAAGGCTGACAAGTTGGAGGGTAGATCTGACGCAAGTGCTATTTATTGGTTATTCTAGAGGAACGAAAGGTGGTTATTTATAGAAAAACTAAATTATACTCTAACCACATATTTTCTCATGGTGAAAATTGATTCTTACAAAAATAATAATAATTGAGCCACGATGAACGACGGATCTGTAATTAATTATAACGCACGTAATAATCAAACGTGAAATAATCTAACAGAGCCAAGATACTGATCCCAAGCTCTGGTACCAATTGACGGAAAATCTGAATTTACCCGTGCTCCTGATGATCTATCTTGGATATTTAATTCACTATACATTGATTATATTCCTAGAATGCTCCTATATAATTAATTACAGCACATAAGGGTTTTATAGTATTTACCTGTGAATTTTTGACATAGTAGATCATTGACATACTCTAGTTTTGATCTTCTGAACTATGACCCGAGATGCCTGATCTTCAATACTGAGTGATAGTAATTTAAGGTGAACATTGAAAAAATTTCTCCCCCTGGACTGGTGAATAGTGATTTTGAAAATCACAGTATTGGAATGGATCATCTGATTTTCTCCTACCCTATATTTATAATGCTTTTTCTAGAATCCTATTGTGACATGACTCTAGCATATCTAATAAATACAATAATTATATTCTTCCCTAAAGATAATTCCTATCTAGAATAAATTATCTCTTGAAATCTGATAATATCAGATAATACTATCTAGATTAGGAGATGTATTAAATAAATAATACATTAATAAAAACAGAATTCAAGTGGGATTCTTATAGGGGATGGCCAAAAATTACACAGTCATAGGTCTTGATGCGCCAACCAGGGATCAAATACAAGGAATAAAGATGGACCTTAATTGAATTAATTATCTTATGTTCAACCCAGAACATAAATTAATTCATAAACATTTAATGATTCCACTAGAGAACAAATAATGATTTACCCCTTTATTGCTGAAGTTGAGTCGGGCTTGGACTTAGATTTATGAATCCCCGTGTTTAAGATATCGCACGTCCATTAATTATTTATAACACTCTGACTGCTTACAATAATTAATCTCTTTAATTCCATAAGTAGTATCACTCAACCTTATTATTGTACTTGAGCTAACTAAACCTGTAGGATTTAGTACAATAAACATTTTGAGCTCCTTAAGGGGACGTCATCATCTTAAACGAATACGACGTAAAGTAAGCAATATCTAGGTTCTTCATGACATTCAGATAGAAGAACTCATCTCATTGTGATCCATCAATACGTTAACACATACTAGCATATGCAAAAAACCAAGTCAAGTTACTTCTTATCTATACTATAGTCTATGCCGATAACTCGTCCTCAAGTTACCTCAGCTGTGATCCTTTTATATCTCAACTACTTAACCAATCATATAGACTTCTGTGATCTTCTACCAACTGTGTGATCTAACTTTTGTATGAGATAATTGGACAACATATGCAATCAAGTAAACAATTCAGAGATTGGAATAGTGGTAACATAAAATATTATATACAAGCTCAACTATTCATCTTTTAGTATACAAATCCAATAGATACCCCGGGCTAGTCCATCAGGATGTGTCGATTTTGCCGACTCTAGTCCTTATGAGTTTTGCTCATATTTTGAAACTCAATGCTTTATGCAAAAGAAAGGGTAAATGGTTTTAGTAATTTTATATATATATATATATGATAGGATACGGTCCAACTACTAGGCCCAAGCATCATGCCCAATATAAATGGACCCCAACACTAAGCTCGGCCTAAGCAAGTTCGCCCAAGAAGACTCCTAAACCAACTACAACTCAAATCACAAGTAGAGACGTAGAAGATTCGGATATATCAAAAATATCCTATTGAGAGAAGATCTCGTATTAGAGTCAATCTAAAAAATAATGGTGTATAAATAGAGGCTAGATTAGACGGAAAATGATCATCTACACTCTTTGTAATCGCTTCTTACACACTCAATATACATATACTCTCTTGCTCCGTGGACGTAAATCTAATTCAATAGATCGAACCACGTTACTTCCTCATGTTCTTTATTGCATTCATTACCTTACGAAAACAAGATCGATCACTGGCGCCGTCTGTGGGAATCAAAATTTTATGCTTTCGATCCTATTTTTCCCAGGTAACAATCACAACGATGAGGAACACAAGAAGCGCTACATCCAGGGCCGTTACCGACAACAGTAACGGCGGCAGGACGCACCAAACGCGGCACAGGAAAAGCCCGATCAGAGATCGACCCCGAAGAACTGCGTTCGAGCACGGATGAGCGAGGCTACCCTATCCTACGTGAAGAAGAAGAGTATCGCGGCGAAGGAGGTCGCAGCAGCGGAGGAAACCCCAGCTGCGGTTGAATCTCGGCGAGGCGGTTAAAGGTTCCTCGAAAAAATAAGGAGAGCTCCTCGGTACCTCGATCGAGAACAAGGTCGGCCTCGGCATGGTGAAAAGGATGCGAAGTCTCATCTGAACACGAGGCCTCCCACAAGGCAGATCCCACGCCCGGATGATAGGCGCTCATGCTGCGAACAATACCTCTACACGAGTTGGTTTCCAAACCGATCGTGCAAGAGATGAACAGCGTGGGGCAGGTCGTCATGATCATCGCGAGGTGGCGGCCGGAGTTCTCTTGGGATGATAAACACAAGTCAGCTTTCGAAGATCTCAAAAACTACCTCGCCAAACTTCCCACTTTATCCGTCCCGAAAGAAGGAGATGTCCTTTCCCTATACCTCGCGACTTCGGATGAAACCATAAGTGCAGTTTTGGTACGAGAGGACGGACGTCAGCTCCCTGTGTATTTCATCAGCCGAGCACTAAAAGGGCCAGAAACGAGATATCAACCTTTGGAGAAGCTTGCCTTGGTATTAGTAAATGCAGCAAGGAGATTTCGTCCCTACTTCCATGCACATCCCATACAAGTTCTCACCGATCATCCACTTCGAGAAGTGTTGACGAAGCCAAAAGCTTCGGGGAGAATTGCGAAGTGGGTAATTGAGTTGGGCGAACACGCTATATCTTTTTGCCCTCGTCAAGCCATCAAGGTCAGGCCTTAGCAGACTTCCTTGTAGAGGCTAACTTCACAGAGAAGCCGAAAACCACCCAGCGTACCTCAAACAATGCCGAAGCCAAACCCGTCAAGGAAGCATGCGATAATTGCTGGCAAATCTATGTGGATGGGGCTTCGGGAAAAACGGGTAGCGGGGCAGGCATCTTACTCTTGGGACCAGATGGCCAAGAGATTACCCTCGTGCCGGTTTACATTCAAAATACGAATAACGAAGTGGAATCTGAAGCCTTAATCGCAGGACTTCGCCTAGCTCAAAGTCTTCAGATACGAGCCGTGCAAGTTCACAGTGATTCTCAGGTCATAGTAAGCCACATGCTGGGAAAGTACGAGGTAAAAGGAAACAGGATGAAGAAATACCTTGAAAAAGCCAAAAGCCTACAACAGTCTTTCTTATACTTCCAGTTGGTTCGCATCCCAAGGGAGCAAAATAGTCGAGCTGACACCTTAAGCAAACTGGCCTCGTCGTCAACGAGCCCGCCAGTAGAAGAAGTCCAAAACAGAAGCATAGACGATGTCGATGCCGAGGTCAACATAGTCTCTGATGAAGAACCCAATTGGATGACTCCCATTCAAGAATATTTGGAGAAGGGCGAATTACCCCATGACATACTCGAGGCTAGGAAAATCTTGAGCAAATCTTTGCGATATATACTTGAGCAGGGAATTCTCTACATAAAATCATACCTCCAGTCTCTCCTAAGGTGTTTGGGTCCGAACCGAGCTGATTACGTACTACGAGAAGTACATGAGGGATCATGTGGAAGCCACATCGGACCCCGCACGTTATCAAAGAAATTCATGCGGTGGGGATACTATTGGCCAACAATGTTCCAAGACTCAATTGACCTCGTAAAGAAGTGTCCGAAGTGCCAAATTCACGGAAATATGCCAAGGCTATCTCAAACCGACCTCGTCAGCATGCAAAGCCCTTGGCCATTCATGCAATGGGGGATTGATGAAGGCCCCTTCTGCAAAGCTCCAGGGCAGTTTCAATTCCTGATTGTCGTGACCGACAACTTCACAAAGTGGGTGGAAGCCGAACCCTTGGTGAAAATCACAAGCAAGAACACTCTCAACTTTTTCTGGAACAATATAGTGTGTCGCTTCGGCATCCCTCATATCCTCGTTTCGGATAATGGGACACAGTTCACAGATAAGGTCTTTAAAGAGTGGTGTCAAGAGCTTCAGATTCAACAAAAGTTCACCTTGGTGGCCCATCCTCAAGCAAATGGTCAAACTGAAGTCACCAACAGGACAATTGTGAAGGGACTTAAAACTCGCCTCGATCGAGTGAAAGGCAATTGGGTGGAGAATTTGCCACAAGTCTTATGGTCGTACCGTACAACACCTCGAACGTCGAACGGAGAAACACCCTACAGTTTGGTGTATGGGCTCAGCGATAATCCTGAGAGATCGGTATGCCGAGCCCCCGAAGCATCCATTTCTCAGCCGAAGTAAATGAAGAGAATCTACGAGCTGACCTAGATCTACTAGAAGAGAATAGAGAGCTCGCCTACATTAGAGAAGCTCGGTACAAGCAACAAGTAGCTCGGTATTATAACCAGCGTGTCAAATCTTGACAGTTCCAAGTAGGCAACCTCGTACTTCGAAATAATGAAGTCAGTAAAGCAGTAAATCTCGGCAAGCTGGAAGCCACATGGGAAAGGCCATACAAAGTTGAAGAAGTCCTCGGAAAAGGGTCATAAAAGCTCGCCCATATATCCGGTGGGAAAATATCCAATCGTGGCACATCATTCATCTCAAGAGATATTTTGCATAAGTGTCAAAAGTTGAGTGCATTAGGTCATGTCTTTAGGTATTTTACTGTTGTTACCTCGTACTTTATTAATAAAATCTTTTATTGTATATTTCATTTGTCACTTATGCATACTACCTCTTCCCGTTATCTGATACCCTCGAGGAGGATGAGCGATACCCTCATGGAGGATGAACAATACCCCAAGGAGGATGACAATACCCTCTAGGAGGATGAACAATACCCTCTAAGAGGATGATATCTAAACGCGCGTGAGGGGACCACCCCTATCGACAATTCTCTACTAATAAGGAACTTATACCTTCATTTAATACGAGGACGAACTACCTTCATTTATTTCGAGGATGAATTACCTTCGTTTAATACGAGGACGAACTACCTTCGTTAATTTCGAGGATGAATTACCTTCGTTTAATACGAGGATGAATTACCTTTGTATGGTATGAATTTGTGCTTATTCTTGGTATTGTTTTACATTTCATTTTCTATGGTTTGTCCTGTTTATGCCGTTGGTTTGATTAATATTTATTGATTCGGACTTACTTTGTTTGTTTCGATGTTTTTTAGATAAACAGCATTAAATATGATGAAACGGATCTGCCAAGAGTAAAGTAAATTGAAGAGCATCTCAATAGGAATCCGTAGGCGAAAACGGATCCTAATTCGGACTTCAGACGAGGGAGAACGGAGCGAATCAATATAGTCGCGCACGTCGAGCCCGACGCTCGATCAAGCGTGCACGTCACCCACGTCCCGTGCACCCCGCGTGCGTTGCGCTCCAGCACCCGCGCACCAGCCCAACGCCCGCTCGCCCAGCACCCGGCGTGGTGCGGCCTCCCCAACCGGCGCTTGGAACACCGCGCGCGTTCGCCCAAATTCGGTAGCGTTGCCGCCCGCCCGGCTCGGCGACTCACGCATCTCGGTGGCGCCTAGTTCAGGCGCCCATCTCCGCTCGCCCGGTCCTCCGTTCGGCGCTGGGCACGCCCAGGCCCAAACTCGCGCTCACTCCGGCGCTCGCCAGTATGAAGCCTCGGTAGCGTCGCCTCATCCGTTTGTGGTGGCCAACGCTCGGCCAGCCGCCCAACGCCCGTGTCTCCCGCAACGCTCGTGTAACACCCCGGATTTCCATAGCTCTAATTAAGTGCTAATTACGTAATTAATTAGAGATTAATTACGTAAGTAACTAGGGACAATGCATCCTCAGATAACATTTCATAAAGTTTTAACTCAAAGATTTATTTTAGAATTCTAAAGTTAGTTGATTTAACAAGAAATTTCAATTTATTGTTTTATATCAATGCTTATTTTAGAAAGAGTGATTTATGAAGATTTCAACTTACTAGTAATTTCTATATTCTATTTGAGTTATCTTGATTTAATAATTTCAAAGGATACTTTATATCCTTAAATTATTTTCAAAAATTTATATCTTTGAGGACGAGAACATAATGTTCCTCATAAATTGGGTTTAGCACCAATATATTGTAATAAACCCTTATGGCAATCAAAGCTTAATGTATAAGCTAAAAATCACCTAAAGCTTACAAGAAAATTCTAGAAACATATAGCTTATCAAAGAAGCCATTAAATAGCTTATGAAAGAAGACATGAATAGTGAAATAAGACTTTATATATATATGTGCTTAGCCTCCAAGGCTTCATTTCCTCCCATTTCTTCCCCTAATTTTCGAGAATCACACACACACACACACTCAAATTTCTTCTTCAAAATTAAGATCCAAGCTTCCAATCCTTTTCAAGTTGGTAGATCAACGTCTTCAAGAGGCAAATCTCTAGTCTTATTCAAGTTTTGAAGTAGAAATCAAGATGAAAACCCACCCCCAAGCTCCCCAAAGTTTCGGTCATTAGGCCATGTTCTTTACAAAATTTTGTTCTTCGATCTTTAGTCTATTTATGCTTAGATCTACCCTTTTAGAAATGATTTATGCTTGATCTATGGTTTGATTTGTTTATATTCAAGAAAAACTCAAACTTTGTCAAGAACCCTAATTCTTACCTTGAGGGATTGTTGATGATTTCTCAAATTGAGCTTGTAATTATGCAATTTGAGATGTTTGAGCATGATTAGAGTTGATTACGGAAAATAAAATCGAACCCTTTGAATTTCTTGTGATGACCGAAAATAAGTCCTTGATTTTTAAGATGATTTGGCTTTGATTTGTTTAAAATAAGTTAGTATATATGTGATTATATATATATCTTTGGTGTTTGGTGAAAGAAATTGGAGTTAAATCAACTTGAAACCCCTAATTTAGTATTTATGGAATATCAAGAACTTATTATTTTTATTTTATATGATTAGTTTGATTTCATAAGTATGATCTAGTATATGAAATTAGCCTATTTTGAATTATTGGGATTTTTCTATACTAATATGCAAAATTTAGATTTCGTTAGTTTGCAAAATTATAAAGGACCTTGTGATTTTGGCTTGATATTTGGAATTTGATTTCAAAACATGGATTCTTGTAATTATGTAGCTTGATCAAGACTAACTTGATCAAAGTTTCTAATGGAAAAGATTAGAAGTTAAGATGTTCCTATATTTGTAAAGGTATTTCTTATATATAAGAAATTGAAAAATTAAAGTTCTTTTAAAATACTTTTCAAAATGAGTTGAATAAGTAAGTATGGATGCATTGACCTAGCAGAGCTTAGCCTAACCCTAGTATACCGAGAGTTTTAGTAGAGGCTCAAGAGTTAGAAACTCTTAGCTCCTCTTTCCCGTGTTTATTCTTCTTATTTCTTTATTAAGGAGCAAGTGGAAGCGGGATAGAGATCAAGAAAGGAAAAGCTGAAAGTCTCGAGTGAGCAAGATATCCAGGTGGGCTTTCTAAACTAAAATATGTGTTTGCACAAGTTTATGATATTGAGCATGTGTCTCTTTTGTAAAAGTTAATTTACTTGCCTGTTTTGAGCATATTGCATATTGCCTATCTACGAGAGAATGACGTTATCGGCCCTATGCTAGACGAGCTGCTAGTAAGGGTATGTGTACGCAGGTGGCCTTTGGCCAAGGTGTTGAGGAGGAGGCCTACTTCTCAACACGTTTGTGCGTAGATGATAACTCTTATAAAAGAGTTATTATATAACCTTTTTGATGATAATATCCTTGAGTTTATCGGGTTCTGTTCGTTTGTTTTCTTCTATGTTATATGTTTTTTGTTATGTTTGCGTGTGTATGTGTGAAGGATTGAGTTAGGTGAATTTATAGGGTTTTTAATAGCATTTATGCGTTATTAGTTATGGCATGACGCAAGAAGGAATGCAGTGAAGAAGAGGCTGAAGTCCGCTAAGTCAAAGTCAAGCTCCAAGTGGAACGCGCAAGCAAGGCCGAACTCGTGAGCGAGCCTGACTTAGATGTACGAGGAAGGATTAAACGGATAATGCTGAAAAATACGGGAGCAGGGCCGAACTATAGAGACGAAGTCAAAGCTCAAAAAATATGAAAACCGAGCAGAGCGAAGTCTAGAAGCAGAGCTCAAGACTACCGAGCTCGTGAGCGGAACCGAACTCCGGGAAGAAAGAGAACAGAGCCGAGCTCGCAATAAGCCGAGCTCAATGATTGAAAAGTTCGCAAAGTGTGAAGACGACCTCGATACTAAATCTCGTAAGCGAGGTCGGACTCGTAAGCAAGGTCGGACTCGTAAGCGAGGTCGGACTCTTAAGTAAGATCGGACTCTTAGCTGAGCTCGAGAATTTAGAGCCTACCTCGTGGGTTTCTGGACTGTGTTTTATGCGTAAAATTTAGAGCCTACCTCGTGGGTTCGAAGGTGATTGTTTACACAGATCACGCGGCCATAAGATATCTTGTCGCCAAGAAAGATGCCAAGCCAGGTTAATCCGGTGGATCTTGCTGCTACAAGAATTTGATCTGGAGATTAGAGACAGAAAGGGGACTGAGAATCAAGTAGCTGACCATTTATCTCGATTGCCTACAGCCTCGGGCGATGAAACTCATGCCCAAATTCAGGACGCTTTCCCTGATGAACAATTGATGAGCATGCGGCACAGTAGTACACCTTGGTATGCAAACTTTGTTAACTTCCTGGTCTGTGGGGTGTTGTAGCCCGAACTCTCATTTCAACAGAGGAAAAGGTTCCTCTCCGAGGTCAGACATTACTTTTGGGATGAACCATTCTTGTATAAACGCTGTGCCGATGGGTTGATGAGACGATGCGTACCACATGAAGAGATGGAATCAATTCTAGAGGGATGCCATGCTACTCCATATGGCGGTCATTTTGCGGGAAAAAGAACGGCGGCCAAGGTACTACAGTCAGGTTATTTCTGGCCAACCCTGTTTAAAGATGCCCACGCCTTCGTGCAAAGATGTGACAGATGTCAAAGGGTGGGGAATATATCTTCTCGGAATGAGATGCCAATGAATTTCATTCTGGAAATTGAACTCTTTGACGTGTGGGGCCTCGATTTCATGGGTCCGTTCCCACCCTCATTTGACAACCTCTACATCCTGGTGGCGGTTGATTATGTATCTAAATGGGTAGAGACCGTGGCGATTATTTATCTTGCTTGTGATTGATCACCATGGGTGAGATCTTAGCTCTATGATTTCTGGGAAGCTCTCATAGAGTGGAAAACAAAAAAGTGACGCAAGAACATGATTTAAATATTATGTGTGTGAATAGCATAGGAATATGTGTTTGCCTTGCGTGACATAAATGAATGGAATGGTAGAGATACTCGTAAAGCACTTCGGTATAGGAATATATTGACTAGCTTAGAGGGTATAATCTTAGATTTGGAAAATACTAAGAGTTGGAAGATTTCATGTCATAATAACAAGGTAAAGATAATCTTTGAGCGTAGTGATGAGACATGGGTGGAATCAAGTGGTCAAGTCTATTTTCCTCTTAATATTTGTTGTTTTATCATAATTTGTGCGAAATTCCACCTCGTCTCGGTAAAAGTTCTCTTTAATTGTTTCTCTCTCATAATCACAAATAAATTGTGTTCGACGTGGTTTAAAAGTGTGTTCCCTGTGGATTCGATCTCGGAATATTTCCGTATATTACTTGTTGATTACGTGCACTTACGTAATATTGTGTTGCATACATTTATACCACAACAAGTTTTTGGCGCCGTTGCCGGGGAACGCCAATCATAAGTTACGTTGATATTTCAAATTTTTTGTTTATTTCGTATTAGTGGTTAACTCTGTTAATTTCTCTTGCGTGAATCAGGTTTCTGGACTGTGTTATATGCGCAAAACCAAGGCGCAGGTATTGTACCCGCTAGATCCAGAGATTGAACGCACCTTCCGTCGAGGAAGACGACGTCAAAACATCCGAAGAGCGCAAGCCAAAATGGCCGCACTAGGCGGTAATGGGAATAATGGAGGAAACGCCATAGTCATCGCTGATGATCGGGAAAGGGGTATACGTGACTACGCTAACCCCAGATTTAATGAGCTGAATCCGGGAATAACCAGACCCGAGGTGCAAGCGAACCAGTTCGAGCTGAAGCCGGTTATGTTCCAGATGCTCCAAACGGTGGGGCAGTTCAGTGGGCAAGCCACAGAGGATCCACATCTCCACCTTCGGTCGTTCTTGGAGGTCACGACTCATTCAAGTTGCCGGGTGTTTTCGGCGGCTACCGAGACTTGGTGTTCCTTTCTCGCTACGAGATCGTGCAAAAGCATGGCTGAATGGTATTCCATCAGACTCTATCACTTCGTGGAACGAGCTCGGCGAAAATTCTTGATGAAGTATTTCCGCCACGAAGAATGCAGATTCGAAATGACATCATGTCGCTCCAAAGAATGATGATGAATCGTATCACGAGGCACCGAACGTTATAAGAAAATGCTACGGAAATGCCTCACCACGGCATTCCGCATCGCATTCAACCGAGACCTTCTATAATGGGTTAAATCGCCCACACGCTTGGTGCTTGACGCCTCCGCAAATGGAGCTATTCTCTCTAAATCCTACAATGAGGCATATGAGATATTGGAAAGGATCGCTAATAACAATTGTCAATGGTCCAATTCTCGAGTTCCAATGGGGAAGAAATCTGTTGCCGGTGTTTTGGAAGTTGATGCCTTGACGGCGCTAACTGCTCAAGTGGCGTCTATGAGCAATATGTTGAAAGGCTTGCAAGTAGCCAATCCAGCTGCTCAAGCGACAAGTGTTCCAGTGGTCGCACCCACAATGCAAGTGAACGAAGTGTCGTGTGTTTACTGTGGGGAGGGGCATACTTTTGATAGTTGTCCATCAAACCCAGCTTCGGTATGCTACATGGGAAACCAGAATGGCCAGCGGAATAATCCGTATTCACAATCATATAATCCTGGGTGGAGACAACATCCTAATTTTTCGTGGGGAGGACAAGGAGCTGGAACAAGTGGTGGTGGAAATTTTGAGAAAAACACATATCCACAAAATTTCCAATGAGCGACAACAAGCCGCCCACACCCAAGTCTATTGAAACTTTGATGAAGGAGTATATGGCTAAGACGGATGCAGTAATCCAAGGGCAGTCCACTTCGCTACGGAATTTGGAAGTTCAGATCGGACAATTAGCCACCGAGACGAGGAATAGGCCAATTGGTAATCCGCCAAGTGACACGAAAACCCTCGAAAGACAAAGAACGTGTCAAGGCCGTTACCTTACGAAGTGGAAAGAAAATGCATGAAACCGAACTGCTGAACCAAGAAGAGAAGGCGGAGTCCTCAAACACTAAAAGCAATTTGGTAAAAGTGGAAGCTCCAAAGAAACCCCTTGATGCTGAGAAGCTTACCGAGGTGAAACCACTGCCGAAGTCAATGGACGAGGTGGTTTATCGACCACCACCACCTTTCCCCGAAAGGTTGAAAAAGACACAGCAAGACACTCAGTTTCGGAGATTTCTAGATGTCTTGAAACAACTGCACATTAATATTCCATTGGTGGAAGCACTGGAACAGATGCCAAATTATGTGAAGTTCTTGAAGGACATCCTAACAAAGAAGAGACGCCTTGGGGAGTTCGAAACAGTGGCACTGACTGAGAGCAGTAGTACCATGTTAAAAAGCAAGATTTCACCCAAGTTGAAAGATCCAGGGAGTTTCACAATTCCATGCTCAATTGGAGGTCGCGACGTTGGTCGTGTTTCTATGTGATCTAGAGCAAGTATAAACTTAATGCCGCCTCAATATTCGGGAAGCTCGGGATAGAGAAGCTCGGCCCACAACAGTGACCCTACAATTGGCAGATCGGTCTATGGCTCATCCCGAAGGAAAAAATTGAAGATGTTCTAGTAAAGGTTGATACATTCATTTTTCCCGCAGATTTCATCATATTGGATTATGAAGCAGACCACGAAGTGCCTATTATTCTGGGACGTCCTTTCCTTGCAACAGGAAGGACTCTGATTGATGTCCAAAAAGGCGAACTCACAATGAGAGTAAATGATCGAAGGTTACTTTCAATGTTTTCAATTCTATGAAGTACCCGACGAAGTGGAGGAATGCTCGTATACAAGTATTAGAGCGGTCGTCACGAAAAGATCTTTGGAACACTCGGCCTCGCTCAAGACGGTGAAAATGAATATGCCGAACTCCACGAGTTAGAGCGAACGGGCCACCTCAAGACCCCTCTAATAAAAGGTGCGCCAAGTGCCACCTCAGACGCCCGAGCTCGAGTCACTTGGGCTCGCAGATTGGCTGCCTGTATTCAAACATTCGATAGACTAACCTCCAATACTTAGTCTCGAAAACTTTGCCCAACCACCGAAATATGCTTATCCGGGCGAGGGCAAACTCTTCCAAGAATCATTTCACCTGCGCCGAGCTCGAAAAAGAAGAATCTACATTACGAGATGTCAGCAAATACAAGAGAGCTATTGGATGGTCAATTGCCGACATCAAGGGATCACCGGCTCAGACATTCACAAGATATTGTTGGAAGATTGCCCAAGACTTCCATAGAACACCAGCCGTCTTAATCCAGTCATGAAAGAGGTGTTGAAAAAGGAAGTTATTAAATGGCTGGATGCTGGAATCATTTATCCGATCTCGGACAGTTCTTGGGTGAGCCCGGTACAGTGCGTTCCTAAAAAATGAGGAGTTACAGTGATTTCTAATGATCGGCAGGAGTTAACCCAACTCGGGTGATAACGGGATGGCGGTTTGTGTAGATTACGGGATATTAAACACGGCTACTAGAAAGACCATTTTCTCTCGCCATTCATGGATCAAATGCTTGATAAACTCGCTGGCAAGGAGTTCTTCTGTTTCCTAGATGGGTATTTTGGCTATCATCATATCGCCATTGCACCCGATGATCAACACAAAACCACCTTCACTTGTCCCTACGGCACTTTTGCCTTTAGAAGGATGCCTTTTGGACTTTGTAATGCCCAACGACGTCCAACGTTGCATGATGGCCATCTTCTCGGATATGGTAGAAGTCGGTCGAAATCTTCATGGATGACTTCTCCAGATTTGGGGATACTTTGAGGTATGCCTGGTAACTTGGGAAGGTCTTGGGCTACCGTGAGGCGACGCACTTGGTCTTGAATTGGGAAAATGCCATTTCATGGTACAAGAGGCATAGTGCTAGGCCATCACATATCCAAGAAGGATCAAGTGGATGAGCCAAGATCGGCGATAGATAAACTTCCACCCCTACCACCGTAAAGGGGTGCGAGTTTCTTGGGACATGCAGGATTTCTGTAAGGTTTATAAAGGATTTTTCAAAATTTCTAAGCCACCGTGTGTGCCGGCTTTGGAGAAATAGCCAATTTGAGCTCACCCAGAATGTCGAAGGCGTTTGACGCTTTGAAACGAGCTCAGTGACAGCCCAGAATCATTGGACCGAACTGGTCATTACCTTTCGAGGTTATGTGCGACGCTAGTGACTTCGCAATGGGGGCCGTGCTGGGTCAAAGAAAGGAGAAGATATTCCACTCCATCTATTATGCTAGCAAAACGTTGGTGGAAGCTCAAATAAATTACACCACTACGGAGAAGGAGCTGCTAGCAGTAGTGTTCGCTTGTGAAAAAATTAGAGCCTACCTCGTGGGTTCGAAGGTGATTGTTTACACAGATCACGCGGCCATAAGATATCTTATCGCCAAGAAAGATGCAAAGCCACGGTTAATCCGGTGGATCTTTCTGCTACAAGAATTTGATCTCGAGATTAGAGATGTAAAGGGACTAAGAATCAAGTAGTCGACCATTTATCTCGATTGCCTACTGACCTCAGGCGATGAAACTCATGCCCAAATTCAAGGCGCTTTCCCTGATGAACAATTGATGAGCATGCGGCACAGTAGTACACCTTGGTATGCAAACTTTGTTAACTTCCTGGTTTGTGGGGTGCTGCAGCCCGAACTCTCATTTCAACAGAGGAAAAGGTTCCTCTCCGAGGTCAGACATTACTTTTGGGACGAACCATTCTCAGATAAACGCAGTGCCGATGGGTTGATGAGGCGACGCGTACCACATGAAGAGATGGAATCAATTTAGAGGGATACCATGCTACTCCATATGGAGGTCATTTTGCGGGATAAAGAACGGCAGCCAAGGTACTACAGTCAGGTTATTTCTGGCCAACCCTGTTTAAAGACGCCCACGCCTTCGTGCAAAGATGTGACAGATGTCAAAGGGTGGGGAATATATCTTCTCGGAATGAGATGCCAATGAATTTCATTCTGGAAATTGAACTCTTTGACGTGTGGGGCCTCGATTTCATGGGTCCGTTCCCACCCTCATTTGGCAACCTCTACATCCTGGTGGCGGTTGATTATGTATCTAAATGGGTAGACGCGAAAGTTGCTATCAAGTTCCTGCAAAAGAACATCTTCACGCGGTTTGGTACTCCTCGCGCGATTATTAGTGATGAGGGCACACATTTTGTCAAGAGGGTGTGGGTGCCGTTTCTAGCAAAGTACAATGTCGGACACAAGGTCGCCATCTTGCATATCATCCTCAAACAAATGGTCAAGCCGCTTTCAAATAGAGATAAAAGTATCTTGGAGAAGGTGGTGAACCCTGTGTCGAAAGGATTGGTCCATACGCTTGGATGATGTTGTATGGGCCTCTGTATCGACTTTCAAGACACCTTAGGGATGTCTCCGTGTCGGATGGTTTATGGGAAAGCTTGTCATCTCCCTTCGAGTTTGAACATCGAGCCTATTGGGCGATAAAAACTGAATTTTGAGCATAAGGCTGCTGGAGAGGCCCGTTTGTTACAACTAAGTGAAATGGATGAATTCAGGTGGTTTGCTTATGAGAATGCCAAGTTGTACAAGGAAAAAACCAAGAGATGGCATGATAACAATATCTTGCGCCGTGAGTTCTTGCCGGGTCAGCAAGTGCTATTGTTCAATTCAAAGTCGAGGCTTTTCCTCGAAAGTCAAGTCACGATGGTCGGGTTCCTTCACAATTCTCCGGGTAGCACCCCACGGTACTATCACATTACAAGAAGGAACATCAGGCCGTGAATTCATGGTGAATGGACAGCGTGTCAAGCACTATTGGGGTGGCGAGGTTGTTCGTGAGAAGACCTCGACAGCCCTGAAGGACGCGTGACCGAAGGTATCTTGGGCTGCCATGGCGAGCAGGCGCTTGGCAGCCCTGTTGTTTTGTTTGTAAATATTTGTTTTATTTCTCGTTTGTCTCGTTGTTTGTGTGTGATAATAAATTGCCTTAGCTTTGTTAAAGAAGATGCAGGGTTTGTTCTAAAATGGTATGTGGCATTTGGACTGCAGGTGTGGTACATGCGTACCTCTGGGCGTAAATTCTGAGCATGGTGCTAGTTATTGTTCCAGTAATGGGCTTGCAGAAAGAGCAAAAGTGAAATAGGAGTGCTATTTTGGTAAAAAGAGCGGGAAAAATTTGGTTGACATTTGGGTTTGGAAGAACGCGCCTTTTTCCCTCCCTCTTTATATTCTGTCAATTTTCTTATTTCCACCAATTTTGCTGCGCCTTTGCTCTCACTTTTCACGTCCACCTTCTGTTTCCTCAAAACTTTTGATCTCTGAAATTTAGTTGTTTTCATCTCCTCTGCCGTTAAATTCTGTTACTATGCGGAGATTTAGCAACAGGGTCAGGAGGCAGGTGGCACGTATAAGCAATGACTCTGCCGCGCCTATCGTCATATCAGACGCCGAGTTATCATCGGAAGATTCACCGGGTTCTCCACAAGATGTCGTACCTTCTTCGTCGAAAAGAAAAATTAGTCAGGGCGACAAGGGTAAGGCCAAAATAGTAGAAGCAGATGAGCTGGAGGATATTCAAGGCAAGAAGGCGAGGGTGGACAAACCCTCCTCAACAAAGGCAGGACGTTCAATCGACGCCATCCCCAAATTTCGAGCTCATGGTGGGTTCGAGAGTTTTAAGCGCCTGAAACCTAGGCATCTTTTGATAGATGATGAGGATCGCCTCGTTGAGAAAGCTTTCATAGATATCAGGACCTTGACGCATCGTCATGCTACATCTGAAGACCCAACCTCGCGCGCCGCACAAGTTGGTCTACCTCTGCCCATGTCGACCTCGTCCGAGCCTACTATATTAGATATGCAGAAGTTCCTCTGCCTACAGATCAAAGGACTCTTGCTCCGATCTGCCGTATTTGAGGACGACCTGAAACGATATTGGGTATATTGCCGCAAGTGAGATCGCGCAATGGAGGACTGTCTCAGATCGTTATCCACGGTAGAGCTACCAGCTTTCCCTGAATTTTCACATCGGATATTCCAGGTGTGGCCTTTACCATCGGATTATTATTCTGAGGCCGAGGTTGAGAAGGAGAGCGAGGCGAGGCCGACCGAGCTCAATTTGCATTTAAGATCGCCTCCGCCGCATCCACCGAGGACCCGGACACCGTTGATCCATCTACCCACTGTTCTCCTACTCCTTCGGGTTCTCCCAAGGTGTAGGTCGTATGCCTTCTAACTCAATCCTTGGTGTTGTGGGCGTGTTTTGTTTGTGTTTAGCTTTTTGTCTCGTGGGTGTTTTGTTGTTGTTGTTCGGTTTGTTCAAGAAAGCATGTGATTCTGTTTCCGATGATTTCTAAGGATGATGTTTGGCTGACAAGGGATAGCTTTATGATGTAAATCTGTTTTGTTTATATTGTGATCTTTGGTACGACTTATTGCTTGTCTGGTTTTTACCCTTATTTTGCGCGGTGTACCTCTATTAATTTTGGTATTAGCATATTAGTTCCTATAGGAATTGACCATTGCATCGGTGAATCTTAATTGGCTTACGATTTTGTATGAGTGCCTGTCTTTTATATTGGGTTGGGACTCCCCCTTGAGACAATATACATGAGTGTGTCAACATGGATAGGACGTAGGCCCTTTTTGGATCGATTGTGCCTTTCTAACCTTCCTTAATATGATATTTTTCCTAGGGTCCCCCTTTGAGCTTATAAGCTTTTTCTTTCTTGTATCCACTAAATATTCTCATGTATACCACTTATATTATTCCTTACCTGTCACCTTGGGCATACCTAATTGTGGTTCAGTTTCTCTCATATCTATAATAGTGCCCGTTTTAATCTTATGTTAAGATAACAGTGTCTCACCCCTCATTTATGTATAAGTCTCAACATTGGGGACAATGTTATGTTCTAAGTTTGGGGGTGGGCGAGGTAAAGTAACCTCGGAAGTTGAGGGTAAAAAAAAAAATGTATATAGCGGAGAAGATAAGACGAAAAAGGTGAAGATGCGGGGTCCCTATAAAAAGAAAAGAGAAATTGTCAGGATAGTTGGAACCAAGAATGAGTTAGGTGCCCAGGTGTTTTGAGCTACATTATCTCAAACAATCCTACCCACACCCAAGCCTAACATTATAAGTCGTTAAAGACCCATCGATCCAAAGATTGACGATACTCATGTTAGTGGAGAGGGGGTTGACCGAACTGAATTATGGAGACATTAGTGCACTTGATAATCAAAGCATGGTCATATTAAGAAGAACTAAGTTATGGGAAGATTCATGTAGTGGCTAATGTGTTATATACCTGTTGATATCTGAAGGACGACATCCTTGCAATACGAGGTGATTGACCAGATTTACAACGAGAAGAACTGAATGATCCATTTTCTTTGAAAGAACCATGATCGAAAGCGACGTCCCTAGTCGACTAAGTCATCATCTTGGCTATCGCCGGAGCATTTTGAACATCGCTTCTTTTTTTGTGGGTGCTTTTGTTGTGAATGTAACATCACCGAGGACCAGTAATGAGCTAAGTTTAAAGTGTGATAACCTTATAAAAGAGTTATTATATGACCTTTTGATGATAATATCCTTGCGCTTATCCGGTTACGCTCGCTTGTTTGCTTCTATGTTATATGTTTTTTGTTATGTTTACGTGTGTACGTGTGAAGGATTGAGTCAGGTGAATTTATAGGGGTTTTAATGGTATTTATGCGTTATTAGTTATGGCATGACGCAGGAAGGAAGGCAGTGAAGAAGAGGCTGAAGTCCGCTAAGTCAAAGTCAAGCTCCAAGTGGAACGCGCAAGCAAGGCCGAACTCGTGAGCGAGCCTGACTTCGATGTACGAGGAAGGATTAAACGGATAATGCTGAAAAATACGGGAGTAGGGCTGGACTATAGAGACGAAGTCAAAGCTCAGAAAATGTGAAAACCGAGCATAGCGAAGTCTGGAAGCCGAGCTCAAGACTTCCGAGCTCGTGAACGGAACCGAACTCCGGGAAGAAAGAGAACAGAGCCGAGCTCGCAATAAGCCGAGCTCAATGATTGAAAAGTTTGCAAAGTGTGAAGACGACCTCGATACTAAAACTCGTAAGCGAGGTCGGACTCGTAAGTAAGATTGGACTCTTAGCTGAGCTCGAGAATGATGACCGCAACTGAGATCGGATTTGTGAACGAAGTCATCAAAGGTCGATCTCGGAAGAAAGGAAAGAAAAGCAGGCGATGTCACGACGCCGAGCTCAGACATGAGGACGGACCTTTATGTGAGGTCGAGTTTGTAAGGAGTTGAGTTCGGATGCAAGGTCTTCATCAGGAGGGACGAGCTCGTGCCTATGCAAACTGAGTAGAGGAGCTCGTATTAGCAGATGAGGCCGCGCTTATGAAAGTAACGAAGAAGAGATTTGAAGGACCACATCCACGTGGCGGCTGGCCACGACATCATAAAGGACGCGCGTTTTGCCAGAGCCAACGGAAAAAGAAAGGATCAGTGGATGAAGGGTTTGCAGGTGCCTAGTCTGTACACCTAAAAAGTGTCAGAGTTGGTTATTAAAAGAGAGGGCGACAATCAGAAGATTATTCATTATTCAGTATCTGGAAGAGGGAGTCAGAGGGCAACGCCTTGGAGAAGAAGCTATCGGAAGAGGCGACGATCCAAGGAGGAGCACGTGATTCCGGCGACGAGTGTTAACTTTGAATTTCGAATTCTTTTGACTTTGCTATGGCATTTGTGTTTTGAATTTGCTGCACGACACCGCTATGAGCTAAATTTGTAGGACTTGATCTTTTGATGAAACCCATGCTCGTGTGACGAGCTCCGTTTTCTGCTTATCTTGTTAAGTTATTATCGTTTTTTTGGCGATTATTTATCTTGCTTGTGATTGATCACCATGGTGAGATCTTAGCTCTATGATTTCGGAAGCTCTCATAGAGTGGAAAACAAGAAAGTGACGCAAGAACATGATTTAAATATTATGTGTGTGAATAGCATAGGAATATGTGTTTGCTTTGCGTGACACAAATGAATGGAATGGTAGAGATACTCGTAAAAGCACTTTGGTATAGGAATGTATTGACGAGCTTAGAGGGTATAATCTTAGATTTGGAAAATACTAAGAGTTGGAAGATTTCATGTCATAATAACGAGGTAAAGATAATCTTTGCGCGTGTAGTACGGAGCATGGGTGGAATCAAGTGGTCAAGTCTATTTTCCCTCTTAATATCTGTTGTTTAATCATAATTTGTCTGAAATTCCACCTCGTCTAGGTGTAAAAGTTCTCTTTAATTGTTTCTCTCTCATAATCACAAACAAATTGTATTCGACGTGGTTTAAAAAGTGCGTTCCCTGTGGATTCGATCTCGGAATATTTCCGTATATTACTTGTTGATTACGTGCACTTGCGTAATATTGTGTTGCATACATTTATACCACAACAATAGATATGGTGTTTATTGATGATTGTCTACAGACATGTTATAATTAGAATTGTTAGCACGTGCATTGATCATGAAGTAAGTGATTTCATAAAGTTTGATTCATAGGTTATTTCTAAAAACCCCTGTGAATCTAATCTGTGGCAAGTCGATTATATAGCTCTAAGAGCATGTTTCAGTTGTTTTCGGCAATTGCCCACTGAGTGCATCAAGTACTCACGCCCTACATGTATTTCTAAATGTGCAGGTTGTGCAGGGGATGATGACGGAAATTGAATGCTGAGCGAAGACTTATTTTCTCATGTGATATGTCTTGCCCTGGGTTTATGTCTTCACACATAAATTCAACTACTCTTTTGCGGCCAACTCTTATTATGGATTGTAATGTGTTAAGGTACAGAGTCTTGATGGGTTAGACATTTGTTAGAAAAGTATAATCTCGAGCCAAAAGTTTTTGAATTCACTTGCTGAATAGTGATTAATTAATGTTCGACGTTTGATTATTAGTTGATCACAATTTCAAAGACTCGTTTTTCCCTGAAATGATAATCGTTTATTTCTGTGAGTCTTTAAAGTTAGTCAGTTATGTTATTTCTTTCCTCCAGTCGCAACCCGGTTAGTTAGTTAATCCTTTATTAATTAGCCGGGGTGATGACTCCTCTCAGGCCCTCCGGCCGCCGCCCAGCCCATTGCCACCCGCATGCCTTCGCCCGTCCATTGGGTGGCGGCGCCCGCTCTCCGTCTTGGCTTCCGTGCTCATCTGTTGGATTTGTTTATCGAAAGCGGTATGGTTGAGCTTGTATACAATGTTTCCTATTACCACTATTACAATCTCCTATCTCGAATCAATACTTGATTGCATATATCGTGTCCCTTATCTCATATATAAGTTAGATCATACGGTGTGTAGAAGATCACGAAGTCTCGTATGATTGGTCAAGCCTAATGAGATATAAAAGTTTCATAGCCGAGACAACTTGAGGACGAGTTGTCGGTATAGTCATGCGGTATAGATAAGAAGTGACTTGACTTGGTTACTTGTCTATGCTGGTACTTCGCTGACGTATTGAAGGATCACAGTGAGATGTGTTCTTCTATTTGACCGTCGTGAAGAACCAAGATCTCGGTGACTTACGATGATCAAAACCTCGATAAGGTATTAGATGAGTATGAGTTGCTGACCATCACTTTGACTTGTTATGGGTGAGGGTTATATGTTCTAACCCAATATTCTCCGCATCTTGGGTGGTGGCGGTGTTTGTATGTCATGCTAGTTATCTCAGACGAGTCACCGTATCCGTTTAGGATGATGACGCCCCTTAAGGAGCTCAAAGGTTTATTATACTAAACCCCGCAGTTGAGTTAGCTCAAGTACATTAATAAGGTTGAGTGGTACTACTTAAGAATTAAAGATATTAATTATTTTAAGCAAATGTAATGCTATAAATAATTAATGGACGCTCGATATCTTAAATACGGGATTCAGAATGTCTAAGTGCAAGCCCGACTCAACTTCGGTAATAAAGGGTAAGTCAAGATTTATTCTCTAGTGGCATGAATAAATGTTTATAAATTAATTTATGTTCGGGTGAACATAAGATAATTAATTTATTTGAGGCCCATCTTTATTCCTTGCATTTGACACTGGCCGGCCCATCCGTGCCCGTGAGCTAGGCAAAATCGCGCCCTATGCTCTACAAGGCAATGATTTGATTCTCTTTATCCTATAAGGATATTATTATAGTTATGGGATATGCATAGATCCTTTCCATATAAGATTATGGTAATAATCCTTTCCATAAATGTTTATGGTAATTTCCATATGGGATTATGGTAATTTCCATAAAGGATTATGGTAATTTCCATATGGGATTATGGTAATTTATATAGGATTATGGTAATTTCCATATGGGATTATGGTAATTTCCATATAGGATTATGGTAATGTATTATAAATATGAGGTAAGAGATTAAATCTAGGTCAATGATTAATAATCATCATCATTATTTTCGAGAATTTGAGGTTCATCCTTTGAGAGATTTTCAAAATTCTTGAGAGCTTGAGGGTGTTTTTCCCAAGCATTCTCCATAGATCGCCCTCACCGACGCTGGAGATTGGGCAACCGGATACATCCGTAAGGTCAAAGCACGAGTCTCGATCCATTCCGCCGATGCATTCAAAGGTAAACACAAGAAAACCCCAACGTGTTGCAATTAATTATATAGGTGCATGCTAGGTATATAATCAATGTATGGTGAATTAAACATCCAAGATAGATCCTCGGAGAGGCTAAACCTAGGTTTTCACTTCAATTGGTATCGAGCCCGGGATCCGAATTCGCTCTTTGGGATTAATTCACGTTTGATTATTACGCGCTATATATTAATTGTTGAATCTGTCGTTCATCGTGGTTAGATTAGATTTATTTTCATAAATCTTATCCGTAAAAGTAAGACGAAGACAAAAGCACCCGATCGAGACGACGGAAAAACAGTCGCACGGCGGCGGCGAGCGACGGCACGCAGGCGCAGCACGGTGCTCGCGACGCGCCGCGTGACGGGCCGAGCCCGCATCTATTTTTCCAGCCCGAATCCTATTTTGACGAGTCCAGTCCGTGTGCCGTGCACGCGAGGCCTGCTGAATCCGTCCGTGCTCGCACGCGAGGCCCCTTTCAAGATTAAAAGATCTTTTTTGCAATTCTATGTAATATATTAAGCGGGGAAAGTGCAGATTCCACGAGGGCCACGATGAACGTTTTATTTATTTTTATCGCTCATTGCATGTCGTGGATGTTTAAATTATGCGAGAGCATGCTATGTATGTTTAAATTACGTTGACAAACCTTTAAGTGTTTTCGAATTGGGCGCGCATAGTAAGCATGCTAGGTTTATCGCGTTTTCAAGCATATTTTAGAATTCGCGAGCATGTTTTACATGTTGAGTTCTATAGAAAAGCATGCTAGGATTAAGTGATCTACATGGACAAAACTTTTGAACAAAAGACTAACAAGCAAACCGACAAATTAATTTTTTTAAATTAAAATGTCAAGACCTCCACTTTTGATCTCTAAACAAAGTGATATGCACCGTGAGTAAACGCCCACACGCGTGGCTTGCTTGCCTTGCTTTTCATAAGTTTGTTAGATGAGATTTCTAAATAAAATATTTTAAATCTATTAAGAAGTGGGAGTTTCATGTATAAACGTCCACACGCGTGGCTTGCATGTGCGATTTTCATAAGTTCTCTAGAGATAGATATAAAATGAGATAACAAAAGAATTTGAATTGGAAGCGGTATGGTCCTAGTGAGTATGCTAATTCTAAGAATTCGTTTCACTCTTCGTTAAAATGTGGTCATTGCTAGACATCACCTCAAGTACAACTTCCCACGAAGTCCCTTCTTGTGATAGTGATGTGGTCTAGTAAGGTCCAATCGTTAATTTCATTTGTCATAAGGATAAGTTGACATGGATTGAAATTAAACGACTAAAAGGCACATTTTAGTCCGGTCGAGGGGTTCGTGTAAACGCCCACACGCATGGCTTGCATGTGGGATTCCTCGGCGATTGGAGGTTTCAATTAATATTGTTTTATCAAAAGGTTACAATATTATTGTTACAAATTATGTGCGATCGTATGCTTATGTGTTTACATTATCGCTTCAGATATGTCTCTTACATCGATTATCAATATGCTCGCACAAAACTGCTATCCGTCCAAATTTTATGGAGTGGAAACGAAACATGGAATATGTTCTTATCATTCAAGAACACATGTTTGTTCTCACTACTCCTAAACCCGATGCCCTTATCGACGATCGACTAATGAGCAAAGAAGAGTCAAGGACTTTGGAATAAGTCAAACAATGTGGCTAAATGCTATATGATGACTACTATGTCCAAAGGTTTGCAACCGCAAAGATCGCCAATGGTAGACGCGATCGATATTTGGTCAAGTCTCGAGAGTAAGTTTGGGCAATCGGATCGGACATCCGCTTCCACATAATGAGAGAAATCTTGGCGTGTAAGATGGAAGAAGGAAGTTCGTCCATGAACATGTCTCCACATGACTCATCTCATGGATAGTCTTGATCGGTTGGGAGGAGGTATTGACGGCGAAGCCAAGGTCGATATCATCCTCAATACACCGCCCAAGTCTTTTGAGAACTACGTGAATGCGATCATGAGCAAGACCGAGTATACACTTAGTCGGTTGCTCAATGATCTCGTGGTCAAGGAAGGAGTTATGGGCAAAGGAGCACATGCTCTGCTAGCACATCTAAGGGCCCAAATTTTCCGCTGCAAAATGGAAAAGAAAAGGGCACCAAAGGTGGTAGAGGCAAGGGAAATAGTGGGAGTAATGGAAGCAAGAACATGGCTGCCACCGAGGCTTGAAGAAACCAAAGGAGAAGGCAAGTGCTTCAAGTGCGGTAAGACTGGCATTGGAAGGCTAAGTGCCCTATGCTCAAGGCTCAAGGTACACGCTTGCTTTAGTGTGAAACATGTTTAGCAACTTGTTCTACCCATTCTTGGGTAGTAGACACGGTGCGATCGATCATGTTTGTTACACCTGCGTGGGTTCTGCGCGACAAGGGAGCCGAGTAATGGCGAGATAACGATCTCCATGGGCAACGCGAAAGTCGAGGCCGCTGCAATCGGAGATGTTACTTTATGTTTTGAGACGCTTTATATGTGCGGATTTCGGTAGGAACCTTGTTTCTATTTCAAACTATTTACTCATGGATATTCTGTTATTTCGATAGTGGTGTTTCTATCATAAGAAATGACGGTTATCTGTGTTGGCACTTTACATAATTCGCTTTATACTATTTTCGCAAAACATAATACCTATAACTATGTCAGATCTTCTTCAAACCCTAGAAAGAGAAAGTTTTCTTAGAAGATGACACCACATTTCTCCGGCATCTTAGATTAGGTCACATCAATCTAAATAGGATCCAAAGGCGGCTAAGAATGGAGCGTTGGGTAATCTCACGATTACTCCATTCCCGGTCCGTGAATCCTCAGATAGAAGGTAAGATGTCGACCGACCCTTCAAAGCGAAGGGTTATAGAGCCAAAGAAATGTTAGAGTTAGTCCATTCTGACCTGTGTGGACCAATGTCCACACAAGCTCGTGGAGGGTACGAGTATTTTGTAACTTTCATTGACGATTACTCAAGGTACGGATACGTATACTGCTTCACCGAAGTCCGAATGCTTTGAGAAATTCAAAGAGTTTAAGGTGGAAGTGGAGACGAAGCTTGGTAAGAGTATTAAGTCATCATGATCTGATCGCTGTGGCGAATACCTCAAGAACGAGTTCATGGACTATCTAGTGAAGTATGGGATTACCTCCCAACAAGACTTCACCCAAGGCACTACAAACAAAATGGTGTGTCGAGCCAAGAAATAGGACTCTTTTGGAAATGGTTAGATCAATGACGAGTTATGCAACATCGCTTATTTCGTTCGGGGTATGCCTTAGAAATGGCGCATACTTGCTAAATCTAGTACCATCCAAGTCGATCGAAAAGACCCCTTTGAGTTGTGGTTTGGGTGCAAGCCAGTTTAAGCCACATAAGTGTTGGATTTGTATCGAAGCGCTTTGGTTGAGCTTGTATACAATGTTTCGTTACCACTATTACAATCTCCTATCCGAATTGAATACTTGATTGCATATATCTCGTGTCCCCTTATCTCATATATAAGTTAGATCATACAAGGTGTAGAAGATCACGTAAGTCCGTATGATTGGTCAAGCTTAATGAGATATAAAAGTTTCACAACCGAGACAACTTGAGGACGAGTTGTCGGATAGCTTCATGTATAGATAGATAAAGTGACTCGACTTGGTTGCTTGTCTATGCCGGACGCCTCTGACGTATTGAAGGATCACAATGAGATGAGTTCTTCTATCTCGACCGTAGTGAAGAACCCAGATCTCGATGACTTACGATGATCTAAATCTCGATAAGGTATTAGGTGAGTATGAGTTACGGACCATCACTTTGACTTTTTATGGGTGAGGTTATATGTTCTAACCCAATATTCTCCGTGATCTTAGGTGGTGGCGTGTTCTTGTATGTCATGCTAGTTATCTCAGACGAGTCACCGTATCCGTTAAGGATGATGACGCCCCTTAAGGAGCTCAAATGTTTATTGTACTAAACCCCGCAGTCGAGTTAGCTCAAGTACAATAATAAGGTTGAGTGGTACTACTTAAAGAATTAAAGCTATTAATTATTTTAAGCAAATAATGCTATAAATAATTAATGGATGTTCGATATCTTAAATACGGGATTCGTAATGTCTAAGTGCAAACCCGACTCACCTTCGCAATAAAAGGGTAAGTCAAGATTTATTCTCTAGTGGCATGAATAAATGTTTATTTATTAATTTATGTTCGGGTCGAACATAAGATAATTAATTTATTTGAGGCCCATCTTTATTCCTTGCATTTGATCCTCGGCTGGCCCATCAGGCCCGTAGCACTAAGGAAATCGGCGCCCATAGCTCTCAAAGGAAAGATTTTATTCTCTTTATCCTATAAGGATATTTTATATTTATGGATATGCATAAATCCTTTCCTTGTGGGATTATGGTAATGCATTATAAATATAAGGTAAGAAATAAAGTCTAGGTTAATGCTCACAATTTACCTACAATTTTCGAGAATCACAAGCTTTTCTTGTGAGGATTTTCGAGAGCTTTGAGAGAAGCAATTGCGATTTTCTAGTGCATTCTCCATATATCGCCCTCACTCGGCGTTGGGGATTGGGCAACCGGATACAACCCGAAGGTAAAGCACGAGTCCGTTCTGCTCGATCCGCTCGTCCTGCTCGATCGACCTCATACAGATCTAAAGGTAAACACGAGAAAACCCCACGTGTTGCAATTAATTATATAGACGCATGCTAGGTATATAATCAATGTATGGTGAATTAAATATCCAAGATAGATCCTCGGGCGAGGGCTAAACCTTGTTTTCCTACATTGGTATTAGAGCACGGGATCGTAATCTTGGCTCTGTTGGATTAATTCACGCTGATTATTACGCGCTAATTATTTGTTGGATCCGTCCTTCATCGTGGCTCGCTTTTGTTTTGTTGGTTTTGTTTTTCACCACGAAAATCCGTGGTTAGATTAGATTTATTTTTCAGAATCTTATCCGTCAAAAGAAGAACGAAGACGAAAGCACGAAGAACGAGACGATGAAGACTTACCAGAGAAACCGACGACGGCAGCACTTCGGTGCGGCGCGCATTCTCGGATGATCGACGCAGTGGCGGACAGACGCCGCAGGCGGTCGCGCGGCAACAATGGGCGACGCGCGGCAGCGCGCTTATCAGCGCTGGAAACCTCGAGTGCTCGACCGCGCCGGCGGGCTCGACGCGAATCGCACACCTAAAACCCAAGAGCATCTCGGCGGGCGACGCGGCGCGAGGCATAATCTCGCGAGGCCTCGGCGCGCGGCAGCTCCAGCGCCATGACGCGGCGGCGGAAACCTCAACGGCGCAGCTGCGGCGGCGGGGGCGCGACGCGGACGACGATTTTCGGCGGATGCCCGGCAGCGCCGCGACGTAGTACGGCTCGCCCTCGCAGGCCCGACAAGATGCGCACCTCGCGGCGTCTTTTCAGGAGGCGCGGGCGCGCTGTTCCGCTATATGCGGCGGAAGAAAGCTGGCGCGCACAGATGGCCGGTAATTTGCCTCAGCGCTGCAAAGACATTTTCGACCAACCCTTGTTTCGACCCGCCCGCTTGTACCGGGTCGACCGAACCGGTTTGGCCCCGACCCGCTTTTTCAGCCCGGATCCGATTTTCACCCGGTTCGCCCGCTCCATTATTCCCGCCTCAATCCGCTTTTGATGAATCCGTCCGCCCTGCACACGAGGCCTGTCAAGTTTAATTGCACTTTGTAATTCTATGTAATAGATTAGGCAAGAAAGTGCAGGGGTTCCACGAGTGGGCCACGATGAACGCTTTTATTTTATTTTTATCGCTCATTGCATGTCGTGGATGTTTAAATTATGTAGTAGCATGCTATGTATGTTTAAATTACGCTGACAAACCTTTTAGTGTTTTACTTAATTTAAGTGCGCATAGTAAGCATGCTAGGTTTATCGCGTTTTCAAGCATATTTTAGAATCTGCGAGCATGTTTTACATGTCGAGTTCTATAGACAAGCATGCTAGATTACGTGATCTCGCATGGACAAACCTTTTGAACAAAAAGACTAAGCAAAGCAACCCGACAAATTAATTTTTCAAATTAAAATGTCAAGACCTCCACCTTTTGATCTCTAAACAAAGTGAGACGATCGTGAGTAAACGCCCACCCGTGCGCTTGCTTGCACTGCTTATCATAAGTTTGTTAGATGAGATTTCTAAATAAAATATTTTAAATCTATTGAGAAGTGGAGTTTCATGTGTAAACGCCCACACGCGGGCTTGTATGTGCGATTTTCATAAGTTCTCTAAAGATAGATATAAAATAAGATAACAAAAGAATTTGAATTGGAAGCGGTATGGTCCTAGTGAGTAAGCCAATTCTAAGAATTCATTTTCTCACGTTAAAATGTGGTCATTGCTTAGACATCACCGAGTACAACTTCCCGCGAAGTCCCTTCTTGCGATAGTGATGTGGTCTAGTAAGGTCCAATCGTTAATTTCATTTGTCATAAGGTTAAGTTGACATGGATTGAAATTAAACGACTAAAATGTATATTTTAGTCTGGTCGAGGGGTTCATGTGTAAACGTCCACACGCGTGGCTTGCATGTGGGATTCCTTGGGCGATTGGAGGTTTCAATTAATATTGTTTTATCAAAAGGTTACAATATTATTGTTACGAATTATGTGCGATCGTATGCCTATGTGTTTTTTCATTATCGCTTCAGATATGTCTCTTACCCCGATCATCAATATGCTCGCACAAAATCCTTTATCCGTCCAAATTTTATCGAGTGGAAACGAAACATGGAATATGTTCTTATCGTCAAGAACACATGTTTGTTCTCACTACTCCTAAACCCGATGCCCTTATCGACGCCCGACTAATGAGCAATGAGAGTCAAGGCACTTTGGAATAAGTCAAACAATGGCTAAATGCTATATGATGACTACTATGTCCAAAGGTTTGCAACAGCAAGAGATCACCGATGGTAGACGCGATCGATATTTGGTCAAGTCTTGAGAGTAAGTTTGGGCAATGGATCGATAGTCCGCTTCCACACAATGAGAGAAATTCATGCGTAAGATGGAAGAAGGAAGTTCGTCCAAGAACATGTCTCCACACGACTCATCTCATGGATAGTCTTGATCGGTTGGGAGGAGGTATTGACGGCGGCCAAGGTCGATATCATCCTCAATACACCGCCCAAGTCTTTTGAGAACTCGTAAATGCGATCATGAGAAAGACAGAGTTTACACTTAGTCGTTGTTTAATGATCTCGTGGTCTGTGGAAGGAGTTATGGGAAAAGAGCACATGCTCTTGCTAGCACATCTAAGGGCCCAAATTTTCCGCTGCAAAATGGGAAAAGAAAAAGGCACCAAAGGTGGTAGGGAAGGGAAGAAGTGGGAGTAATGGGAGCAAGAACATGGCTGCCACCGGAGGCTGAAGAAGCGAAGGAGAAGGGCAAGTGCTTCAAGTGCGGCAAGACTCGGGCATGGAAGGCTAAGTGCCCTATGCTCAAGGCTCAAGTGCGCTGCTTGCTTTAGTAACGAAACATGTTTAGCTACTTGTTCTACCCATTCTGGGTAGTAGACACAAGCGATCGATCATGTTTGTTACACCTGTGGGTTCCCGCGACAAGGGAGCTAGCTAATGGCGAGATAACGATCTCCATGGGCAACGCGCGAAAAGTCGAGGCGCTTGCGTTGGAGATGTTTCTTGTGTTCGAACAACGCTTTAGTTTGAAAGACGTTTATATGTGCCGGATTTTCATGGAACCTTGTTTCGCTTTCAAATTATTTTCTTATGGATATTCTCGTTATTTTGATAGTGGTGTTTTATCATAAGGAATGACGGTTATCCGTGTCGGCACTTTATATAATTCGCTTTATACTATTTTCGCAAAACATAATACCTATAACTATGTTGCATCTTCATCAAACCCCAAAAGAGAAAGTTTTCGCAAGATGACACTACTTTTCTCGGTATCTTAGATTAGGTCACATCAAACCAATAGGATCCAAAGACCGCAAGAATGAGCGTTGGTAATCTCACTGTTACTCCGCTCCCTACCTGCGAATCCTCAGATAGAAGGTAAGATGTCGACCGCACCCTTCACAAATGAAGGGTTATAGAGCCAAAGAAATGTTAGAGCTAGTCCATTTCGACACTGTGGACCAATGTCCACACAAGCTCGTGGAGGGTACGAGTATTTTGTCACTTCATCGACGACACTCAAGGTACGGATACGTATACCGCTTCACGCGAAGTCCGAATGCTTTGAGAAATTCAAAGAGTTTAAGGCGGAAGTGGAGACGGCTAGGTAAGAGTATCAAGTCATTATGTCTGATCGCGGTGGCTAATTCCTCAAGAACGAAGTTTATGGACAATCTAGTGAAGTGTGGGATTACATCCAAACAAGATTTCACCGGCACACCACAAAGAAATGGTGTGTCGTGAGCTAAGAAATAGGACCTTTGGAAATGGTTAGATCTATGATGAGTTATGCTACATCGCCTATTTCGATTTCGGGGTACGCTTTAGAAACGCGGCATACTTGCATAAATCTAGTACCATCAAGTCACCGAAAAGACCCTTTCGAGTTGTGGTTTGGGCGAAGCCCGCTTAAGCCACATAAGGATATGGGGCCCAAAGACACGTGTCGAACAAGAAGGTCGACAAGTTGGAGGCTAGATCCGACGCAAGGCGCTTTATTGGCTATCCTAGAGAACGAAGGTGGTTTATTCTATAGTCCCAAGGATCGAAGGTCATTATTAGACTAATGCTCGATTCTTGAAGCGACTATATGAAAAATCATAAACCAAAGTTGAAATCATTCTTCAAGAATTAGAAGATGATCGATTCCACCACCGACAGGCCAAAGGTACGAGATGTCAAGTCTAGTGGGAGGATCGACACCGATACTTAAAGAAATTGAAGTGGTCGAGTTCCACCGAGATACCGACCGCATAAGTGGTACCTACCAAAGATGTTGTGCAAGATAGAGAACCACAAGTTTCTCGCACCCACCGCTGCTATAGTGCATGTAGAACCTCGTCAGAGTGGGTGGGTTGTTCGTCAACCCGATCGATTTATGTTCGTGGAGAATCTTCAATTTAGTCCTGTGAAACGAACAGCGATAATCGACCCATGGACATACAAGGAGGCGATATAAGACATTGATGCAAGATTATGGCACACCGCTATGGACTTAGAAATGGAGTCCATAACGGCTATGGATGTATATGAAAGACACCTCTACCGATGGCAAGGAAGCCATAGGTAGTAAGTGGATATAAAAAGGAGAGATCCGATGGAGACGCCGCTTTTAAAGCCGTGCCAGGCTAAAGGGTACACTCTGTATTGAGGCATCGATTTCGATGAGACCTTTCGCCTATAGCAATGCTCAAGTCCATCGTAATTCTTCCGCCATAGCAACCCACTTGAACCCAGAGGTTTGGCAATGGACGTTAAACCGCTTAATCGGTTACCTTGAGGAAGGTAGAGACATCTATATGCAAAGAACCGTAAGGTTATGTGGTAAAAGGTGAAGAGCATCTAGTATGGAAGCTTAAGAAGTCCATTTATGGACTTAAGCAGCCTCCCGATCATGGAACTTACGCTGACGAGGTGGTAAAGTCCTATGGATTTACCCGCTACCTAGCGAGAGTTGTGTATCGGTTAGATGTTAACGGTGATGTGGTATTTCTTGCACTTTATGTAGATGACATTCTTCTAGTTGGCAACAACGTGAAGTCATATCGACGAAAGAGTTGGTTATCCAAACAGTTTCAAATGAAAGACTTAGGAGATACAAACAGACATTCTCGTGGATCAAGGTTTACCGAGATCGCAAGAAGAAAATGTTGAGCTTATCTCAGCGCCTTACATTGATACCGTGATTACCGCTTTAGTATGCAGACCGCCAAGAAAGGATTGCTACTTTTCGCATACATGGCGCTCCTTTATCTAAGACACATCACCTATGACCGCAAGGAGATAGAGGAAATGAGACAAGTTCCTTACGCTTCCGCCGTAGGAAGTCTCATGTACGCAATGTTATGCACGAGGCCCGATATCCGCATGAGGTAGGCATAGTAGCTAGATATCGCCTAACATCGACAAGCTCATTGGATTGCAAGAAAGCATATACTCAAGTACCGAAAAGGACTCAGATTATAGGCTAGTTTACCATGAGATAGTCTAATGCCTTTGGGTTATCTGCTGACTGGATTTCCAAGCCGACCGTGATGAGAAAAAGTCTACCCTGCCATGTGTTTACCTTGGGAGGTGGAGCCAGATATCTGGCGGAGTGCAAAGCAATGATGCATTATGGACTCTACCATGGAAGTCGAATATGTAGCCGCCTGCAGGCTTCTAAAGAGGTCAGATGGTTCAAGAACCACCTCATGGATCTAGACGTGGTACCGGTTTGCCCATGAGTATCATAGCCATCGTGATAACTCGTGCAATGGCAAACTCGAACGAACCACGGACCCACAAGGCGACCAAACACATAGAGAGAAAGTACCATGTCATATGAGAAATCGTTAGACGAGGTGACGTGCTGATTGAGAAGATTGATACGACGGATAACCTAGCGGATCCATTCACGAAAAGCCTGCCGCAAAAAGTCTACGATGGACACGTTAGAGGACTTGGATTGCGCTTGATGGCACCCACTTAGAAAGGAAACTTTGTATAAGTGGGAGAAGTAAAGTGATGGTTTTGTTTGTAATAGCTAGTAGAGACACATTGTATACTAAACGCTTGCTTTAGTATAAGTGGGCGTATTGTTCGATTTGTATACCGAAAGCGCTTTGGTCGAGCTTGTATACAATGTTTCTCGTTACCACTATTACAATCTCCTATCTCAATTCAATACTTGATTGCATATATCTCGTGTCCCCTTATCTCATATATAAGTTAGATCATACAATGTGTGAAGATCACGTAAGTCCGTATGATTGGTCAAGCTTAATGAGATATAAAAGTTTCACAAACCGAGACAACTTGAGGACGAGTTGCTCGGTATAGGCAAGTATAGATAAGAAGTGACTTGACTTGGCTGTTTTGTCATGCCGGCACGTCTCGACGTATTGAAGGATCACAAAGGAGACGAGTTCTTCTATCCGACCGTAGTGAAGAACCTAGATCTCGTGACTTCACGATGATCTAAATCTCGATAAGGTATTAGGTGAGTATGAGTTAACGACCATCACTTGACTTGTTATGGGTGAGGGTTATATGTTCTAACCCAATATTCTCCGCATCTTGGGTGGTGGCGGTTTGTATGTCATGCTAGTTATCTCAGACGAGTCACCGATCCGTTATGATGATGACGCCCCTTAAGGAGCTCAAAGGTTTATTGTACTAAACCCCGCAGTCGAGTTAGCTCAAATACAATAATAAGGTTGAGTGGTACTACTTATGAATTAAAGCTATTAATTATTTTAAGCAATGTAATGCTATAAATAATTAATGGACGCTCGATATCTTAAATACGGGATTTGTAATGTCTAAGTGCAAGCTCACCACCTTCGCAATAAAGGGTAAGTCAAGATTTATTCTCTAGTGGCATGAATAAATGTTTATTTATTAATTTATGTTCGGGCTGAACATAAGATAATTAATTTATTTGAGGCCCATCTTTATTCCTTGATTTGATCCCCTGGCTGGCCCATCCAGTTCCGTAGCACTAAGGAAATCGCGCCCATAGCTCTCAAAGGAAAGATTTTATTCTCTTTATCCTATAAGGATATTATTATATTTATGGGATATGCATAAATCCTTTCCTTGTGGGATTATGGTAATACATTATAAATATAAGGTAAGAGATAAAGTCTAGGTTAATGCTCACAATTTACCTACAAATTTCGAGAATCACAAGCTTTTCATGTGAGGATTTTCGAGAGCTTTGAGAGAGCAATTGGGTGATTTTCGCGCATTCTCCATAGATCGCCCTCACTCGGCGCTGGAGATTGGGCAATCGGGATACAGTCTAAAAGGTCAAAGCACGAGTCCGTTCCGTTCATCCTGTTTGACCGACCTCTACAGATCCAAAGGTAAACACGAGAAAACCCCTACGTGTTGCAATTAATTATATAGACGCATGCTAGGTATATAATCAATGTATGGTGAATTAAATATCCAAGATAGATCCTCGGGGCGAGGGCTAAACCTAGTTTTCCCTACAATAAGGATATGGGGCAGTCCAGCACACGTGCTGAACAAGAAGGCTGACAAGTTGGAGGCTAGATCCGACGCAAGGCTGTTTATTGGATATCCTAGAGGAACGAAAGGTGGTTTATTCTATAGTCCTAAGGATCAGAAGGTCATTATTAGCACTAATGCCCGATTCTTAGAAGAGGATTATATGAAGAATCATAAGTCCAAAGTTGAAATCATTCTTCAAGAATTAGAAGATGATCGTATTCCGCCACCGATTAGGCCAAAGGTACGAGATGTCGAGTCTAGTGGGAGGGATCGACACCAGATACTTCAAGAAATTGAAGTGGGTCGAGTTCCACTGGAGATACCGACCGTACAAGTGGTACCTACCCAGCAAGTTGTGCAAGATAGAGAACCACAAGTTTCTGCACCTACCGTTGCCATTGTGCCTATAGAACCTCGTCGTAGTGGGAGGGTTGTTCGTCAACCCGAGCGATTTATGTTCGTGGGAGAATCTTCGGATTTAGTCCCAGGAAACGAACAGGCAATAATCGACCCATGGACATACAAGGAGGCGATACAAAACATTGATGCAAGATCATGGCACACCACTAAGGACTTAGAAATGGAGTCCATAACGGCTATGGATGTATATGACAAGACACCTCTACCAGATGGCAAGGAAGCCATAGGCAGTAAGTGGATATACAAAAGGAAGAGAGATTCCGATGGTGAGGTTTCGGCTTTTAAAGCAAGGCTTGTGGCGAAAGGGTACACTCAGATTGAGGGCATCGATTTCGATGAGACCTTTTCACTATAGCAATGCTCAAGTCCATCGTAATTCTTCCGCCATAGCAGCCCACTGAACCTAGAGGTTTGGCAAATGGATGTTAAAATCGCTTTTCTAAACGGTTACTTTGAGGAAGGTAGAGACATCTATATGCAAAGAACCAAGGTTATGTGGTAAAGGGTGAAGAGCATCTAGTATGGAAGCTTAAGAAATCCATTTATGGACTTAGCGTGCCTCCCGATCATGGAACTTACGCTTTGACGAGGTGGTAAAGTCCTATGGATTTACCCAGTTGCCTAGCGAGAGTTGTGTGTATCGGTTAGATGTCAATGGAGATGTGGTATTTTTGCACTTTATGTAGATGACATTCTTCTAGTTGGCAACAACGTGAAGTCATATCGACGTAAAGAGTTGGCTATCCGATCGATTTCAAATGAAAGACTTAGGAGATGCAAATACATTCTGGGATCAAGGTTTACCGAGATCGCAAGAAGAAAATGTTGAGCTTATCTCAGCGCCTTACATTGATACCGTGATTACTGTTTTAGTATGCACCGCCAAGAAAGGATTGCTACCTTTCGGACATGGCGTTCCTTTATTCAGACAAAGATCACCTATGATCGCGAAGGAGATAGAGGAAATGAGACAAGTTCCTTACGCCCGCCTGTGGGAAGTCTCATGTACGCAATGCTATGCACGAGGCCCGATATCTCGCTATGCGGTAGCATAGTAGCTAGATATCAATCTAACCATGGACAAGCTCATTAGATCGCAAAGAAGCATATACTTAAGCACCGAAAAGGACTCGAGATTATAGGCTAGTTTACCATGCAGATAGTCTAATGCCTTTGGGTTATCTGACTGAATTTCCAAGCCGACCGTGATGAGAAAAAGTCTACCTCGGGCCATGTGTTTACCTTGGGAGGTGGAGCCAGATCCCAAGGAGTGCAAAGCAATGATGCATTGCGGACTCTACCATGGAAGCCGAATATGTAGCCGCCACGAGGCTTCTAGGAGGTCAGATGGTTAAAGAACTACCTCATGGATCTAGATGTGATACCTGGTTTGCCCATGAGTATCATGGTTTATCGTGATAACTCTGTGCAATGGCAAACTCGAAGGAACCACGGATCCACAAGGCAAGCAAACACATAGAGAGAAAGTACCATGTCATACGAGAAATAGTTAGGCGAGGGACGGTTGATTGCAAAGATTGATACGACGGATAACCTAGCGGATCCATTCACGAAAGCCCGCCGCGAATAAGTATACGCTGGGCACGTTAGAGGACTTGAATTGCGCTTAGATGGCACCCACTAAAGCCCGCCGCAATAAGTCTATGTCGGCACGTTAGAGGACTTGAATTCGCTAGATGGCACCCGCTAAAGCCTCGCCGAATAAGTCTACGTCGGGGACGTTAGAGGACTTGAATTGCGCTAGATGGCACCGACTTAGAAAGGAAACTTTGTATAAGTGGGAGAAGCAAAGTGATGGTTTTGTTTGTAATAGCTAGTAGAGAGACACATTGTATACAAAAAGTTTGCTTTAGTATAAGTGGGAGATTGTTGGATTTGTATACTTGAAAGCGTATGGTTGTGCTTGTATACAATGTTTCTCGTTACCACTATTACAATCTCCTATCTCGAATTGAATACTTGATTGCATATATCCGTGTCCCTTATCTCATATATAAGTTAGATCATACAAGTGTGTAGAAGATCACGTAAGTCCGTATGATTGGTCAAGCTTAATGAGATATAAAAGTTCACAATGAGACAACTTGAGGACGAGTTGTCGGATAGTCGCGTATAGATAAGAAGTGACTTGACTTGGTTACTTGTCTATGCCGGTACGTCATCGACGTATTGAAGGATCAAGTGAGATGTGTTCTTCTATCCGACCTTCGTGAAGAACCAAGATCTCGGTGACTTACGATGATCTAAACCTCGATAAGGTATTAGATGAGTATGAGTTGTCGACCATCACTTGACTTGTTATGGGTGAGGGTTATATGTTCTAACCCAATATTCTCCGCATCTTTGGTGGTGGCATTGCTCAGATGTCATGCTAGTTACCAGACGAGTCACCGTATCCGCTAGGACGATGACGTCCCTTAAGGAGCTCAAAAGGTTTATTGTACTAAACCCGCAGTTGAGTTAGCTCAAGTACAATAATAAAGTTGAGTGGTACTACTTAAGGAATTAAAGATATTAATTATTTTCAGCAGTAAGAATGCTATAAATAATTAATAGACGTTCGATATCTTAAATACGGGGATTCTTAATGTCTATGTGCAAGCCCGACTCAACTTCGGTAATAAAGGGGTAAGTCAGCATTTATTCTCTAGTGGCATGAATAAATGTTTATAAATTAATTTATGTTCTTGTCTGAACATAAGATAATTAATTTATTTGAGGCCCATCTTTATTCCTTGCATTTGATCCTCGGGTCGGCCCATCCAGCCCGTGAGCTAGGCAAAATCGCCCTATGCTCTACAAGGCAAGGATTTGATTCTCTTTATCCTATAAGGATATTATTATATTTATGGGATATGCATAGATCCTTTCCATATAAGATTATGGTAATAATCCTTTCCATAAATGTTTATGGTAATTTCCATATGGGATTATGGTAATTTCCATAAAGGATTATGGTAATTTCTATATGGGATTATGGTAATTTCCATATAGGATTATGGTAATTTCCATATGGGATTATGGTAATTTCCATATAGGATTATTGTAATGTATTATAAATATGAGGTAAGAGATTAAATCTAGGTCAATGATTAATAATCATCATCATTATTTTCGAAATTTGAGGGTTCATCCTTTGAGAGATTTTCAAAATTCTTGAGAGCTTGAGGGTGTTTTTCCAAGCATTCTCCATAGATCGCCCTCACCGACGCTGGAGATTGGGCAACCGGATACAGCCCGAGGAAGGTCAAAGCACGAGTCTCGATCCATTCCGCCTCGGCAGATTCAAAGGTAAACACGAGAAAACCCCAACGTGTTGCAATTAATTATATAGGTGCATGCTAGGTATATAATCAATATATGTTGAATTAAACATCCAAGATAGATCCTCGGGAGAGGGCTAAACCTAGGTTTTCCCTTCACATCCGGCGTTGCATTGCCTCTCGCCTTGTCCACGCTCGAACTCCCAGCGCACGCTGGGCCTCCATCCGGCGCTCGACCTCCCGCGACCCTCGCCTAGCCTCATCCGGCGCTGGGGACCCAACGCTCATCCAAGCGTGTGTTGTGCAATTTTCCATCGCGCGCTCATATGTCAGCCGGCGCTCACTCCGCAACCGACGCTCACTCTTTAATTTATATAAATTACGCGCTAGGTCAAAAGAAGTCTCTCTCGCCTTATTTTCTCACGCACGCTACCGCTTCTTCACATTGTTTTTCAGAGCTCTACAATGATCGATACGCACGCAGACGGATAAATATTAGTTTTAATTTTGATTTCAGTTTCATCGAATAATTTAGTTTATCAATTCATGCTTCTGGATTAATCTGTTTTATCGGAATCAATTTCTTAATGTTATTGTTTGGTGATTTTTATTGGATTCAATTCCATAGTGACAATGGCTTGTTTTCATGTTTGTTTGATTTATATTGCTTTGATTTATCCTGCTTTCGATTAATTCCTGTTCTTGTTTGTTGGTTGATTGATGATTATGATTTATTTGCAATTAGATTTAGATTAGGGCTTGACAAACCCTATGAATTGGATTGCTATTGCTTTTGTTTATTGCTTTCGTTTTACTGCTTTCGTAGTTATTCAACTAGGGATTGACAACCTCTGGTTTAGATTTATTGCTTTATTAGTTTAGCTCGGGATTGACAACCCCTAGCTTAGGTTGCTGATTATTTCTCGTATTTCTATTCCTGCATGTCCAAAACCCTTGTTGTCATTAGAATGTTTAGGATTTAATCGCTTTATGTGGGCAATACGAACAATAGCCCTATTAAGTTTTCCTTGAGAGACGATTTGGGTTAACTTATCACGCCACAATTACCTCGCATTTATCATGTAGTAAATTTGAGTGTGTTTTGGCTCGATCAATTTTGCGCGCCGTTCGGGAAAACTTTAGGCGTATTGTTTGTGTTGTTTGTTTTCAGTATTTCTTTCCGCTCGCTTGGTTATTTTCTCCCCTGCAGGATCTTGTTTTTGTTGTTGGTGTCATAATCACAGGGTACCAAAGAAGATTTAATATGGTCAAACAGGTGGGAGGAGGAAAGTTCGTCAGATTGGGCAAATTCTTCTTACGAAGAAGGAGCCCGGTTCGACCATGTTGAGGGATATCCACCAGTTTATGAGCAAGAATATGATTCGGGGTGGAATAACCAACCCAACTCAGAGTTGTGGACTCAACCCGCCTCGATTATTGGGATCCACAACCCGATTGGGATGTTGGGATCCACAGCAAGCAGCACCGCCTCCTCATCCGATTCGAATGGTGGGAACCACAACCCGACCAAATATTGGAACCCACAACCCGACACGGATGGTGTGATCCCATGCTCCACACCTCCACCATAGTGGTACGACCCACAGCAGGAATATTATTCACCTCCACACCCGCTACCACCTCAGAGATCATCTTTTGAGGACACGTTCGCATAACGAATGGACCTGTTAGCCCAAAGATTTGATGCTACAAACGCCTCATATCTGCGTTTAGAGACGCAAGCGGGACAGGTTAATAGCAAGCTTAATGAGCTGTTGTAGCATTGTGCAGTGGGGGAACTTCCGAGCCACCCCTGTGAGGCTCAGGCAGTCTGTGTCCTTCAAGGTGATCGAGCAGATGACCGTATATTGGAAGAGCCATCTGATAATATTCTGCCACTACAAGAAAAAGGAGGAAAGGTGGTAGTCTCCGAGTTAGACTCCGATAAGAATGAGCCGTCCTTTGAGAATACTGTCGAAGTAGTTCATGCGGTTTCAGTTGATGAAGAGGACTGGAAAAGAATTTGTCAAGATGCCCAAACCCACAATGGTGTTGATGGAACTACCGATGAAATATGTGTTCTTGAAGGATGAGCAAGGAAGCCGTGATCATCTCAAATTAACTTCTAAATGTTGAAGAAATGGAGTTGACCTCGGTAGAGGTGGTGAAGTCTATTTTTCGAAGTCGCTTATAAAGGGATGTCTAAACCCTATCCGAGCAAAGAAATGGTTTAGTCCTCTGGGCATCGTGGAGCTCGTGGCATCCCGATTATGGCGTATCACCACATTGACCACCACCATTGCTATAATAAACACGCCGAGCTAAAGATGTTAAACAAGCACTTCGGGAGGCAATGATGCAGCCCAAGTTTTGTAAATTTAATTATTATGTGGCATATGGACCACGCTTTTGTATCAAGATTTTCGCAGCTTTTTTAGGATTGATTATCTAGAGTCCTAGTCTATTAAAACTTCTTTTGTAAATTAGAGTTCTACTTTGATTAGAGTCCTTCTTTGATAAGGATTAGACTTCATTTTTCAGCCTATATAAAGGGCAGAAGCATACTGAAAATATTCACTTTTGATTGATCAATAAATGTGAGTTTTATTCTCTTCATTAGCTCTTGAATTTTCTTGTGTTTGCCAAGGAATTCAATTATCGACGTATCGACGAGACATTCATCCCTCGCTCATGTGTCATTCATCGCCCCGAGTTGTCGCGCCAACTATCTAGTGGGGTATAGCTAAATATCGACCCATGTCACTCGAGGGTTAGATTCGAGGTTTTGGGATATTCCATCTTGTTCGCTCTTCCGTTCGGTCGATAGAACCTTCGCATCAGCGAGGATCGTGATCATTTGTATCGTAACCGATCTTCCGCTGGTCGGTGTCTCATGTGGTTCGCGATCACGATCGAGGCGCCGGTCTTATGGGGTGGGGATGATGCGTCCCACATCGCCTCGGAGGCTTATCCTGGAATGGATATAAGATCGGGTCCAAACCTTCCCTTTGAGCGCGCCCCACCTTATCATTTGCATCGAGCTAACCTTCACTGGCCTCGGTCTCATAGGGTTCGCCGATCGCCGACCGAGGTAGTCGAGTCTTATGGGGTGGGGATGATGCGTCCCATTGCCAGCGGATGCTTATCCTGGTCGGATATAAGGTCGATTCCCATATTTGGTATCTTGCGAGGCTAGTGGGTGAGTCCATTTGATATAGTGACGACTGGATTTGAGGACAAATCCTTTTCAAGAGTAAGGGAATGATGCAACCCAAGTTTTGTAAATTTAATTATTATGTGGCATATGGACCACGCTTTTGTATCAAGATTTTCGCAGCTTTTTTAGGATTGATTATCTAGAGTCCTAGTCTATTAAAACTTCTTTTGTACATTAGAGTTCTACTTTGATTAGAGTCCTTCTTCGATAAGGATTAGACTTCATTTTTCACCTATATAAAGGCTTGTAAGCATACTGAAAATATTCACTTTTGATTGATCAATAAATGTGAGTTTTATTCTCTTCATTAGCTCTTGAATTTTCTTGTGTTTGCCAAGGAATTCAATTATCGACGATCGACGAGACATTCATCCTCGCTCGTGTCATTCATCATCCCCGAGTTGTCGCACAACTATCTAGTTGGGGTATAAACATCGACCTATGTCACTTCAAGGGTTAGATTCGAGAGGTTTTGGGATATTCCATCTTGTTCGTTTCTTTCACAGGTCGATAGATCCTTCGCACAAACGAGGATCGATCGAGCAACCCACGCTTTGATTTTGTTCTTTTCCCTTTTATTTTTATTTTTGTTTCCTGTCTTTATTTGTGTTTCATTTTTGTCTGTGTGCAGACGTTGTCTTATGGGATGTGGTGTGTTGAGAATGGGCAAGCCATTAGTTCACCAAACTTCAGGGAAGTTCTTGTCCTCTTATTAATTGTGATTTTATTGTTTAGAGCACTGAGGACAGTGCTCGAATTAAGTGTGGGGGATGAGTTTGTTGTGTGATGATTTGTTGGTGTGTAGTTATATCCATTTGCATATTGTGACCTGTTTATAGTGATAAAATTTTTGTGATGATGATTTTGGAATCAAGTTTTATTCTGTGCTCGTAAGGTTGGGATTTTGATTGTTGCGCCTGAACTCTTTGGTATTGGTCAAACTGATTTTGAATTTTCGAGACTTTTGGTGATTTATGATTTGAGTGTAATGTGAATTGACGAGATTGTGATTGATAGAAATGAATAGGGGAAAATTGATGTGATTTGTCCGACTAATGTTAGGGGGTAGTGTTAACATTGTGGCTATCTATATACTTGTTTCTTAAAATAAATAAAAAATGATGTGAAAAAGAAGAGAAAAGAAGGAGAATGAAACCCGCTTTTTAAGTGAGATCAGATAAATGAAGAATGGGATTTCGCCTCTTTCTCGTAAATTGAGAAATAGGCATGGGAAACCACGATAGGCGACTCGAGTTTATCGAGAATTCACCTTCGAACATTGTTCCAAAATCATAATGCTTTCTATGTTATCAAAGAAACTTGTTGCTAAAGGTGACCACATTAGTTAGTTCACCCTCAACGAGAGTTGGGTCCGAAATGAGTTTACCCTTTTATTTATTGGAAATCAATTGCCATCCTAGATTTATTTCATATTATCTTTGAATACGTAAATACCAAGTGTGGGGGAAATGCAATAAGGTTTGATTGATTAGACTAAGAGTGAAGTTGCATGAATTATCTTCCCTAATCTTATTGGTATAGAGTTTGCTTGAGGACAAGCAAATGGATAAGTGTGGGGGAGTTGTTTGGTATAAATTTGTGCTTATTCTTGGTATTGTTTTACATGTCATTTTCTATGGTTTGTCCTGTTTATGCCATTGGATTGATTAATATTTATCGATTCGGACTTACTTCGTTTGTTTCGATATTTTGTAGAAAAACGGCATTAAATAGGATGAAACAGATCTGCCAAGAGTAAAGTAAATTGAAGAGCATCTCAACATGAATCCGTAGGCGAAACGGATCCTAATTCGGACTTCAGACGAGGGAAAACGGAGCGAATCAAAATAGTCGCGACGCCGAGCCCAGCGCCGATCAAGCGTGCACGCCGCCCACGCCCCGCGCACCTCGCGCTCGTTGCGCCCAAAGACCCAAGACCAGCCCAACGCCCGCCGCCCAAAGACTCGGCGTGGTGAGGCCTCCCAACCGGTGCTTGAACACGCGCATGTCGCCTAAATTCCAGCGCAGCATTGCCGCCACCGACGCCGATAGCTCACAAGATCTCCGGGCGCTAGTTCCAGCCCCCATCTCCCACGCTAGCTCAGCCTCCTCTCGCGCTAAATCGCCAGCCCAAAACCGGTGCTCAACCCTGGCCAGCCCCGATCCGCCGCCAAGAAGCCAGCCACAGATCGCTCATCCGCGCTGGTGGCGCCGCCCCGCCTCCAGCCGCCCAATACCCGTGTCTCCGCAACGCTGCTCGCGCCCATCCGCGCCGGCCGCCGACGCCTGGCCACCCACACGCCGCCTGCCCGGCTGGTGGCTGCCCGCTCTCCGCTGGCCACAGTTTCATCCGTGTTGATTGCTTTCTCGCCTCGTCCACGCTCGAACTCCCAGCGCACGCTGGGCCTCCATCCGGCACTCGACCTCCCGCGACCCTCGCCTAGCCTCGTCCGGCGCTGGGGACCCAGCACCCATCCAAGCGCGTGTTGTGCAATTTTCCCTCGCGCGCACACATGTCAGCCGGCGTTCACTTTTATTACTGAATGTTTTTCAATCCAGCGCTCACTCCGCAACCGGCGCTCACTCTTTAATTTATATAAATTACGCGCTAAGTCAAAAGAAGTCTCTCTCAGTTCCTATTTTTCTCACGCAGCCGCGGCTGCTCTTCACATTGTTTTTCAGGAGCTCTACAACAGATCGACACAGACATATTTAATTCTTGATTCCAGTTTCATCGAATAATTTAGTTTATCAATTCATGCTTCTGGATTAATCTGTTTTATCGGAATCAATTTCTTAATGTTATTGTTTGGTGATTTTTATTGGATTCAATTCCATAGTGACAATGGATTGTTTTCATGTTTGTTCGATTTATATTGCTTTGATTTATCCTGCTTTCGATTAATTCTTGTTCTTGTTGGTTGGTTGATTGATGATTATGATTTATTTGCAATTAGATTTAGATTAGGGCTTGACAAACCCTATGAATTGGATTGCTATTGCTTTTGTTTATTGCTTTCGTTTTACTGCTTTCGTAGTTATTCAACTAGGGATTGACAACCTCTGGTTTAGATTTATTGCTTTATTAGTTTAGCTCGGGATTGACAACCCCTAGCTTAGGTTGTCGATTATTTCGTATTTCTATTCCTCGCATGTCCAAAACCCTCGCTGGCATTAGAATGTTTAGGATTTAATCGCTTTATGTGCGCAACACCTAACAATAGCCCTGTAAGTTTTCATTGAGAGACCGACTGGGTTAACTTATCACGCCACAATTACCTCGCATTTATCATAGTAAATTTGAGTGTGTTTTGGCTCGATCAACCTTCGCTTAATACGAGGACTAAGTACCTTCGTTTATTTCGAGGATGAATTACCTTCATTTAATACGAGGACGAACTACTTTCGTTTATTTCGAGGATGAATTACCGTCGTTTAATACGAGGTCGAATTACCTTCGTTTAATACGAGGACGAACTACCTTTGTTTATTTCGAGGATGAATTACCTTCATTTAATACGAGGATGAACTATCTTCGTTTATTTCGAGGATGAATTACCTTCGTTTAATACGAGGACGAACTGCCTTCGTTTGATTACGTTGACAACCTACATTCTATTGATTACGAGGATGAAATGTATACAGCGTTTGCTTAAAAAGGAAAAATCAACACAAGGCAAAGAATTTTTTTTTCTTATTTCTGAAGTATACAACGCATACATTACGAGGACGATGAAGGCCCAAGAGGCTGGGAAAAGCTAAGCCAATCCCTAGAGAAGTCAGGGTTCAGCAGCTCATCTATGCTAACCCTACCCCTACCACTACCTCGTCCTCGATCGACGCCAGGAGTTCGGCCTGCTCGACCTCTATGTCTCGCCAAACGACCCCGGCTGCTCGATGGACGACGTCTCTCTTGGGCATAGAACTCCGACGAAAACCTCTCCACAATCCTAGGAGAAGCCCCGGCGGAAGAAGAAGCCTCGGCTGCCGGACGAAGCACCCCCTCGAGTTATGGGTGACGAGCTACGACGGTCTTGTATAGGCCACCTATTTTCTTCAGGTCGGTATACTACTCCTGAAATTGCCACGAGTCTCGACCGTACTCATGCTTGTAGCTCAAACAACAGGCTGCGATCTCTGAAACTTTGGCTTTGACCTCGGAGATAGTCATTCCACCACCTCGACGAATAACGGCCTCGTAATCAGCGTGCTCCTCAGCAACCGATTTGGCTTTATCCTCCGAGATCTCGAGCTTCTCCTCCAACTCAAAAAACCGAGCTTGAAGCTCGTCAAACTTCTCTTGAGAAGCCCTGAACTTGACATCGGCCTCTTCCTGCACATGGCCAAGTTTGCCCTCCAAGTGAAGAACCTCGACCTCTTTAGCTTTGAGGGCTCGAGTCAAAATTTTGATTTGGTCCAACCAAGGAGACACATCGACAAGTTCAAGACCAGACTGGAGACAAAACAACAGATAAGAATTCTTCCATAAAATTGGGGAATTTTATTAAAGCCTTTAAGGCAGGAGATTCTCAAGAGTACATATACAAAAAAAAATTGAAAAGGGATCAAATGACCCCTCCGACAGCTTCTCCCTCAGGCTCAGCAGCCTCGGCCTCATTTCGAGATCCAGCAGCCTCGGCATCTTCCCAAATCTCGCCAACTCCAGCCTGCGCCGCCTCCGCTTCCTCCCTAACCTCCGCCGCCTCGGCAGTCACCGCCACCCTCGGCTCCTTAGCCAGATCAGCCATTATAGCTTCAATCAGGGCATCCCGGTCCACCGAGCACGCACGAACTGACTCCGCAGTCAGCAAGGTTGGACAGACGACGTGCTCTCCAAAGACGGTAAGCTCTTCAGCCGCCAAAGAAGGACCTCGGCATATGCCCACAGCAGGCTTCATTGTCCATGACCTCATACCCATACTTGATTTATCCAACTCATGGTAGTCCTCGGCAACTTCATCGAGGGTGTTCGCTGCCACGCGAGTATTTAGGACCTCGGCCAAATCGCCGGCCAGCCCGGAGAAGCTCCTGGACAAGAACAACCTCTCCGCAAAGGCGCAGAAAAGCTCTCCTTGCGGGGCCGCCACCTCGGCCTCCCGATGTCGGGCTGCCTCAACCTCGACCTTCAACAGACAGACTGCCTCGCGCCTCGGCCTCGCCACCGCCTCGGCCCTTTTCGCCTCGGCCGCCTTCTCCGCCGCCACCACAGCCTATCACAGCCGCAGTCTCCCTCTTGGCCGCGGTTCGAGTCTTCGCTTCGGCCTCGAACACCTCTAGGAGGAGGAGGGTCTTCTCCTCCTCCAGCTCCCTGGAATACCGAGCCACCTGGTCGAACCGGGCGACAGTGTCATCCAGATATTTAGCGAGCTCGGTCTTCACGTGCTCGGTCCCCTGTAAAGAAGTCACCCATGTCAACAAACTACATCAATACATAACTTGGTGACGTGCAAACAAATGCATTACCTCGGGGAAGGATCGACGTGCGGCCTGGGTGTCGACGATCTCGCAATCATCATCGCTGGCAGGAGGAGAAACCACGCGTCTTTCCTTGATGGGGCGTGGCATAGATGGGGCGGCTACACTCACTGACTCTGCCTCTCGTAAGAGGCCTCAGCCACATCCTTCAGTGCCAAGGTCGAGGGCTCGAGACTCGAACTCAACCTCTTCCTTTTCTTCCCTTTCAGGAAATCCACTGCAAAGATAAAATAAATGCCAAGTTAGAACATAAAACAAAAAAATCTATAAAGAAGATGAAGTGAAAGAAGGGGAGCCTCACCCTTCACCGGCTCTACCGCGGAAGCATGATCATAAGGGCTCAGCCCTGCATCGACGAGCTCGGCCTCGAAAAAACATTCATCCACAAGGCCGACCCTGTCCAACGACTCCTCGAGGCCACCGAAGCTGTCATCGGTGGCCACATCCGCCAACTTCTCTGGATTCCAGGAGAATTGGAAGGACTCATCGAACCGACAAAAGAAATACTTCTTCTGCCAGTTCGGGATTTTTGACTTCGTCTTTATTTTGAATCTACGACGAGGTGATGAATAATACCACCCCAAGCTAGATTTAAATAAGAAAAACATAAGGACAAGCCCTAGAGTAAGAGGAAAATTATGCCGATGTGCAAAGACACCGAGGCCCGTCAACTGCCAAAAAGAATTTGGCGTTATTTGGGCTAGAGGAATGCCGAACATTTGTTGAAGTTCGACATAGACAGAAGGATAAGAAAGACGAAGACCGCACTTAAGGCTATCCTCGTAAACCGTGATAAAACCCTTCGGAGGGGCGCTGGCCCTATCCTCTAGTCGGGGAGCAACCAACTCAAAGGATTTCGGGATAAAAAATTTAGAAGCAAGCTCTAATATTGCAGGGGCTTCTAGAATCGAAGGAAAATAAGAAACCCTACCAAAATCCCTCAAAGGCGGGAAACCTATTCTACGCACAAAAGGTTGGAGGGAATCAAGGGTGAAAACTTCTAAATCCACCGGAGAATCCGGTGGCGACACTGACACAATACGACCTTCATGGTCGTGAGAATCCTCAGAAGATGAAGAAGATGAAGAAGCCATAAAAACTTACTTGTTTTATGTAGAAATCGAAGAAGATATCACTGAAGCTCTGGTGAAGACGACAATGGTGAAGATATCGATACTTGCACTTTTTCGTAAAGACAAAGAGTTTTGAGGAATTTGAAAGTAGGATACGAAAAAGTGAAATGGAAAAGGCGATCATGGAAGTTATTCCCCAATGTGCACTTTATCGGAACCCAACCGCTTTACGCATTAAATGAAGGTGACGATTCCGTGTTCGACATCGGTAGGACATCACACGTACGACCTCGGCAGTGCGAAGAGTATTAGACTTCGGCCAATTGGAGCCGAGCAAAATACAACTTCGGTAGAACGCCTCGCCAGGGTGAAGCCAAGCGACATACAACTTCGGCAGAACGCCTCGGCGGGGCGAAGCCAAGCGACATACAACTTCGACAGATCAGACACACCCACTTCGCCCGGATCACGAGTTTCGCCAAGCAATGTCGTAACCATCGCCCCCATCCATCACGACCTCACTTTTAAAACTTAAAACTTTTATTAGTGATGCTTAGACCAATTATTTTTGGTGCTTAGACCTTAATTATGTTTAAGGTAACCAACGAAACGAATTAGAATCGATTCGGAGATCGAAAACTAGAGAAATCAAAAACTAGTGACTAGTCATACCGGATTAGGGTTTTCTAAATAGCCTGAACAAAGAATGAATGATCGAGAATGAATCTCAACAAAAGATTTAATTTCTAGAATCCTCTCACGAAAACCTATGAGAAGCCAAAGAATGAGAATTTTCGGGCATGATTGCCCGGTCAGTCTTAAAAGCACTATTTGCGAGCCGAATCAATTTCCAGTCCGTGCTAATCTTGATAATTAGTGATAAAAACTAAAATCATGAAAGAATATATTATTATGAATTTAGTAATTATAAGAATCAATTTCTGAAAGAATTTCCTGAAGAACTTAACCGAACGCCGGGAAAATATACCGGAAAAACCCTAAATTGATCCGAACGACCCGAAACTCGAACCAAGGGTTTAAATCAATAACATATGATTTATAACACTCAAATAAATTATGAAAGCTCAAGAATTCAATAGAATTTCGAATTTGCATAATTTAATCGCCGAACGCTGTTTTTCTGCGATAACTCGGAATTGACTTTTCGGACGTCATCCGAACTTCATAAAATTATTATAAACATTGAAATAAGTCATTTAAATGCTATTTAAGATAATAAAACCTTAAGCTTCCGAGAAATAAATCGAAAGCGCGTTAAAACTTAAAGAGTCGGTATTTACATGCTAAAACGGGTAATTTGACCAATCCTCCTCCCAACTACCACCAAGACCATTCCAAATGGGCTAATGACAGCCCTTTAGGCTGCCAATACAGTAGGGAACCGTACATTACAGCCTCTCATTCTTGGAACCATTTTTCTCTCTTTTTTTCAAACTTTTCTCACTTGTTCTTCAAGCTTTTGAGCTTCAATCCCCCATTTCAAACCCTTCAAACTCTCAAATAATTATTATAAGACCATAGAAAGGTAGTATTCATCATCCTCTTCCATCCTAATGGTGTGGAATTTTTGTTTGAATTTTTTTTAGTTTGAAACCCTAGTTTTGCTCCTCATTTTTTCGTGAATTTTGAGCCATCAAATGCTCTCAAGACATGAATGAAAAATGCTTAGACTGATGTTCTAAGGCTGTAGTTAAAATTTGAGAATTTTTGGAGCATGTTTGATATTTTTTATTTATGCTTTATTTCTTTTTATATGTGATAAAGCATGCTTTTGTGAATATTATTTGATATTGTTGCTTGTTGATGTATTAGAAGCATGTATAATAAATATGGTAATTTTCAGAATATTTTTGGGATTTTCTTGTATTTTGTTTGATTTTATTTGTTGATAAATAGTTGAGATATAGTGTTTAATATATGATATGAACATCATGTATTAATCTTGAAATTTTTGAGACACTACTCCTATTTTTCAAAAATGGACAGAATTTATTTAAGTATTTTTAAGCCATTGTTTGATTTTATTTGTTGAGAAATAGTTGAGATATAATGTTTAATATATGATATGAACATCATATATTAATCTTGAAATTTTTGAGACACTACTCCTATTTTTAGGAAAAGGCCAAAAACTATATATATATATATCTAAGGATTTATTTGATTTCATTTGTTGAAAATGATAGGATATGTTATGTTTAGAAATAATATGAACCTAATATGCATTGTTGGGAATTATTGAACACATGTAAAATATGTGTGAGGACAAAAAGAATTCCAAGCATTTGGTTCATATTATAAATATTAGTTGATGTTTAATGTTAATATTACATGTTTATTTCATATATAAACATATTGTGAAGGAATGAAATTTATTAAATATATATACTTATATTTTCATAATTACCGAAAATGATTAGGTAGTGAAAAGCATGTGTTTTAATTTTAATGTATTATATGAGATGATATTTCATGCTTAGTATATGATATAAGCATGCTATGATTTTTGTGGAATTTATTGAACACAATGGCTCATTAATTTATGATTACCGAAAACTTTGAGGATTTTAACCTATGGTTAAATTTTTATATGATGATATTGAGTTAGTAATTAAATTCTATAGTATGATAAGAGTATAACATGATTTTATTAGAATTTATTGGATACATATGCTAATTGGTGCTAATTATCGAAAACGTAACAAAATGGCTAAGTATGGGTTTAATTCTATGTTAAATGGTACTATGATAGTTAAGCTATAAGCTTGGAATGAATGGTTGTGATTGTGATGGATGAATGGAACACTTATACACACATACACAATAGTTTTGCATTATGTTAGAAATTCGGGATTTCTAATGCTTTAGTAAAGTTTATGTTGTGTATGGTGTTGTATGGTGTTGAATGATTTATGTTTATGTTGTACCGACAAACCAAAACCCCAAACGTAAACAACATAATACTATATGTACGAGAATCCAAAAGAAATCGACCAATTTTGATAACTTAAGAAGGAATCAACGAGAATCGAAGTTAGACATAAATTAGGGTTTGCTACTATTAAAAGGATACTCAAACATGAGTTCCTAAGTTAGAAAAACCAAAACCCGAGCTACAACATTGATACTCAATAACGACAACCCAATACGATAATAGATTGAGCGTTAAAAATAACTCGATAACGAATAACGATTATACGACTTATATAATGTCCGACGAGTTAAGAGAAACAAACAATGTCGTAGTGTGTAAGCAAAGATTCGAACAAAAGATGTCGATTCTTATGTCTCAAAAGTCGAGTTAATATTCCCGAAACACTTCATTTATTCTTAAGTACCTACTTACATGATAGCATGTGCTCACTTGAATCATAAGTCAATACTCCTCTTTTAATTGTCGACTAATACGACAAGTCGTCAAGCATAACCTACTAGGACGTAACTATAATTGTTAAATCTAGTTAGTGGCTTTGAGAATATCCTAATTTACCAATCATAATTGGTTTACCGACAATCTATAACATAATAACGTTTAGAATAACACTAAGGTTAAGAGTCGAGGATAGACTCGGAATATGTGATTGAAGTTCACCTATGAACGATGAAGTAATATAGCTTGGGAATTGGGAATGTAAGATAATAGAAAATATCTTAAAACAATCACATGAAATCATAAATAAACCTTAATTGGGAACTTTAAGTCGTAATCTATAAACGACCTTCGATCGATAGAAAGAATCTAAGAGCGGTTATTTTATTATGAAGGGTTTGATCGTACGTAGTTGCCGAGGAAGGACACTCACACATTGCCCTGCTTAGAACAATTGGCTTCGAACTAGCAGATGGGCTCTCTTGAAACAAAAATAACATGCATGTCTATCTCAAAGCATGATATACAAAAGCTTTATGAAATATTATTACATAAACTGTTATTGACTGCCAAATGTTTATGTTTTGTTATGATCCTATCTGAGATTGGTATATCCAATGTGGAATGTGAATGATTTGGTCCACCAACGTTAAAAAAGGGTAACGATCGGATCCGACTTAGTTAAGGACTAACTCGGATTGTGTACACGTGTGACTGTGTGTTAAGGTTAGCTACCTCGACCGGTCACGACGACTATGTGTAGGTGTCCACCTCCATAGTGCGCGAATGGAATGAATGAATGAATGATCAGATATGGAACAACGTATGAAATAGTCAGGCCGGACGCTTTTAGAAAATGATAAAGTTTGATAGGCATGAGTCTTTTAACTAAAATCCTCATGTGATATTGTGGACAGTTCAATAACTTTTGATAAAGAAAATATTTTCGGCAATGAGTCTATTGAGTACTTTTGTACTTAGCCATGCATCTCGTTTTTGATGTGCAGGTTGAGCAAGGAGCGATGATGGGTGCGAGGTGGTGCAGAGTAGCAGTTGTTTTGATGCTTTATTAGAAAGGTTTCTAGAACCTTGGGCATGCATCGTCATATGTTTGTCCACACGTTTATTTGCTGCCTAACTCTGATAATTTTTGATGTTTTGATTATAACTGCTTTCATACCGTACTGAACTTGAGGTCGTACCTCATTCCTTGAATTGTGCCCTGATTGGGTTATATTTGAACCTTGAACCTTTTGACGAGTCCTTCTGTGACTTGAGTTGGTATTGAATAGCTTTTCCCTTTTTAGTCTATGCGTTATTGAGTAGTTAAATGGTTAAATGCATTGATTAGTTATGTTTATATCCGCTGCTTTATCATACCAGTGACGATCCATATAATCCGTACTTCCTTGGGAAGTCGGGTCGTCACAAAGTGGTATCAGAGCATTTGTTCGCTCTGAACCCTAGAAACTCTTTCCTTGAATCTTAAGTTGAAAATTGAGTCTTGAAACTGTTGGTATTTGACTGCCACTGCATTGCACTCCATTGTCGTCCTGCTCAACGAGGAAGAAGGTAACTATCCCAACTGAAAGTTGTTTTGAAATGATGGAAGTTTATGAAATATGAAATGTATTTACAAAAGTCACATTGTTTTGAAGGTTGAAATATGTTTGAAAGGAGAAAAGCCTCAAAATTTCAAATGGAGTTGTTGTTTCCAAGGATTTTGGAAAAAAAAGGAATGATTGAAATTGAAAAGTTATTTTCTAAATAACTGGTTGTAGATCGAGCTAAAAACACACTCAAATTCACTCGCAATCGTACGAGGTAATCGTAGCGTGATAAGTTAACACGAGTCGTCTCTCAAGGAAAACTTAACAGAGCCATTGTTTGTGTTGTGCACAGAAAGCGATTAAAATCCTAAACATTCTAATACCAACGAGGGTTTGAACATGCAGGAATTGAAATACGAGAAATAAACAGCGATCCTAAGCCAGGGGTTGTCAATCCCGAGCTAAACTAATAAAGCAATAAATCTAAACTAGGGGTTGTCAATCCCTAGTTGAACTATGAAAACGATAAATCAAAGCGGTAAATAAAAGCATATGCAATCATATTATTCATAGAGTTTGTCAATCCCTAATCTAAATCTAATTGCAAATAAAAACATAATCATCAATCCATCTCCAAGAACAGGAATTAAACGAAAGCAGGAAATCATTACGTAAAGTAAATCAACGGAAAATGAAAGTCCAATCCACTGTCACTATGAATTGAATCCAACAAAACCATCAAACGATAAAACTATAAAATTAATCCGAAAGAACAGGTAAATCCCAAAACATAAATTGGTTAACTAAATCGTTCGATGAAAATAAGAAAGCAGTAAATTAAATCTAAAGATTATCCGCTTGTGTCGATCATTGAAGAACTCTTGAAGAATCGGTGAAGAAGCGGCGCACATTTCACCGAAAGAACCAAAATCAAGAATCATGATCGGACCGCGTTTTGACCTAAAACGCACATATATATATTAAATGAAGTTGAACCGGCGTTTAAGGCGAGCGCAGGCTGAGAATACATTCTGACTTGAATATGAACGCTGGTTCAAAGTGAACTCCGACTGAGGAAATATTCTGTCTCACAAATGAGCGCTCGCTCATTATGAGCGCGCGAGGGAATTGGGAACGCGTGCTGGAGACGAGCGCCAGTTGACGAGCGCGACGCATGGGTAGCGGGTGAACTGGCGCTGAGGCACAACGCCGGGTGAGGTGGCGAGCTGGAGTAGGCGCTATGCCCATGCGAGCGCTGGAACGCGCGAGGATGCGGGAGCGCGGCGCTGGGAGGGACAGCGGCGGCGGGCGCGCAGAGAAGGTGGGCGAACTCCGCGTGGAGTGAGCGCGCGAGGTAAATGAGATGAACGCGTTCAACTCGTACTGGCCGGAAAGGCCGAGCCGGGCGCTGGAACAGGAGGCGCCAAGATGAGGTGAACCGCGTTTTCCAATTGAGAACGCGCTCAAGTTGGAAGCTGGCAGCAGGTGAACCGCGCTCGGATGGCTGGGCGTTCGTGGCTGGGCGGGAAGCGGGCGCGCGCTTGAAGCGCAAGGCGGGCGCAGCGCGCGACAATCGCTTATGATGTTTTTCTTTGGCCCATTCTCCTTCGTCTTAACTCCGATTTGCATATGGTTTTCGCCTACGGACTCCTATCACAACTTACTTTACTTATTATGAAGGAATAAAGCCTTGATTCCTTCTCCATAATCCATGAGAAATATTGAAAGTGTTCAGGGCCGGTGCGCGAGCTGGCGCGCGGAGTGCACGTGCGCGACTTTAAAGAATTGATCCGTTCTCCCTCGTCCGAACTCCGAATTGCGATCCGTTGGTGCCTACGGACTCCTATCGAGACGATCTTCAATATACCTGATCCTTGGAATATCCATTTCATCCTATTTAATGCCAATTTTCTGCAAAACATTGAAACGAACCAAGTAAGTTCGAATCGATAAATAATAATCAAACCAACGGCAAAAAGAGAACAAATCACGAGAAACAACATGCACAAAGATATGAATAATAAGCACAAATTCATACCAAACAACTCCCCCACACTTATTCATTTGCTTGTCCTCAAGCAAAGTCTATACCAATAAGAATAGGAAAGATAACTCATGTAACTTTACTCTTATTCTAATCAATCAAACCTTATTGCATTTCCCCCACACTTGGTGTTTACGAATTCAAAGATAATGTGAAATAAATCAAGAACGACAATTGATTTCCAATAAATAAAAAGGTAATCTCGCTCGCACCCAACTCTCCGTTAGGGGTGAACTAACTAATGTGGTCACCTTTAGCAACAAGTTTCTTTTATAAAGCACAAAGAATGTTTTAACAGATTTTGGAATAATATTCGAAAGGTGCACTCTCGATGAACTCGAGTCTCCTAACGTGGTTTCCCATGTCCATTTCTCAAATTACGAAAGAGGACATAATCCCATCCTCCATTTCAACAATCTCAACAAAATACTGGAGCTTTCATTCTCCTCATTTTCTTCTTCTTTTTCACATTTTTTTTTATATATATAAAATGAAACAAGTATATAGGCAACCACAATGTTAACACTACCCCTAACATTAGCCGGTCAAATCACATCAATTTCCCCCTATTCATTTTCTATCAATCACAGTCTCGTCAATTCACATTATACTCAAATCATATATCACCAAAAGTTTCGGAAATTCAAAATCAATTTGATCAATACCACAGAGTTCAGTTGCACAAATCAAATTCCTAACTTACTCGCATAGACAAAGCTTAAGTCCAAACAATCAAAATAAGCATAAGGACACATCATTAAGCATACAAAAATATATGTGAAACGCACACAAAACCGAGCAAACATCCCCACATTTTAAATCGAGCATCGCCCCTGCTCAAAACATTAAAAGCTCAAAATAACCATAGAGGATGATACTTCTCGATAATCGATTTAATGTGCTGTTGTAGATTTGGAGCATCACGGCTTCATCTCACTGTTGACAACTTCCCAATTACGAGCAAAACTAAAACAGAGACAACAGACAAATCAAAGAACAACAAAACAAGCAAAAAGAGAAAGAAATAAAAAGAAAATAAAAAACAGTGGGTAACTCCCACGAAGTACTCAGTTTAACGTCGTGAGCACGACGTAAACCAGACAACAACAGACTATCCATAGTCCTTCACCTGCAGGAATACCATCTCGGCCAGAGCATCAGTAGTAACCATATAAGAACAGAGGACATTAAAGAAGACAAGTAATGCACAATTTAAGCTCAAGTCGAACATCCTATTCTCCAAAATAAAATAAATAACTTCAATTCCCAAAGTACAAGATTTTGGTGAATTAGGATGTTGACAAAAATTGATGTTACCTCAACCTTTGTCCACGATTTGTCCTCTCTCGGGATCCCGTACTCCAATTGTTGAGGCAAGACAATCACTTCCGAGTGGGCTTTGTCATGTTTGCAACTTCACATGCCCACTCTTCCTCGTCACCATACAGTATCAACTTCCTCGTGGCTCGATTTTGCTCTTCATCCTCACGTGCCCATTTTTCCACCATTTCCACCTCCTCCGGTCGCAGCGGCTCTTCGTGGCTCTCCCACCACATCTTCAACAATTGGGTCACTTTCAAGAGTAGTGATCGTCGAGCTTGATCGGGTTGGTGTGGGAAAGTCGGCTCATCGATGTCTCTTCCACCCATTCTCAATACTGGGTCACTATCTAGAACAAATGACCGACTAGATCCGATCGGATTGGTTTGGAAGTTCCTCCTTGTCGCAATGACTTATCAAGCGTGCTCGAACATATCCCATTTATGCCTCCAAACGCAAAGATGAGGCGTTCTGAGATCTAAACTTTGACTAAAGCATCCGTTTATGAATGGATGACTTCTCTTTTGAGTTAACTCATCCTTCCAAGCTGGCCTCGGAGGTGGATACGGCTTGTGGGTACTGTTGCGGTGGAAGCGGAGGCGGCTGTTGGGGATATGAGTACTGAGGTGGAGGTGGTTGTTGTGGGTACTCATATTGAGGTGGAGGATGTGGTTGCTCCCAGTAGGCATTGTAGGATTGATCCTCATAGAGTTGCGGAGGCGGTTATTCCCAGTAGGGATTGGAGGCTTGATCCTCATAGTACGGTGGAGGTGGTTGATCCCAATATGGATTATAGGCTTGTTGCTCAGGGTAGGGATCGTAGGCTTGATGCTCGAAGCCTAACGGGTATTCCTCAGCAAAATCAAATTGGGCTCCTTCTTCGGGAGAAGAATTTGCCCAATATAACGAACTTTCCTCCCCCAACCGGGTTGACCATATTCATACTGTTGATAACCCTGCATTAACAGACACCAACAACAAAAACAAGATCACACGCACAGGGGGAGAAAATAACCAAACAGAAAGAAAAGAAACACAGAAAACAAACAACACAAACAATACGCCTAAAGTTTTCCCCGGCAACGGCGCCAAAATTGATCGAGCTAAAAACACACTCAAATTCACTCGCAATCGTACGAGGTAATCATAGCGTGATAAGTTAACATGAGTCGTCTCTCAAGGAAAACTTAACAGAGCCATTGTTTGTGTTGTGCACAGAAAGTGATTAAAATCCTAAACATTCTAATACCAACGAGGGTTTGAACATGCAGGAATTGAAATACGAGAAATAAACAGCGATCCTAAGCCAGGGGTTGTCAATCCCGAGCTAAACTAATAAAGCAATAAATCTAAACTAGGGGTTGTCAATCCCTAGTTGAACTATGAAAACGATAAATCAAAGCATATGCAATCATATTATTCATAGAGTTTGTCAATCCCTAATCTAAATCTAATTGCAAATAAAAACATAATCATCAATCCATCTCCAAGAACAGGAATTAAACGAAAGCAAGAAATCATTACGTAAAGTAAATCAACGGAAAATGAAAGTCCAATCCACTGTCACTATGAATTGAATCCAACAAAACCATCAAACGATAAAACTATAAAATTAATCCGAAAGAATGTAAATCCCAAAACATAAATTGGTTAACTAAATCGTTCGATGAAAATAAGAAACAGGAATTAAATCTAAAGATTATCTGCTTGTGTCGATCTGTTGAAGAACTCTTGAAGAATCAGTGAAGAGCAGTAGCATTTCGCCGAAAGAACCAAAATCAAGAATCTGATTGCGGACCCGTTTTGACCTAAAACGCATATATATATATTAAATGAAGTTGAACAGGCGTTTAAAGGCGAAGCGCAGTCGAGAATACATTCGACTTGAATATGAACGCCGGTTCAAAGTGAACTCCTACCGAGGAAATATTCATCTCACAAATGAGCGCCGCTCATTATGAGCGCGGGAAGGAAGGAACGCTACCGAGACGAGCGCCAGCTGACGAGCGCGACGCATGGGCAGCGGGTGAATCGGGCCGAGGCACAGCCACGGGCGAGGTGGCGAGTGGAGTGGGCGCCGTGCCCATGCGAGCGCCGGAACGCGCGAGGACGCGGGAGCGCGCGGGCGCTGGAGAGGGCATGGCGGCGGCGGCGCGCAGAGAAGGTGGGCGAACTCCGCGTGGAGTGAGCGCGCGAGGTAAATGAGATGAACGCGATTCGAACTCGCCACTGGCCGAAAGGCCGAGTTGGGTATTTGGAACAGGAGGCGCTCAAGATGAGGTGAACAGCGTTCACCAATTGAGAATGCGCGCTCAAGTTGGAAGCTGGCAGCAGGTGAACCGCGCTCGGGATGAACCGCGTTCGGTGGTTGGGCGTTCGAAGTCGGGCGGGTTTGCTTGCGTGCGCGCGACACGCTTTGCTGATGTTTTTCTTTCGCCCGTTCTCCTTCGTCTGAACTCCGATTTGCGTATGGTTTTGCCTACGGACTCCTATCACAACTTAATTTACTTCTTATGAAGGACAAAAGCCTTGATTCCTTCTCCATCATTCATGAGAATCATTGAAAGTGTTCAGGGCCGGTGAGCGAGCGGGCGCGCGGAGTGCACGTGCGCGACTTTAAAGAATTGATCCGTTCTCCCTCGTCCGAACTCCGACTTGCGATCCGTTGGTGCCTACGGACTCCTATCGAGACGATCTTCAATATACCTGATCCTTGGAACATCCATTTCATCCTATTTAATGCCGATTTTCTGCAAAACATTGAAACGAACCAAGTAAGTTCGAATCGATAAATAATAATCAAACCAACGGCAAAAAGAGAACAAATCACGAGAAACAACATGCACAAAGATATGAATAATAAGCACAAATTCATACCAAACAGTTGTTAGGTTGAAAAGAGTTGAAAACTCTAGGAGATTGATAAAGGAATGATATGAGAATACTTGTTTATCGCAATATATGTTATGAGTTGTGTTTACTCCTATATGCAAAGCATGCTAGAGGCATAATGTAAATGAGTATGTTTTCCCCATGAGAACATAGACTCTTAAGACGCATGATCCCTTGTTACGCCGAACTTAGTATGAGAACATAAGGTATCCCCAATTAAACGGAATACTAAGGAAGAACGAGAACATAGAAATTATAAGAATCCCAATCCGAACGGATCTAAGGAGGAGAACTAGACAATTCTATGATGACGAAGCGATTACTTAACTGGAGGTTCGCACTACTACGAGTCCCAATCTCTATGCGAAGGAATTCCGATTACCCTACGGGTTGTCTCTATCGTGGCGATAACGAAGAATCAAAGCATAACGTCAAGAAAGTAGGGAAATAAAGATCAAATTGTAAGTATTGCAGGAACGTATATGATTGAATATTATGATGCGAATGGAAATAAGGAATTCAGAACCCACTGAGAAAGGGGTGACTACTTAGCCTTTACCCGAAGACTAGACATTTAAAGTCTTTTCTACCCTAAGAGACCATTCAGTTTCTTCCCGAAGACCAAACCATGAAAGTAGTTTCATAAGAACTTAGGAATATAGGATATAGGATTATGGTTCAGATGATTTTTACGACTAGAAGTCTTTTATCCTATAAGAGCCATCCCCGAAGAGGTTGTACGTTCCCATTGTTAAAACCAGATATGCCGAGGAGATGACGTCGATGAGTTCTTAGCTCACTTCGTGCGTCACTGGGCTTTTGTACATGCCCGTGGTATGTCATACCATGATGGCGTACTTCTACTGATCACGAGACTGCCATCCGACTGGCAGGGATATGCCCGTGAGATATTGGCAGATTATATCTATTGATGCCGAGAGAGCTTCGATCTGGAGGTGGACTTGTCTCATTTTGTCAGTCACCTAAGCTACGTATTCATGGTATACGGAGCTACACCATGTGGACCGTGCTCCCCGAATGGGAATACACCTGGTGGGTATGAGATTCCCGAGTGGCTTCACCCGGAGTTGCCTCGTTTGGCATCTGATTGACCCGTATTCTCGTCGGGCTGTGGAAGGAACATGTTCGAGGTTGAACCTTCTCGTCCTCGACAGCTCATTTTTTCAGTCCTACCATTAATAGGATTCGAGCCCCGTCATTAATAGCCCAGACCATCGCCACCGATCATTCTATGTCAGCATCCATCTCTACCTACCGGCGCTCCCCTAGCTTAGCCGCTGTCACCCCGCTTGGACCCCTGTACCATGATAATGTGGAGGTTGATGATCCATGTGGCCAAGCTGCAGGCATTGTGAGATAAACTTGTGCCCGTCTTGCTGCTGCTCCGTTTCCAGCCGCTGCTTTCAAGGAGATCACGACTGAGATCCACCGAGACTTAGCTGCTATGGAATAAACTAGAGTCATTAGAATCCGAGGGACCGTGACTCCCACATTCAATGCTGAGGTCAAAGAGCAATAGGACCCAGAGGAGAATCCTGAGGAGGATCTACCTGCTGACGATGAGATGGAGGATGTTGATAGTACCTATACTCTCGGTCCTGACTCTGACATGCTGAGCCCTAGTTACACCCCGGACGATTATGGATCTAGTTCTTGGGACTAGATAGTGTTTTATCTATATACTTTTGTATATATTTTGATGCATGCGGAGACGATAGGTCGTTTTGACATAAACCCTTATTTTGATGACTTCGGTAGCAGTAATATTTTTGAATGCACGTGACTAGGTACGTGGAGTGATATTGATATTAGCTTTTGGTAACATCATACTCCGTATCTGGCCGCATTTTGTAAATCTTAAAAACGATGATGAAATTCCTTGTAGAGACATTTGATTTGATATGGTGATAGCTCATCGAGAGCTTTGGTTTTTAAGGTTGCGATATGTAGTGTTCGATGACGTGCTAGATTTATGCTTATGATTATATATACATATCGTGCTAAGATATTTATTATCCTGATGGATGGTATAAGAAGATATTTGATTACGTATATTTATGAAAGATAGAATACCGTCGAGAAGAAGAAACCATGAGCTAACACCCGAAAGAGAGGACACCCTCCACCACTAACACCGGCAAGAAGGATTGAGGGACTATTCCTCAGGCAGAACCCATCCACTTTCAATGGGACTGGAAATCCCATGGATGTGGAACTCTGGATTCGCGCACTGGAGCGAATCTTCAACTTCCTCCACTGCAAATCGCAGGAACGCTTGTCATGCGTGGCCTTCCAAATGACCGGGGTCGCCGACTTCTGGTGGGAGGCAAAGAGGAAGACTCTATTTGAAGAGGAACTGGAAGGATATACCTGGGAGGAATTCAAGGAAGAAGTGTACGAGAAGTAGATTCCTAAGAGTTATAGGAAGAGGAAAGAACATGAGTTCTACAACCTGCGCCAAGGAAAGACCACGGTCACAGATTACGACCGTGCATTCTGCGAGATGTTGTGGTATGCGCCTCAGTTGGTCGACACCGATGAGAAGAGGACTGAGAAGTTTTGGGCGGGACTCCGCCATGAGATCAGGGTGTCGCTGGCTGGTCACGGAAATCTGACTTACCGTGAGGCCCTTAGTAGGGCTTTGGACATCGAGGTAGCTATGCCCGAGAACAGGACTGTCACTGTACATCCCCTGAATCACCAAGGGGATCGTGGGAAGAGAAAGTGGGAAGGACCCCACCAAGGGCAAGGATCCAACGCTGGCCAGGCCGACAGGAGGCCATGGCAAGGGAACAACGTGCCATCTGGGCACGGGCAAGGAAACAGACGCCCCATGGTACCCGCACCTGGCGGGGGAAACCAAAAATTCGTAAGGCTCCCCGTGTGCCCAAGGTGCCATAGGAGTCACAAGGGCATGCGCATTTACAAACGACGGATGCTTCAAGTGTGGCCAGAAGTGTCACTACTCCAGGGACTGCCCTGGGATGCGTCAAGGGGTAAATGACCGTCCCAATGTGCCCAACCGAGTCCAGCCGGTCCGGGCTATCCAAGCCCAACCGTTCAAGCAACTACCCCCGGTCCAATACTTTCGACCGATGAAACGACCATATCAACCAAGGAGACAACGACAACAACAATGGCGGCGAAACAGCAAGAAGAATACCGATAGCCCCAAAGAAAAAGAAGAAAACAACCGTAGCAACAACAACAACATCAGCAACAACAACAACCACCGCCGCAAGCTAGGACCAACGCCCTCCACCAAGAAAGGGAATTCCCGCAGGAGCCGCCAAGGAACCAAGAAAACTTGGCAGGTATGGGAATACTCCTCCAATTACTGTTATCCTCTTGCTTGACATCGCGCGCCGCATTCTTTTATTGCTGAAGCATGCGTAGAGAACTTAGGATTAGCTCCTAAACGCGCTGAACAAATCATGAGAATTTCTTCCCCAATAGGAGGCATAAGAACGGTAACCCACATATGCTCGAACCTAGAACTTGGACTAGGCTCACTTAAGGTCATGACAGATAACCTCCACGCCATACCTATGACAGATGTGGACGTAATCCTAGGAATGGATTGGTTAACCGAACATAATACGACCATCCTGTGTAATGAAAGGAAAATTTCTTTCCAACTTTTCGGAGAGAAACCTACAGACTTTCACGGGATCAGCATAGGGAGGAGAGTCCCAATCATATCCTCACTACAAGTAAGGGCGTTACTGAACAAGACAGAGAACCACGCCTACCTTGTCTATCTCCAAGAGGAAGAGCAGAATGAGAGAAGGATAGAAGATGTTCCGATCGTGAAGGAATACCCCGATGTATTTCCAGATGAACTACCGGGATTACCGCCAAACCGACAGATTGAGTTCACGATCGACCTCGAACCAGGTTTTTTCCCCATGTCGAAAGCCCCATACTGAATGGCACCAAAAGAACTGGAGGAATTGAAGATCCAACTACAAGAACTCTTGGAGTTAGGTTTTATTAGACCCAGTGTGTCTCCCTGGGGAGCACCTGTCATTTTTGTGAAGAAGAATCTCCCTGGGGAGCACCTGTCCTTTTTGTGAAGAAGAATGATGGTACACTGAGAATGTGCATAGACTATCGAGAGTTAAACAAGATAACTCTTAAGAATAAGTATCCCTTTCCCCGAATTGACGATTTGTTTGATCAACTTAAGGGAGCAGGAGTCTTTTCAAAGATAGATTTGAAGTATGGATACCATCAGCTAAGGATTAGACCAGAGGATGTATTCATAGACGATATCTTAATATACTCCAAAAATAACCAAGAACACAAAGAGCACTTGAGAACTGTGCTGCAAACATTAAGGCAAGAGCAACTCTTCGCCAAGTTTAGCAAGTGTGAATTCTGGTTAGGCGAGGTGATATTCTTAGGTCACATCGCGTCCGTCGAGGGAATCAAAGTAGACCCCTCGAAGATCGATACAGTTCGAGAATGGGAATCATCAAAGAACCCGAATAAAATTCAGAGCTTCTTAGGACTTGCCGGCTACTATCGAAGATTTATCAAAGGATTTTCAACGATAGCCCGACCCATGACCCAATTGTTGAGGAAAGGAATCAAGTACACTTGGACCGCCGAGTGTGAGGCTAGTTTCCAGAGATTGAAGGAGTTGCTGACGACAGCACCTGTACTAGTAGTACCCGAAGCAGATAAAGAATACACAATCTACACAGATGCTTCAAAGAATGGACTGGGATGTGTTCTAATGCAAGAAGGCAAGGTTATTGCTTATGCTTCAAGGCAATTACGCCTACATGAGTTGAACTATCCTAAGTACGACCTGGAATTAGCAGCGGTCGTGCATGCCTTAAAGATTTGGAGGCACCACCTTTATGGAGTTAGATGTGATATCTATACTGACTATAAAAGCCTGAAGTATTTCTTTGAGCAGAAAGATCTTAACATGAGGCAGCGTAGATGGTTAGAGCTAGTGAAAGATTACGACTGTGGTATCAATTACCACCCAGGCAAGGCTAATGTTGTAGCCGATGCCATGAGTCGCAAATCCCACCCTAGTTTGGGATGTCTCCTTAGTCATGAGGAAATACTTATAAAGGAATTTCAGAGGATGAACATCGAAGTCATGGACCCGTCTCTGACGATAGAGGGCCGTATTGCAACGTTGATTGCAATCCTGGACTTAAGAGCCCGAATCTTGGAAGAGCAAGAAGCTAGAGGAAGTACGAGCCAAGATCAAGGACAACGACCACAAGAATTTCAAGGAAGCTATAGATAACGTCTTGTTGTATGATGGGAGAGTGTGTGTTCCAGAAGACGGAGAGCTTAAGAGCGAGATCTTGAAGGAAACCCATGAGACTTCTTATATTGCACACGCCGGAAGCACCAAAATGTACCAAGATCTCAAGAAGAAATTTTTATTGGATAGGATGAAGCGAGACGTAGCTTCATTCGTAGAACGTTGTTTAACGTGCCAACAAGTGAAAGCACTCCACCAGCGACCGTATGGAACCTTACAGCCGCTGGACATTCCGAATGGAAATGGGATGACATAGCCATGGATTTTGTTACCGGGCTGCCCAAATCACAAAGGGGAAATACCGCGACCTGGGTCATCATCGATCATTTGACCAAGAGCGCGTATTTTCTGCCCATTCCGATAACACCTAGATCAGACAGACTAGCACAACTATACATTCGAGAAATCATACGTTTACATGGAGTTCCGAAGACTATCACGTCCGATAGAGATTCAAAATTTACATCCATATTTTAGACGAGTTTGCAAAAGGAATTGGGAACTCGACTACATTTCAGTACCGCGTTCCACCCACAAACGGACGGACAATCCGAGAGGATCATTCAGACGCTTGAAGATGTGTTGAGCACCGTTGTCCTGGAGAGAGGAGAAAGCTGGGAACAAGTGTTACCACTTGTGGAATTCGCCTACAATAACAGCTACCAAGCAACTATTGGAATGGCCCCGTACGAAGCTCTTTATGGAAAGAAATGTCGATCACCACTCTACTGGGATGAAGTGGGAGAAAGGAGAGTATTAGGACCTGACTCTGTGGGCGAAATGGTCAAGATCGTGAGACAGATCAGCCAACGGATCAAGGAGGCCCAAGACCGACAAAAGTCGTACGTCGATAATTGTCGCACAGAGCTACATTTTGAAGTGGGAGACAAAGTCTTCTTGAAGATTTCTCCATCAAAAGGAATCGTGAGATTTAGAATAAAAGGGACGTTACGACCACGTTTCATAGGACCCTATGAAATTTTGGAAATGATAGGACCAGCGGCTTACAGACTTGCATTGCCGCCAAGTTTTGGAAACGTGCACAATGTGTTCCACGTTTCACAACTAAGGAAGTACATACATGACCCCAGTCATGTGATACCACCGACGGATATTGTCCTCAATGACAATATGAGTTACGTAGAACTGCCTACGGAAATCTTAGACCGACGTATCCAAAAGCCATGGAACAAAGAGATACCGTTAGTGAAAGTTCTATGGCGACACCATGGACAAGAAGAAGCAACCCGGGAACTGGAATCAGCTATGAAAGAGAAATACCCAGATCTTTTCCAAGGTTAGCAAATTTCGGGACGAAATTTATATTAAGGGGGATGGTATGTAATAACCCGAAAAATTTAAAACTTTTATTAGTGATGCTTAGACCAATTATTTGTGGTGCTTAGACCTTAATTATGTTTAAGGTAACCAACGAAATGAATTAGAATCGATTCGGAGATCGAAAACTTGAGAAATCAAAAACTAGTGACTAGTCCTACCGGATTAGGGTTTTCTAAATAGCCTGAAAATAGAATGAAAGATCGAGAATGAATCTTAACAAAATGATTTCATTTCTGCAATCCTCTCACGAAAACATGTGAGAAGCCAAAGAATGAGAATTTTCGGGCATGATTGCCCGGTCAGTCTTAAAAGCACTATTTACGAGCCGGATCAATTTCCAGTCCGTGCTAATCTTGATAATTAGTGATAACAACCAAAATCATGAAGGAATATATTATTATGAATTTAGAAATTATAAGAATCAATTTCTGAAAGAATTTCCTGAAGAACTTAACCGAACGCCGGGAAAATATACCGGAAAAATCCTAAATTGATCCGAACGACCCGAAACTTGAACCAAGGGTTTAAATAAATAACATGTGATTTATAAGACTCAAATAAATTATGAAAGCTCAAGAATTCAGTAGAATTTTTAATTTGCATAATTTAATCGCCGAACGCTGTTTTTCCGCGATAACTCGGAATTGACTTATCGGACGTCGTCCGAACTTCATGAAATTATTATAAACATTGAAATAAGTCATTTAAAGGCTATTTAAGATAATAAAACCTTAAGCTTCCAAGAAATCAATCGAAAGCGCATTAAAACTTAAAGAGTCGGTATTTACATGCCAAAACGGGTAATTTGACCAATCCTCCTCTCAACTACCACCAAGACCATTCCAAATGGGCTAATGACAGCCCTTTAGGCTGCCAATACAGTAGTAGGGAACCTTCTATTACACCCTCTCATTCTTGGAACCATTTTTCTCTCTTTTTTTCAAACTTTTCTCACTTGTTCTTCAAGCTTTTGAGCTTCAATGCCCTATCTCAAACCCTTAAAACACTCAAATAATTATTATAAGACCATAGAAAGGTAGTATTCATCATCCTCTTCCATCCTAATGGAGTGAAATTTTTGTTTGAATATTTTTTAGTTTGAAACACTAGTTTTGCTCTTTATTTTTTTCGTGACTTTTTTTGCCATCAAATGCTCTTAAGCCATGAATGAAAAATTCTTAGAATGATGTTCTAAGTTTGTAGTTAAAATTTGAGAATTTTTGGAGCATGTTTGATATTTTTCGATTTATACTTTATTTCTTTTTATATGTGATAAAGCATGCTTTTGTGAATATTATTTGATATTTTTGCTTGTTGATGTATTAGAAGCATGTATAATAAATATGGTAATTTTCAGAATATTTTTGTGATTTTCTTGTATTTTGTTTGATTTTATTTGTTGATAAATAGTTGAGATATAGTGTTTAATATATGATATGAACATCATGTATTATTCTTGAAATTTTTGAGACACTACTCCTATTTTTCAAAAATGGACAGAATTTATTTAAGTATTTTTAAGCCATTAGTTGATTTTATTTGTTGAGAAATAGTTGAGATATAGTGTTTAATATATGATATGAACATCATATATTAATCTTGAAATTTTTGAGACACTACTCATATTTTTATGAAAAGGCCAAAAACTATATATATATATATATATATATATATATATATCTAAGGATTTATTTGATTTCATTTGTTGAAAATGATAGGATATGTTATGTTTAGAAATAATATGAACCTAATATGCATTATTGGGAATTATTGAACACATATATAAAACATGTGTGAGGACAAAAAGAATTCCAAGCATTTGGTTCATATTATAAATATTAGTTGATGTTTAATGTTAATATTACATGTTTATTTCATATATAAACATATTGTGAAGGAATGAAATTTATTAAATATATATACTTATATTTTCATAATTACCGAAAATGATTAGGTAGTGAAAAGCATGTGTTTTAATTTTAATGTATTATATGAGATGATATTTCATGCTTAGTATATGATATAAGCATGCTATGATTTTTGTGGAATTTATTGAACACAAAGGCTCATTAATTTATGATTACCGAAAACTTTGAGGATTTTAACCTATGGTTTAATTTTTATATGATGATATTGAGTTAGTAATTAAATTCTATAGTATGATGAGAGAATAACATGATTTTATTAGAATTTAATTGATACATATGCTAATTGTTGCTAATTATCGAAAACGTAACAAAATGGCTAAGTATGGGTTTAATTCTATGTTACATGGTACTATGATAGTTAAGCTATAAGCTTGGAATGAATGGTTGTGATTGTGATGAATGAATGGAACACTTATACACACATACACAATAGTTTTGCATTATGTTAGAAATTAGGGTTTTCTAATGCTTTAGTATAGTTTATTTTGTGTATGGTGTTGTATGGTGTTGAATGATTTATGTTTATGTTAAAATCGACAAACCAAAACCCCAAACGTAAACAACATAACACTATATGTACGAGAATCCAAAAAAAATCGACCAATTTCTATAACTTAAGAAGGAATCAACGAGAATCGAAGTTAGACATAAATTAGGGTTTGCTACTATTAAAATGATACTCAAACGTGAGTTCCTAAGTTAAAAAAATCAAAAGCTGAGCTACAACGTTGATACTCAATAATGAAAACCCAATACGATATTAGATTGAGCGTTAAAAATAACTCGATAACGAATAAGGATTATACGACTTATATAATCTCCGACGAGTTAAGAGAAACAAATGTTGGATTTGTATACTGAAAGCAGTTTTGGTTGAGCTTGTATATAATGTTTCCTGTTACCACTATTACAATCTCCTATCTGAAATGAATACTTGATTGCATATATCTGTGTCCCCTTATCTCATATATAAGTTAGATCATACAGTGTGTAGAAGATCACAGAAGTCTGTATGATTGGTCAAGCTTAATGAGATATAAAAAGTTTCATAGCTGAGACAACTTGAGGACGAGTTGTCGGTATAGTCATGTATAGATAAGAAGTGACTTGACTTGGTTGCTTGTCTATCTTTGTACGTCTCGACGTATTGAAGGATCACGATGAGATGAGTTCTTCTATCTGACCGTCGTGAAGAACCAAGATCTCGGTGACTTACGATGATCTAAACCTCGATAAGGTATTAGATGAGTATGAGTTGCTGACCATCACTTTGACTTATTATGGGTGAGGGTTATATGTTCTAACCCAATATTCTCCGCATCTTGGGTGGTGGCAGTGCTTGTATGTCATGCTAGTTATCTCAGACGAGTCACCGTATCCGTTTAGGATGATGGCGTCCTTAAGGAGCTCAAAAGGCTACTAAACCCGCAGTTGAGTTAGCTCAAGTAAAATAATAAGGTTGAGTGGTACTACTTAAGGAATTAAAGATACTAATTATTTTAAGCGATCAGAATGCTATAAATAATTAATGGACGCTCGATATCTTAAATACGGGATTCGTAATGTCTAAGTGCATGCCCGACTCAACTTCGGTAATAAAGGGTAAGTCAAGATTTATTCTCTAGTGGCATGAATAAATGTTTATAAATTAATTTATGTTCGGGTGAACATAAGATAATTAATTTATTTGAGGTCCATCTTTATTCCTTGCATTTGATCCACGGTGCGGCCCATCCAGCCCGTAAGCTAGGTAAAATCGGCGCCCTATGCTCTACAAGGCAAGGATTTGATTCTCTTTATCCTATAAGGATATTATTATATTTATGGGATATGCATAGATCCTTTCCATATAAGATTATGGTAATAATCATTTCCATAAAGGTTTATGGTAATTTCCATATGGGATTATGGTAATTTCCATAAAGGATTATGGTAATTTTCATATGGGATTATGGTAATTTCCATATAGGATTATGGTAATTTCCATATGGGATTATGGTAATTTCCATTTAGGATTATGGTAATGCATTATAAATATGAGGTAAGAGATTAAATCTAGGTCAATGATTAATAATCATCATCATAATTTTCGAGACTCTCATTGTTCTTGGGAGAGAATTTTCGAAAAAGTGTAGAGAGGATAAAGGGTGATTTTTTCGAAGCATTCTCCATAGATCGTCCTCACTCGACGTTGGAGATTGGGCTACCGGGATACAGTCCAGAAGGTAAAAGCACGAGTCTCGATCCATTCCGCCTCGACAGATTCAAAGGTAAACACGAGAAAACCCCAACGTGTTGCAATTAATTATATAGGTGCATGCTAGGTATATAATCAATGTATTGTGAATTAAACATCCAAGATAGATCCTCGGGAGAGGGCTAAACATAGTTTTTCCCTACAACAAACAATGTCGTAGTGTGTAAGCAAAGATTCGAACATTAGATGTCGATTCTTATGTCTCAAAAGTCGAGTTAATATTCCCAAACACTTCATTTATTCTTAAGTACCTACTTACATGATAGCATGTGCTCACTTGAATCATAAGTCAATACTCCTCTTTTAATTGTCGACTAATACGACAAGTCGTCAAGCATAACCTACTAGGACGTAACTATAATTGTTAAGTCTAGTTAGTGGCTTTAGAATATCCTAATTTACCAATCATAATTGGTTTACCGACAATCTATAACGTAATAACGTTTAGAATAACACTATGGTTAACAGTCGAGGATAGACTCGGAATATGTGATTCATAATTGAAGTTCACCTATGAACGATCAAGTAATATAACTTGGGAATTGGGAATGTAAGATAATAGATATTATCATAAAACAATCACATGAAATCATAAATAAACCTTAATTTTGAACTTTAAGTCGCAATCTATAAACGACCTTCGATCGATAGAAAGAATCTAAGAGCGGTTATTTTCTTATGAAGGGTTTGATCGTACGTAGTTGCCGAGGAAGGACACTCACACATTGCCCTGCTTAGAACAATTAGCTTCGAACTAGCAGGTGGGCTCTCTTGAAACAAAAATAACATGCATGTCTATCTCAAAGCATGATTTACAAAAGCTTTATGAAATATTATTACATAAACTGTTATTGACTGCCAAATGTTTATGTTTTGTTGTGATCCTATCTAAGATTGGTATATCCAATGTGGAATGTGAATGAGTTGGTCCACCAACGTTAAAAAAGGGTAACGATCGGATCCGACTTAGTTAAGGACTAACTCGGATTGTGTACACGTGTGACTATGTGTTAAGGTTAGCTATCTCGACCGGTCACGGCGACTATGTGTAGGTGTCCACCTCCTTAGTGCGCGAATGGAATGAATGAATGATCAGATATGGAACAACGTATGAAATAGTCAGGCCTGATGCTTTTGGAAAATGATAAAATGTTTGATAGGCATGAGTCTTTTAACTAAAATCCTCATGTGCTATTGTGAGCAGTTCAATAACTTTTGATAAAGAAAATGTTTTCGGCGATGAGTCCACTGAGTACTTTTGTACTTAGCCCCGCATCTCATTTTGATGTGCAAAGTTGAGCAAGGATCGATGATGGGTGCGAGGTGGTGCAGAGTAGCGGTTGTTTTGATGCTTTATTAGAAAGGTTTCTAGAACCTTGGGCATGCATCGTCATATGCATGTCCACACGTTTATTTGCTGCATAACTCTGATAATTTTTGATGTTTTGATTATAACTGCTTTCATACCGTATTGAACTTGAGGTCGTACCTCATTCCTTGAATTGTGCCCTGAATGGGTTATATTTGAACCTTGAACCTTTTGACGAGTCCTTCTGTGACTTGAGTTGGTATTGAATAGCTTTTCCCTTTTTAGTCTATGCGTTATTGAATAGTTACATGGTTAAATGCATTGATTAGTTATGTTTATATTCGCTGCTTTATCATACCAATGACGATCAATATAATCTGTACTTCCTTGGGAAGTCGGGTCATCACAAGGCCCAAGCATCAGGCCCAATATAAATGGGCCCCGACACTAAGCTCGGCCTAAGCAAGTTCGGCCCAAGAAGACTCCTAAACCAACTACAACTCAAATCAAAAGTAGAGACGTAGAAGATTCGGATATATCCAAAAGAATCCTATTGAGAGAAGATCTCGTATTAGAGTCAATCTCAAAATAATGGTGTATAAATAGAGGCTAGATTAGACGGAAAATGATCATCTACACTCTTTGTAATCGCTTCTTACACACTCAATATATATATACTATCTTGCTCCGTGGACGTAGATCTAATTCAATAGATCGAACCACGTTACTTCCTCATGTTCTTTATTGCATTCATTACCTTACGAAAACAAGATCGATCAATATATATATAATTGGAGGAAAGGGACAGTGGAAATTGAACCTTAGATCTCTCTTGGATGGAGAAGGTCGCACTGCTTGAATTTCTCCGAAGGAACTACTGATTGTATTGGAAAAGTGGAAACATGAAGAATCTATAAATTTAAATTAAATATTAAACAAAGTTGTTATAAATTGATAAAAAAATGTAAAAGGTTTCGTGACTGAATGGTATTATAAGTAATTAAGATGGGATAGAGCACATGCCTAATACTAAAAGTGGTCAACTTAAACTTACATGTCTTGGCCCATTTAAATTTGATCAATTATCAATTTATGCCATTATGGTTACTTTTACCTACATAAGAACTATAGGTGGCAAAAGTAGTGGGTCGGCTGGTCCGACTAGGTCCATCGGGCTTTTACATTTTTTTGGTCGGATCAAAAAATTTCGGGCTACTAAATATGAAGTCAAGTCGTCACCCCAGAAGGATTTTCGGGCTAACGGGCTAAGTCCGTTAAATTTTTCTAATTTTTTTAACCTATAAAATTGCATATTTAACTGTAAAAAAATAAATTATTATGTAAAATAATAATTTAAGTTTAAAAACTAGTAATTTAACAACAACAATAACAAAATTAGAAGTTCAAAATTATATGCTAATACAATACAAAATAGATTAAAGTACCACAACCATAATCTAAAGTAATAAATAATCCAAAATAAAATAATAAACAATAAAAAAGATAATTAAAGAGAAAGATAAGAAAATGATAAACAAATAAAGAGAAACAAATAATTAGTAGGTCACAAAAATATATATATGGGACGAGCTTTTTAGTCCAAAACCGGCCCGGGTTTTTTTGGCTGGAAGCCCGATCAGTCCAAGGTTTTTTGGGATGAGCTTTTTAGGTCTGATATTTTTTTAGCCTCTTATTTTGAAGCCCAAATCCCAGACCGACCCATGGATCCGACCCATTTTGCCGACTCTAATAAGAATTGACGATCAAATTCAATGATAAAAAGAAAAAGAAAAGAGAAAAAGAAAGGATCCTCGACCAGCAGTACTTTTGTTATTTACGATTTCAATATGAATATAAAGTTTATAGTAAAAATATTTGATACTTTAATTTCAGAGATATGCTTGTGCGGTGTGTTTTTTCCGACAACGCATGTGCCGTGTTAGTATGCGGTCTTAATTTATTCCTCATCCAGATGTTGGACAAATGCTTAGCGAAAATCATATTTAACTATGGTGTTCAATGTGGATTTAATGAAAATAAATTCAAAATTCAAAATTTACATATGGAGTAGATGGGTTAATCTGATTTTTGATGAATAGACAATTAATATAAAGACAGCTAGTTGAAATATTGAATGTCGATCGTGGAGTATAGAGATGACAATGGATCCCGGACCCGATCCAGATCAGTGGATCCAGATCTATTTTTCAGGAACTGGATCCTCAAAAATTTGGATCCAGTGGATTTGGACCGGATCTGGATCCTACCCCATATTTCGGATCTGGATCTGGGATTTAGTTTTTGAGACCCGGATCGGGTCCAGATCCGACCCGCAGATCCGTTAGTTTATATATATATATATATATATATTATTTTTATTATAATTAAATACCTAACCCCAACTTAAAACTCTTTAATTTTCTTTTTCAAATTTTCCCAAAATAAATATGTTCCCAATTTCATTTTAAATTCTCTCAATTATGTATCAGTCGACATTCACGACGGGTCACGTCACTTACACCACCGGCGATCGAGTTATTTGTTGTTTACTACCTTATAGTAAATTTGAAACTAACTTTTTCCAATATAGTGATAATTGTAAAAATTCTAAATAATTGTTATAGTATTATTGTGGTGTTACTGTGAATTATAATTGATTTATAATTTATTTTAGAAGTGAAAACATATGGATTCGGGTCTAGACCCTGGACCCTGCGGATCTTATGGATCTGGACCTAAATTTAATTTTTTTGGACCCAATGGATCTAGATCGAATCCGGACTCAAATAAAAAAAACGGATCTGAATCTGGATCTCGCCAGATCCGATTCCAGATCCGACCCATTATCATTCCTAGTGGAGTATATAAACTTGTATCGGCATATTAAAAAAATAAAAAAAGATGGTAAGTTATTTATAAATATGTTCACACCACAAACAACAATAAAGTTTGTTCCCCTATGTTATACCATAATTGGTTTTAGTTGGCCATTTTATAACCAACCAAGTGTCTGCACAGCAACATCCAAGTTTAAGAACATGCACATCATTAAACATGGTTACATGTGAAAACTATTATAGTCCCTTTTGAAATCCGTGTATATATATATATATATATATATTTATTATATATATATTTATTATATATGTGGTAAGTTACAAGGAAGCTACTTTGACCAATATTTTGAGTGACATAGATTTTAATTTTGTGAAATTAAACGGCATAAGATCGATCTACATTTTGAGTAGATGATTGTGATGTATTCACATTCTCAAATCCGATTTCCGATGAGTGAGAAATAATGAATCAAAGTTGGTCACTTAAATATGGAGTTATGTGCTTAAGGGGATAAGCATGGATTAATTAATTATTATCCCACATTGATTAATGTATTTTCATTAATTGTCCATATAAGTGGTTCATTGAACACTTAGTATAATTATGTGCATAAGTGATGGGATGGAAAGCCCACGCGTCACCGCCGCCGCACTTCCGCGCCTGACGCCCGGTGCCCGGCCCTAGCTCCGGCTCCAGCTCTGTGGTCCGTGGTCCGAGTCTATGGATGGACTTGGACTTGAACTTGGATCTTGGCAATTGGTCTTTCGCCTGGTTCCGTGGCCTAATGCCCGTACCTTTTGGATCAACGTTTGATCGAGCCCAAAGATGGAGTGGGTCCAAGTCCGAACTTGTGTGGCCCAATCCGTTGGGCCTGCTGTGCACTATAAGAGATGTCTGGATACGTCCAATGAACCTGGATGCACGCGCTATCCAGATTCATCGAACCGTCGGTAACGTCCCGATATGATGGCTCTGAGGTAAATATGGCTGTAACTCTCACCTTGTCTCCAGAAACCGTCGTGTAACCCCCTCTGCACTCAATGGGGGACATAACTTCGTAACACACTACATCAATGTAGGTATTGACTCCAGCAGGCTCCCCATGAGGGGGACTGTTTGGTATGATTTCGTGATGATTCTTGGTATTGTTTTACGTGTCATTTTCTATGGTTTGTCCTATTTATGCCGTTGGTTTGATTAAGATTTATCGATTCGAACTTACTTCGCTCGTCTCGATGTTTTATAGGAAAACGGCAGAAAATAGGATGAATTAGATCTGCCAAGGATCAGATATAATTGAAGAGCATTTCGACAGGAGTTCGTGGCGAAAACCGACGCTAATCGGAGTTCGAGCGAGGAGAACGAGTCGAAGCGCCAAAGTCGCCACGGCACCCCGTCGCGTGGCGCAGCGCCTCGCACGCGCCCGCGCACACGCTGCCAGCGCGACCCCAGCGACGCTTCCACCTGGCCGCGCTTCGCTCCGCGCGTTATATTCTCCGGCCAAGGCCAGCCCGCGCCACTCTCAGCCGCCGCCTCGCCGCGACGCGCGCCTCGCCCTCGCCCGCTGCGCCGCCGCGCGTCCGCGCCCAGCGCCAGGCCTCGCCGCGCTTCGCTGCTGCTGCCGCGCGCCCGTCCCGCTGGACGCCCGTCCGCGCTGCGCCTCCCTGGCCCGCTGGCACCTCGGCGCCTGCCGCCGCCGCCAACGCGCACTCGCGCCAAGACTCCATACGCGCTTCGCCCATCTCGCCCAAGCCAGCGCCTTCCGGCTGGCCGCCCGCCCATTTCTCCTCAGTAGCATCATCATCTGCGGCTGCCATCTTCGCGCCAGCTCTCCTTCTCCAACCGGGCTCGATATGAGCACGCGTTCTCAATTTTACTCGCTGCTCACTCAACCGCCGCTCATTTCAAGCGTAATGTTTTCTCACCATGCGTTCACCCACTGGTGGCGCTCATATTCAAGTCGAATGTATTACGAACGTAAGGCCACCTGAGCGCCGCTCACCCTATTTAATATATATGCGCGCTAGGTCTTTTACAGGGGCGTTCGATTTTCATTCTTATTTTTGAGAGGGGCATGTCGCTCTTCTTCACCATGATTCTTCAGAAGCTTTTCAACGACTCAATCTGGATAAATCTTAGCTTTAATTTACATTCTTATTTTCATCATTGAATAATCTTGTTATCAATTCATGCTTGATAATCGAGTTCTTGTGGAATCAATTTTATTTATTATTTGATGATTTTGTCAATTCAATTCATAGTGACAAATGATTTGGATTTTCATGTTCCGTTGGTTTAATTTGCTTAATGATTTACCGCTTTCGCTTATTTGCAATTAGATTTAGATTAGGATCGACAAACCACATGAATAATATGATTGCATATGCTTTGTTTATCGCTTTTGATTTATCGCTTTACGTAGCTCAACTAGGGATTCGACAACCCCGGTTTAGATTTATCGCTTTATTAGTATAGCTCGATTGACAACCCCTAGTTTAGATCTTCGTTTAATTCTCCGCTTTTCAATTCTTGCATGTTCAACCCCCGCTTGGCATTAGAATGTTTAGGTTTTAATCGCTTTCAGGCAACATGAACAACGCCTGTTAAGTTTTCCTCGAGAGACGACTCGTGTTAACTTACCACGCCACGATTACCTCGCGATTGCGGTGAATATGAGTGTGTTTTTAGCTCGATCAATTTTAGCTGTTGCCGGGAAAACTTTAGGCGTATTGTTTGTGTTGTTTGTTTTCTGTGTTTTTTTTGTTCATTTGTTATTTTCTCCCCGGTGCGTGTGATCTTGTTTTTGTTGTTGGTGTCTATTAATGCAGGGTTACCAGCAGTACGAATGTGGTCAAGCACGCTGGGGGGAGGAAAGTTCGTCGTATTGGGCAAATTTTTCTTTCGAAGGAGGAGCCCAATTCGATTTTTCTGAGGGATACCCGTCAAACCATGAGTATCAAACCTACGATCCCTACCCTGAGCAACAATCCTACAATCCATATTGGGATCAACCACCCCACCGTACTATGAGGATCAAGCCTCCAATCCCTATCGGGAACAAGCGCCTCCGCAAAGACTATGAGGATCAATCCTACAATGCCTCTGGGAGCAACCACATCCTCCACCTCAATATGAGTACCACAACAATCACCTCAAGATTTATATCCACAACAGCCGCCCCTTCCACCGCAATCATACCCGCAGCAGCCCACCTCCACCTCAAATGCGACTTGGGATGCCGATCGACACCAAAATCGCGCCATGTTAAATTAGAAATGATGACCGAGAAGCTGGACGAGTTGCTGCAACAAGATGCTGATAGGAGCTCCAAGCTCACCCTATGAGGCTCAGCGACCACCCACCATCGAGTTCGCCATTCGATGATAGAGACGCAACTCTTGAGCGTTTAGAGGCACAAATGGGATGGTTCTGCGAAGTGGTTTGAGTATCAACAACAACGCATGCGAGGGAACTTCCAAACCAATCCGGTCAGGTCCAGGCGGTCACTGTTCTTGAAAGTGACCCAATTGTTGAAGATGTGGTGGGAGAGACACCTGAAGAGCCGCTGCAGCCAGAGGAGGTGGAAATGGTGGAAGAATGGGTACGTGAGGATGAGGTGCTAGATCAGAGCCACGAGGGAGTCGTTACCAGGATGACTGACGAGGAAGAGTGGGTGTATGAAACCGATGACACGCCAAAACCCACTCTGAAAGTGAAAGAGCTGCCTCAACATGTGAAGTACGTGTCCCCTGAGGAGGACACAGTGATAACAAAAGTCGAGGTAACTTCTATAGTATGTCAACATCCTAATTCACCAAAGTATTGCTCTTTGGGAATTGATGTCATCTATTTTTCTTTGGAGAATAGGATGTTCGACTTGTGCTTAAATGATTCGTTATTTGCTTTCTTTATCGTCCTTTATGCATATATGGTTTATACCGATGCTTTGGCGAGATGGTATTCTGCGGTGAAGGACTATGGATAGTCCGTTGTCATTTTAACACGTCGGACTCACGACGTTAAATTGAGTGCGTGGGAGTTTACCCACGGATTTTTATTTTTTCTTTCTTTCTTTTTATCTTGTTTTGTTGTTCTTGTTGATCCGTCATTGTCTTTGTGTTAGTCTTGTTTGAATTTGGGAAGGAAGGTTTGCACATTTTGATCACGTGAGATGAAGCCGTGATGCTCCAACTCTACAAAGGCACATTAAATCAATTATCGTGAAGTATCATCCTCTATAGTCATTTTGAGCTTTTATCGTTTTGAGCACCGACGATTACTCGATTTAAAATGTGGGGATGTTTACTCGTTTTGTATGCGTGATGTATTGTTTTGTTGCTTAATGACGTGCCTTGTGCTTATTTTGATTGTTTGGACGTAAGCTTTGTCTATGCGAGTAAGTTAGGATCTTGATTTGTGCAATCGAACTCGTGGTATTGGTCATACTGATTTTGGATTTACTGAAACTTTTGGTGATATATGATTTTAATATAATGTGAATCGATGAGACTGTGATTGATAGAAAATGAATAGGGAAAATTGATGTGATTTGTCAGGCTAATGTTAGGGAGTGTTAACATTGTGGTTGCCTATATACTTGTTTCATTTTATTTATATAAAAAAAAAATGTGAAAAGAAGAAGAAAATGAGGAGAATGAAAGCTCCAGATCTTGTTGAGATTGTTGAAATGGAGGATGGGATTACATCCTCTTCTCGTAATTTGAGAAATGGACATGGAAACCACGTTAGGAGACTCGAGTTCATCGAGTGCACCTTCGAATATTATTCCAAAATCATTAAAACATTCTTTATGCTTTATAAAAGAAACTTGTTGCTAAAGGTGACCACATTAGTTAGTTCACCCCTCAACGAGAGAGTTGGGTGAGAGAGATTACCTTTTATTTATTGGAAGTCAATTATCGTTCTTGATTTATTTCGCATTATCTTTGAATTCAGAACACCAAGTGTGGGAAATGCAATAAGGCTTGATTGATTAGAATAAGGGTAAAGTTGCATGAGTTATCTTTCGACTCTTATTAGTATAGACTTTGCTTGAGGACAAGCAAATGGATAAGTGTGGGGGAGTTGTTTGGTATGATTTTGTGATGATTCTTGGTATTGTTTTACGTGTCATTTTCTATGGTTTGTCCTATTTATGCCGTTGGTTTGATTAAGATTTATCGATTCGGACTTACTTCGTTCGTCTCGATGTTTTATAGGAAAACGGCAGAAAATAGGATGAATTAGATCTGCCAAGGATCAGATATAATTGAAGAGCATTTCGACAGGAGTTCGTAGGCGAAAACCGTGCGCTAATCGGAGTTCAGACGAGGGAGAACGAGTCGAAACGTCAAAGTCGCGCACGGCACCCCGTCGCATGGCGCAGCGCCTCGCGCACGCCCGTGCGCACACGCCTGCCAGCGCGTGACCCCGCGCCAAGACGCCCACGCCGCGCCCTCCAGCGCACCAGCATCCGCCCTGCTCGCCCGCGCCGCCGCGCCCGCGCGCCGCTTGCTTTGCGCGCGCTGCCCGAGCGCTGTTCGCCATTCCTCCGGCGCTCAAGGCCGGCCGCTTCTCGCCGCTCGCCCGCCTCGCCGCCGCCCCGCTCGCGTGCCTCGCGCCAAGGCTGTCGCATTACCCAGCGCCACGCCTGGCGCGCCGTCTGCAGCGCGTCGCCGCGCGCTCAGCCTGGGCGCCTGACGGCGGCCAAGGCCTCCCAGGCAGGCTGGCTGGCACCTCGCGCGCCTCCGCCGCCGCCAAAGCGTTCACTCCGTGCAAGCACCCATACCGCGCGCCGCCATCTCGCCCCAGCCCGCACAAGACTTCCGGCCCGGGCTGCCGCTTCGCCCCATTTCTCCTCCAAGCGGCATCATCACCCGGCGCTTCCATCTTGCGCCAGCTCTCTCCTTCTCCAACCGCGCTCGATATGAGCGCACGTTTCTCAATTTTTACTGCTGCTCACTCACGAACCGGCGCCATTTCAAGTGTAATGTTTTCCTCGGTGCTCACCCACGGTGGCGCTCATATTCAAGTCGAATGTATTACGAACGCGCCACCTGAACGCCGGCTCACTCCTATTTAATATATATGCGCCAGGTCTTTTACAAGGGCTGTTCGACGCTTTGATTCTTATTTTGAGAGGGCATGCTGCTCTTTTCTTCACCATGATTCTTTAGGAAGCTTTTCAACGACTCAATCTGTATAAATCTTAGCTTTAATTTACGTTTTATTTTCATCATTGAATAATCTTGTTATCAATTCATGCTTTGATAATCAGTTCTTGTGGAATCAATTTTGATTTATTATTTGATGATTTTGTCAATTCAATTCATAGTGACAGTGATTTGGATTTTCATGTTCCGTTGGTTTAATTTGCTTAATGATTTATCGCTTTCGCTTATTTGCAATTAGATTTAGATTAGGGATCGACAAACCCTATGAATAATATGATTGCATATGCTTTGTTTATCGCTGATTTATCGCTTTCAGAGCTCAACTAGGGATCGACAACCCCGGTTTAGATTTATCGCTTTATTAGTATAGCTCGGGATTGACAACCCCTAGTTTAGGATGCTGTTTAATTCTCCGTTTTTCAATTCTTGCATGTTCAACCCCTGTTGGCATTAGAATGTTTAGGTTTTAATCGCTTTCTGTGTGCAACATGAACAATCGCCCTGTTAAGTTTTCCTTGAGAGACGACTCGTGTTAACTTACCACGCTACGATTACCTCGTACGATTGCGAGTGAATATGAGTGTGTTTTTTAGCTCGATCAGGGACGACGCCTATAAATAGGACATGTCTCTGATCGCTCCCTTTTTCACACGTAAAAGGCGTATATAGAAGGTAAGTCGAGTATCGTATCCACAGGGATTGTAATGCGAAAACACAGAAGCTAGCTTAACGATAATTCATCATTATTCAAGCACAGAAAAAGGGTGAAAGGTTTAAGGGCTTCGGAATTTAATCCAAAGCAGGCGTAACCATGCAAAAATAAAACAAAACAATAAACACGGAAGATAAAGCAGATAAGAGAGACTAACCACAGGGATGCATTAATCCTATCCACAACGTATGTTTATCCTGCTCCTATTAGCCAATTTTAATCCGCATAAGATGGAAGATCACAAATATAACCAACAACTTCAATTACGACAATTGCGGCGAGAGATTACTTAGTTTTCCTACCATTCTAGGTGAAAACAGGTAACTCAAAAGGATCACTAAGAATATGCTTCCTCACGAATATCCTATCTCAGCTACGACTCAAGGCTTATTCGTATCATGCATTCAAGATCGATTGACAATTAATACAATTACGTAATTAACCGACAACTAGATATGCATCAAGATTGATCGTAAATCAACACATATAAATAAGCACCAAGAATCATGAATCAATGCACGGAAGGTAAATAGCGATAACAGGAATCACAACATATAGGATCGAATCATGCAAACCCTAGGATCAGTACGGAATTTTAGCTACGCATAATTAAATTACCAAAGCAATAAATAATTAAATAAAACATAAATTAAGATAGATAGATAAAACCGTAAGAATCCATGAAGAACAATTGTAGCGACTTGAATCCCAAGAAATTCAATTCTAATACTAAACTATGAAATTGGAATGAAAATACTTAAAAAGCTAAACTAAAATAAACGGAAAAGAACTTGCAAAAGAAAATAAAGAAGAATTTATGTTACGCCGGAATGGTGTAGATAAGCTACTTATCTCGCACTTTATTTATAATAAAACATAAGCTCCATTTTTTCATAAATTCCCAATCCTATTCTCGACTACGATTCAATCCTATTCGACTGATTCAATCCTATTCGACTTCGGATTAGAAGTATACATGGACTAGGTGTCTCAAATTGCTGAAAATTCATGATTTTCGCGAGTTTTGCCCTTGCGACCTTAGGTCGCGAGCAAAACTCGCGAATCGCCTTTTCTCGGCTGCGCGCGACTTATTTGTTTCGCTCCGTTCTCTCTCGTCCGGACTCAATTACAATCCGCTTGCACCTAATGACTCCTATTGAGATGCTCTTTAACATAGTTAACTTTGTACATCCATCCTTGTCAAATCCATTTCATCATATTCAACGTCGTTTTCAAAGCAGTTCTTGCCGCATGAGCTCATGATCGGGCTATTGATTCCTCTTTATCGTGATCCACCTTTTGACATTAAAACCTATGCTAAAATGACATGAAATACACACGACATAATATCTTCCAAGGTAAACATAAATATATCAAAAGACAACTCAAAAGATCACTTATCACTTAGAAACGAAACCAATATAACCTTATAAATCATGTAAAATGAGGCTTATCGGTCTCACAAGATTAGCCACCCATCGCTCTCTGCATTCCAGCATTTCTAAAAGCATTGTTTGCATACATAGTACGTGTCCAAGCTCTGTCCTCGCCTCCGTCCAGTTCCCCGGAGCTCGTTGGTCTGTGGTGCTGCCACCATTGAGACGTTGTCATTTTATCTTTAGGGACGATACGTCAGAACCGAGAGCACTACCGGGCATATCTCATCTTGCGGAAAGAGGTCTCCTCGACTCGGCATCAATATACGGTTTTTGTTTCATTTTTTTTCAATACTGTTTAGTTCAATTTTAGTTTGATCTCCTACTTCTACATTTCTATTTCAAGTTGTAACATGCTCGACAAGTTGTACTATTTTGTACATATTTTTCCATCAATCGCAAGACGAGATAGTACTTGCCACCAAGGAGTTCAGACATTTAAATTGACTTAAAACTTTCGAAACTAAAACCTTTCCTTGGAGATGTCAACTATTCCTGCCACCGACTCTGCTGCCGCCGCCTTCGCCGCTGCCTCTTCTACTGGCACTTCTGGCACTATGGCTACGACCATGTTTGGTTTGATGCCTTTGGGGTCAACCATTTGATTGAGGCCCTTTGGATCGACTATTGGTTCCACTTTTAGTGGTTTCTTTGGTTCGATGACTACACTTTTAAGTAGGTCGACTGTTAGATCCTTGTGATCTAACACTGGTGATTCTCATACGAGTTCCATGTTTTAGCACACTCGAGTGGTGCTGGAGGATCCAGTTTTGGATCGATCTTGGCGTCTGTTCATACCGCGAGGATGATACCATCCACCGAGAAGCCGCTGAAGTTTGGAGGATTTCAAGAGATGAGAGCAAAAGATGTTGTTCTACCTCACGACGTTGGGCTTCGCCAACTTCTTGATGGAAGATGAGCCCATCGTACCGGGGGTTGAAGTGATGGATTTTTACGTCCGAGCAGCATATGACAATTGGTGCACTGACGACTATCTTTGTAAAAACTTTATACTTAGTAGTTTAGAAGATAGCTTGTATAGTGTATATGTTGTTGTAACGACATCCAAATGTATGTGGGATGCGCTAGAAAAGAAGTATCGTAGTGATGATGCAGTACAAAGAAGTTCATTGTAGCCAAGTATTTGGACTACAAGATGGTCGATTCTCGACCGATCATGGACAAAGTGCAAGTGTTCCAGCTCATTGTACACGAGGTTTAAGCCAAATGGCACACTATTTCAAACGGCTTTGTCGTCGCTACAGTGATTGAGAAGCTACCCCCGGGGTGATTATACTTCAAGGTCTACCTTAAGCACAAGCGAAAGGATATGACGCTTGAAGACTTGATCGTCAAACTACGCATTGAGTCTGACGTGAAGAAGCAAGATTAAAAAGCAAAAGGCTTGATCGATGCTAAAACCAACCTGTTGGAGAGAGGCGGTCCCTTCAATAAACGTGTTCTTCCCAATATCAAAGACAAAGGTAAAGGAAATGTGGTTTCCGTAAGTTGGACGGGGATTGTTACAATTATGGCAAGCATGGCCACACGATGAAGGACTCGTCAGTCGAAGAAGAAGAAGCCTAAGCAAGTTGCCAACATTGTCGAGAATGACTTCGACAAATGGGACAAAGATGATTTGGCTGTTGTGGTGACTGAGGAAGTCAACCACGTCAAGAATCAAGGTGGATGGTTCATCGACACTGGCGCAACTACACATGTCTGCACTGACAAGAGGTGTTTTTCCACTTACACGCATGTTGAGGGGATGGAGCTCAACATGGGAAACCAAGCTTCGTCTGAGATTTCCGGAGTTGATGACGTGGTGCTTAAGATGTCATCCGGCATTGAGATCACGTTGAAAGATATGCTGCATGTCCCGGACATTCGCAAGAATTTAGTGTCGGGCTCGATTCTAGTTAATAAGGGTTTTAGACTAGTTTTTAGTCGGGCAAGTTTGTCTTGACTAAGTTTGGAAAGTTCCTTGGTAGGGGTTATCTCACTGGGGGTCTTTTCAAATTAAATATAATGGCTATGCGCCGTGTACCCAAAGTTGCTATGAATGAAAATTCATCTACTTTCTTTTACTTGACTGAGTGCTCTGATTTATGGTATTGTAAATTAGGACATGTTAATCTAAATGGAGTAAAAAAACTTAATAAATTTTGATTTACTAAAGTTAAATGAAGTGAATACGCAAACGAAATGTGAGGTTTGTGTGGAAGCAAAAATGGCTAAGTTACTGTTTCATTCGGTAGAACGGAGCACTAAACCTCTAGAACTAATTCACGCTGACGTGTGTGACTTAAAGTTTGTACAAACTAGAGGTCGTAAAAAGTACTTCATCACGTTTAATGATGATTGTACAAGATATTATCTTTACCTTCTAAGAAGTAAAGACGAGGCTATTAAAGCTTTTAAAAACTTCAAGAACGAAGCTGAAAATCAACTAAGCTGTCGAATTAAGATTGTTCAAAGTGATAGAGGGGGAGAATATGCAGCTCCGTTTGAGGCATTATGTAATGAAAGTGGTATAATACATCTAACGACAACTCCTTATTCACCTAAGTCTAATGGCATTGCTGAACGTAAAAATCGAACACTTAAGGAGATGATGAATGTGTTTAGTATGTTTTTGTGCTTATTCTTGATATTCTATTGCATGTCGTTTCCAGTGGTTTGTCTTATTTATGTTGTTGTTTTGATTAGTATTTTTCGTTCAGACTTATTTGGTTTGTTTCGATGTTTTGTAGAAAAACGACATTAAATAGGATGAAGTGGATTTGCAAAGAATTGAAGTATATTGAATAGCATCTTGCTAGGAGTATGTAGGTGCAAACGGATCGCAATTCAGAGTTCAGACGAGGGAGAACGGAGCATTTCTTCAAAGTCGCACACGTGCACCCAGTCGCTCATTGTGCGCCGGCGCTGGCACCCTCCTCGCGGGGGCGTTCAGCACAGCGAGCGTCGGTTCACCCATGCAATGGCTCACGCACAGCGCCACCTCCACCCCTATGCGCGTGACCACGCCCCAGCGAGCGCCATCTCACATCCGCGCTCGCGCTCACGCCCTGCGCGCCCGCTCAACTCCGCACGCGCGCTCGCCCTCTGAGCGCCCACTCACTTCGAGCCGACGATGACCTTTGAAATAGAAGCACACGATCAGCGAGTGCTCGTCTGCAACCGGTGCTCAGCTTTAATACAGAAAACCTGAGCAGCGAGCGCTCAGCCTCAACTGGCGCTCAGCTTTAGTTTTACGCTCCGCATCGCGCTCGCTCAGCGTGCAACTGGCGCTCAGTCATTGGTTTTATATAAAGGCCACGCACGCTGAGTTAAGGTGAGACCCTGTTTTACTTCCGCAGTCAATTTATTTTCGGAATGTAGTTTTTGGAGAGAGGATTCAAAGGCACAAAAGTCTGACGTGATTGATAAACGCGCATTTTACACGTTTATTGTTGATATTTAAAGATGATTTTAGATCAATAAAGTGCGTTTATGTCTTGGATCTCAATGCTTTTACATATTTTTGGAAGATACTACTCTTGGGTTCCTTTTTGGTGTTTTGTAGGCTTATAAGTTGAAAATCGAAGCATGGAACGAAGCACGAGCGAAAGAAGGCTGAAAACAGGCTTAGCGACCGTCTTCGAGGCCGCTAGCCCGAGCACGAGCGCGAGAACTACGCAAAACTGATGGCTCGCGACCGGCCTAGCGACCGCTAGGTCGGCCGTGAGGAAATTCCATGTGATGCGGCCACTCCCAGTGACCGCGAGACGTGCCCGTGAGCTACCCAACGTGCGAAAAGAGCTACTGCCCGATTTCTCACGACCAAACCTAGCGACCGCGAGCCAGGTCGCGAGGCTAACTAGCGAGCGCGTGCCAGCCGAGATGACGAAGGAAGACCGAGCGAGGATGATCCCTCGCGACCTCGAGCTCGGCCGCGAAGCGTGTCGGCAAAGTAAAAAATTAGGGTTTCCACCCTAATTCTATAAATAGCTACCGCCTCGCGCTAACTTTACCCAGCGCGATTTTGGACCTCTTTCTTCAGTTTTTCACTATTTTTCATATATTTTCATTCTAGCTTTGATTTAGATTGATTCTAGCATTAGTTTTCCATTGTTCGACTTTAGTTTTACGCATTGTCGACGCTTCGGAACGCTTTCGTCCGAATAATTTCCGTGTTTTCCCGTTTTTCGCTTATGTTGGGATACGAACCCAACGATTGTTCTTCCGACGCTACACTACGGGTTTTATCTATATATTTTCTATTCCTATGGTTATTTCGTATTTAATTTCGTTATTTATGTCTAGCTAAATTCCGTTCTAATCCTAGGGTTTGCATGATTCTATCCTAAATTTTGTGATTCTTGCTATCGTTATTTACCTTCCAGGCATTGATTTATGATTCTTGGTGCTTAATTATATGTGTTAATTTCTGATCAATCTTGATGCATATCTAGTTGCCAGTTAATTAATTAACCGTTTTAATTGTCAATCGATCTTGAATGCATGATACGAATAAGCCTTGAGTCGTAGCTAAGATAGGAACATTCGTAGGAAGCATATTCTTTGTGATCTTTTTGGAGTTGCTTATTTTCACCTAGAGACGTAACAGTAATAGGGAAAATTAGTAATTAACTGCCACAATTATCGTAACTGAAATTGTTGGTTACATATGTGATCTTCCATCTTGTCTGGATTAAAATTGGTTAATATGAAGCAGGATAAACATACGTTGTGGGTAGGATTTGTGAATCCCTAGGGTTAGTCTTTCTTGATTGTTATCTCCTTGAGTATTTATTGCTTTCGTTTATTTTCAATTTGCTACCTTTGCTTTGGATTTAATGTCCGAAGCCTAAAACCTTCAAACCAAATTCTATTGCTTGGATAATGATGAATTATTGTTGAGTTAACCACGTGTTTTAGGTGTTACAATCCCTGTGGATACGATACTCGTCTTACCTATATACTTGCATGTTTTCGTGTTAGAAAAGTGAGCGATCAAAATTTTGGCGCCGTTGCCGGGGACTGTTAAGATCATATAGGAATAACTTGACAATTTGGAATTATTAATTCAAGTTGTATTTTATTTTATTTGTTTGTTCTTGCCAGAGTCAAGTTCTCCTTTTTCTCTAGGTAGTATATGATCACAAGATCTCGGGGACAACCTGAACAACCATTAGACCCCGAGCTCGAAAATACCCAAAGGAGAAGGAGACGAGAAAGAAGAAGGTAAGAGATGGCAGCAAATCCGAACAACGGGGGTGTTCCTCCCAATGGGGGTATACCTCCCGAGCAAGCTGCACGTCTGCTAGCAGAGTTTAAAGAAATGCAGCGCCAGATGGCGAACATGGGACTCCTTGTCCCTGCTCCTGAGGCAAGACCGCTGAATTACATGTACCGACCTCCTACTGAGCAATTCCAAGGAGGCGGATAGGGGCCGGAAGTTAATGCAAACAATTTTGAGCTGATGTCGGCCCTGATCAGCATGGTTCAAGGAGAACAGTTTGGAGGAGGAGTCACAGAGGACCCGAATGCGCATCTTGAGACATACCTCGACATATGTAACACCATCAAGCGAGAATGGGTGCCACAAGACACAATCCGGATGTGCATGTTCGATTCTCTCTGACCGAGCGAAGGATTGGTTGAGCACGGACGGGCGGGATAGATAGTTGGAAACTTTGTGAGAAGTTTCTTTCAAAATATTTTTCGCCGTGCCGCAGAAGATAATAGCCGAGATCTCCATTTCTGCCAACAAGGAGATGAGTCATTATTCGAGGCATGGGAGAGATTCAGGGGCTTATTAAGAAAGTGCCCTCAACATGGATTCTCCAGAGAGCAGCATATCACGCAATTCTACAGTGGGCTGACATTACATACGAGAAGCATTGTAGATGCGTCGGCAGGGGGATGCCTGTTGAATCGCCGAGTAGAGGATGGCAGCCGCATCATAGAAGAGATGGCGGCCAATGGTTATCAATGGCCGATTGAGAGAACGCCAGTGGTCAAAGCATTTGTTGTAGAGGTCGACTCGAAATACGACGATCACTCTTTTGAAGAGCCAGATCGAGACAGAGGATGTCAATTATATCAATCAGAGGAACCATGGGAAAAATCCGGCATACCATCCTAACAACAGGAATCATCCTAATTTGTCGTATGCCAACCCCAATAATTTCCAACAACCTCGGTGAGGCTTCAGCATGCGAGAATGGTATGATTCGAGAACAGAAAAGCGAGCCTAGAGGATATGATGCAATAGTTGGTTGTGAGCAATCAACAACTGGGGACCCAATAGAATTCTTTCATCAGTACTACTGGCCAGAGGATAACACAGTTGGAATCTAATGTAATAGCCATGGGCAAACACTTGAAGATGATGGAGAATCAAATCGGTCGATAGTTTGTACAACAAAATGCACTGACAAAGCGGGCCAATTTTTGAGTAATGTCGGAGTGAACCCAAAGAATCAGTGCTTTGCTATCCAGTTGAGAAGTGGAAAAGCGTACTAGAACCACCCGGACGAAGAAGGAGAGAAAGAAGACCACCTCACGACCGAGCTCGCGACCGCGAGCCCGGCCGCGAGACATCACACAGAGCATATTCAAGAGGAGCTCGCGAGCGACCCCGCGATCGCTAGGAAGAATGAAGCGACCGCGAGAAATCAGGTAGAGAGCTCGGAGGGAAAGTAAGCGACCGCCTTCCCGGCCGCTAGCCCGGCCGTGAGGAATCAGACAGAGAGCTTTTGTGAGGAGCCCGCAAGTGACTCTGCGGTCGCGAGGAAGAATCGCGACCATGTCGGCGGTGACTTCGAGGCGGACCACGATCGAGCTCGCGACCGCGCGCCCGGCCGCGAAGAAGAGCGCAGATGTTACCCAGATACCTAGCGACCGCACCCGCGGTCGCAAGGAAGGCCGTGAGGTAACTCCGGCAAAGGCATATCCGACCTACACTCCTCCGATCCCGTTTCCGAGTCGATTTTCCAAGCCCAAGTACGATGATAAGCTGACCCGGTTTATGGAGATGTTTCAAAAGGTGCACATCAATATTCCTTTACTTGATGCACTCCGAGACATGCCGGGATACGTGAAGTTTTTGAAAGATGCTGTTGCAAATAAGAAGAAGCTTGGGAAATTCGAGACGATAAATCTTTCTCAAGAGTGCAGTGATGTACTACAGAAGAAGTTGCCGCTCAAGCATAAGGATCCAGGCAGCTTCACCATAGCATGTGTCATCGGAGGACAGACATTCTCCAAGGTTCTGTGTGATTTGGGGGCAAGCATCAATTTGATGCCGTTGTCCATTTTTAATAGATTGGAGATTGGAGATCAAGCCGACCACCATTACTCTTGGATGGCGGACACATCGGTGACCTATCCGAAAGGGATAGTGGAGGGCGTGCTCGTGAAAGTTTGAGACTTCATCTTCCTGCTGATTTCATAGTTCTCGATATGCGGAGGATGGGAATCGCCTCTTATTCTTAGGAGACCGTTCTAGCTACCGGCGAGCAATCGATAGAGCGTGCAAGATGGAATCTCACCTTCGTGGTCAATGATGAGGAGATGAAAATCTCTATTTATGGCCAATGAAGCAACTGAAGAGAAGGCGATGGATGAATGTCGTGTTATCGAACAAGCGCCTTCCACTTCAATTGCAATCAATCGGTGATCGGTGGAGTTTTGTATGCAGAACTCGATTTTCTCACCCACAGACCTTGATGAGGCATGTGATGAGATTTTAGAGTATCTTGAAGCTATCGGAGAAGTCGAGGCCCTCCCCGAGGAGTCAGTGCCTTATCTAGACATGAGGAAGCCCATTGGAGGAGAGGATCTTTGTGGTGAAGAAGGAAGAGACCACACCCACGTTGGAGTTGAAGGAGGCTGCGGACCACCCCGGTATGCTTTTCTAGGCGACGATGAGACGTACCTAGTGTTAGTATCTTCGGCTTTGATAGATGAGGAGTCACAGAAACTGATGGTTGTACTGAAACAATATAGTTCTGCGATTGGGTAGACTATTTACGATGTCGAGGGGTTGACCCTTCGATTTGCACGCACGGATCCTATTGGAGAATGAGTATAAGCCGAAGGTGCAACCTCAACGCCGCTTGAATCCGACAATGCAAGAGGTCGTGAGGAAGGAAGTGTTGAAGCTATTTGACGCAGACATGATCTATGCTATATCTAACAGCGAGTGGTATCCAAGAAAGGGGGTATCATGGTGTAATAACCCGAAAAATTTAAAACTTTTATTAATGATGTTTAAATCACTTATTTGTGGTTTTTATACCTTAATTATGATTAAGGTAACCAACGAAATGAATTAGAATCGATTCAGAGATCGAAAACTAGAGAAATCAAAACTAGTGACTAATCCTAGGATTAGGGTTTTTGAAAACTGAACATAGAATGAAAGATCGAGAATGAATCTTGACAAAGGATTTTATTTCTAGAATCCTCTCGTGAAAACATGTGAGAAGCCAAAGAATGAGAATTTTCGGGCATACTTGCCCGTTCGAGTCTTAAAAGCACTATTTACTGAGCGGATCAATTTCAATCCGTGCTAATCATGATAATTAATGATAACAATTAAATTCATGAAGGAATATACTATTATGAATTTAGAAATTATAAGAATCAATTTACGAAAGAAATTCTGAAGAACTTAATCGAGCGTCGGGAAAAATATACCGGGAAAACCCTAATCTGATCCGAACGATCCGAAACTCACACCAAGGGTCTAAATCAATAAATTATGATTTATAAGACTCAAATTAATTATGAAATCTTAAGATTTCAATAGAATTTTTGAATGAGTATAATTTAATCGCCGACAGCTTTTTCGTGATAACTCGGAATTGACTTATCGGAAGGCGTCCGAACTTCATGAAATTTTTATAAACATTGAAATAAGTCATTTGGAGGCTATTTAATAAAATAAAACCTTAAGGTTCCGAGAAATCAATCGAAAGCGCGTTAAAACTTAAAGAGTCGGTATTAACACGCCAAAATGGGTAATTAGACCAATCCACCACCCAACTACCACCAAGCCCACCCCCAAATGGGCAATGAAAGCCCTTAGGTCTGCCAATACAGTTGGGAGATGTTCCATTGCAGCCCATTCACTTAGAACCCTTTTTGCTCTCAAATTTTCAAATTCTCTCTACACTCTTCAAGCCTTGAGCCTTTAATCCTCCTTCCAAACCCCTCCCACACTCAAATAATCTTTCTAAGACCATAGGAAGGTATTATTAATCACCCTCTTCTATTCTAATGGAGTGAAATTTTTGTTTGATTTTTTTTGGGTTTAAAAACCCTAGTTGCTACTCATTTTTTTGTCGTGACTTTAGGGCCATCAAATGCTCTCAAGTCATGAACAAAAAATTCTTAAAAAAATTTTATAAGGCTACTGTAAAAATTTCATAATTTTCGGAACATGTTTATTTTTTTTGATTTATGCTTTATTTCATTTTATAAGTGATAAAGTATGCTTTTGTGAATATTATTTGATATTGTTGCTTGTTAATGTATTAGGAGCATGTAGAATAAATATCATAATTTTCAAAATATTTTTGGAATTTTCTTGTATTTTGATTTTATTTGTTGGAAAATAGTTGAGGTATAGTGTTTAATATATGATATGAACATCATATATGAATCTTGAAATTTTTTAAACACTACTCCTATTTTTCAAAAATGGGCAGAATATATTTAAGTACTTTTAAGCCAATGTTTGATTTTATTTGTTGAGAAATAGTTGAGATATAGTGTTTAATATATGATATGAACATCATATATTAATCTTGAAATTTTGAGACACTACTCCTATTTTCCTTTGAATACCGAAAACTATATGTATATATCTAAGGATTTATTTGATTTCATTTGTTGAAAATGATAGGATATGTTATGTGTAGAAATAATATGAACCTAATATGCATTGTTGGGAATTATTGAACACATATGTAAAATATGTGTGAGGACAAAAGGAATTCAAGCATTTGGTTCATATTATAAATATTAATTGATGTTTAATGTTAATATTACATGTTATTGCATAATATAAATATGTTGTGAAGGAATGAAATTTATTGAGTATGTATATATATATGTGATTACGAAAATATATAAGGGTGAAAAGCATGGGTTTAAATTTTAATGCATGATATGAAATGATATTTCATGTTTAGTATATGGTATAAGCATGATATAATTTTGTGGAATTTATTGAACACCAAAGCTCATTAAATGGTGATTACGAAAACTATAAATTTTAACCTATGGTTTAAAATTTTATATGATGATATTGAGTTGATAATTAAATCTAGAGTATGATAGGAGTATAACATGATTTTATTGGAATTTATTGGATACATATGCTAATTGTTGCTAATTATCGAGCGTAACAAAATAGCTAAGTATGAGTTTAATTCTAATGTTAAATGATGCTATGATAGTGAAATTATAAGCTTAGAATGAATGGTTGTGATTATGGTAAATGAATGGAATACTTATGCACACATACACAATGATTGTGTATTATGTTAGAAATTAGGGTTTTCTAATGCTTTAGTATAGTTCATGTTGTGTATGGTATTGTTTGGTGTTGATGTTTATGTTTATATTGTGCCGACAAACCAAAGCCCCAAACGTAAACAACATATACTATACGTACGAGAATCCAAAAGAAATCGACCAATTTCGATAACATGAGAAGGAATTAACGAGAATCGAAGTTAGACATAATTAGGGTTTTCTATTTCATAAAAGGATACTCGAACGCGAGTTCCTAAGTTAGAAAAACCAAAAGCCGAGCTACAACGTTAGTACTCAATAACGGCAACCCAATACGATATTAGTTGAGCATTAAAAACAAATCGATGACGAACAACGATTATACGACATAGGTAATCTCCGACGAGTTAGGATAAACAAACAATGTCGTAATGTGCAAGCAAAGATTCGAACATAAGATGTCGATCCTTATGTCTCAAAAGTCGAGTTAATATTCCCGAAACACTTCATTTATTCTTAAGTACTTACTTACTTAAGATTTCATATCGTCTAGTATTCATAGACGATATCCTAATATGCTCCAAGAATAACCAAGAACAAAAAGAGCACTTGAGAACGGTGCTGCAAACATTAAGGCAAGAGCAACTCTTTCCAAGTTTAGCAAGTGTGAATTCTGGTTAGGCGAAGTGACATTCTTAGGTCACATCGTGTCCGTCGAGGGAATCAAAGTAGACCCCTCGAAGATTGATATCGTTCGAGAATGGGAATCACCAAAGAACCCGAATGAAATTCGGAGTTTCTTAGGACTTACCGGCTATTATCGATGATTTATCGAGGATTTTCAACGATAGCCCGACCGATGACCCATTGTTGAGAAAGGAATCAAGTACACTTGGACCGCCGAGTGTGAGGCTAGTTTCGAGGTGAAGGAGTTCTTGGCGACAACACATACTAGCGATGCCGAGGCGGATAAAGGGTACACAATCTACATGGATGCTTCAATGAATGGACTAGGATGCGTGTTGATGCAAGAAGGCAAGGTTATTGCTTATGCTTGAGGCGATTCGCCTACGTGAGTTGAACTACCCTACGATGACACGGAATTAGCGGTGATCGTACATGCCTTAAAGATTTGGAGGCATCATCTTTATGGAGTTAGATGTGAGATCTATACTGACCATAAAAGCCTGAAATATTTCTTTGAGCAGAAAGATCTTAACATGAGGCAGCGTAGATGGTTAGAGCTAGTGAAGGATTACGACTATGGTATCAATTACCACCCAGGCAAGGCTAATGTTGTAGCCGATGCCTTGAGTCGTAAATCCCACCCTAGTTTGAGATGTCTCCTCAGTCATGAGGAAATTCTGATAAAGGAATTTCAGAGGATGAACATCGAAGTCATTGACCCGTCTTTGACAATAGAGGGCTGTATTGCAGCGTTGATTGCAATCCCGGACTTAAGTCCGAATCTTAGAAGCTCGGAGGAAGGCGAGAAGCTAGAAGAAATCTGAGCTAAGATCGAGGACAACAACCACAAGAATTTCAATGAAGCAACAGATAACGTTTTGTTGTATGACGGAGAGTGTGTGTCCCGGAAGGCGAAGGGCTTAGGGCGAAATCTTGAAGGAAGCCCATGAGACTTCTTACACCGCACATCCGGAAGCACCAAATGTACCAAGACCTCAAAGAAATTTTGGTGGGATGGAATGAGCGAGCGTAGCTTCGTTCAGAGGCGTTGTTTGACGTGCCAACAAGTGAAAGCACTTCACCAACGACCGTATGGAACCTTACAACCGCTAGACATACGGAATGGAAATGGGATGATATAGCCATGGACTTTGTTACCGGGTTACCCAAATCCTGAAGAGGAAATACCGCTATTTGGGTCATCATCGATCGTTTGACTAGGCGTGCATTTTCTACCCATTTCGATAACACATGGATCGAACGGAGACTACGGTTATGCGTCCGAGAGGTCATCGTCTACATGGAGTTTGAAGACTATTACGTTTGATAGGGATTCAAAATTTACATCAGATTACGGATGAGTTTACAAAAGGAATTGGGAACTCGGCTACATTTCGAGTGCGCGTTCACCCAAAACGGATGGACGATGCGAAAGGACCATTCAAGCGCTGGAAGACATGTTGAGAACCGTCGTCCTTGATAGAGGAGAAAGTTGGGAACAAGTGTTGCCACTTGTGGAATTCGCCTACAATATGACTACCGGCAACAATTGGAATGGCCCGTCTGAAGCTCTTTATGGGAAGAAATGTCGATCACCCTTCTCTTTGGGATGAAGTGGGAGAAAGGAGATTATTAGGACGACTACGTGGGCGAAATGATCGAGATTGTGAGACAGATCGCCAGCGGATCAAGGAGGCTCAAGCAGAGCAAAGTCGTATGCCGACAAGCGTCGCACATAAGCGCATTTTGGCGTGGGAGACAAAGTCTTCTTGAAGATTTCTCCGTCAAAAGGGATCGTGAGATTTGGAATAAAGGAAACTACGACCACGTTTCATAGGACCTATGAAATCTTGGAAAGAATAGGACCATCGAACTACAGACTTGCATTGCCGTGAGTTTTGGAAATGTGCACAATGTGTTCCACGTTTCACAACTAAGGAAATACATACATGACCCAAGCCATGTGATACCGTGACGGATATTGTCCTCGATGACAATATGAGTTACATAGAACTGCATACGGAAATTTTAGACCGACGTATCCAAAAGCTAAGGAATAAAGAGATACCGTTGGTGAAAGTTCTATAAGCGACACCATGGAAGAAGAAGCAACACTGGGAGCTGGAATCGACTATGAAGAAATACCCAAATCTATCCCAAGGTTAGCAAATTTGGGACGAAATTTATTTTAAGGGATGGTATGTAATAACCGAAAAATTTAAAACTTTTATTAGTGATGTTTAAATCACTTATTTGTGGTTCTTAGACCTTAATTATGTTTAAGGTAACCAGCGAAATGAATTAGAATCGATTAGAAATCGAAAACTAGAAATCAAAACTAGTGACTAATCCTAGGATCGGGGTTTTCTGAAGAGCACGAACATAGAATGAAAGATTGGGAATGAATCTTGACAAAAGTTTCATTTCTAAAATCCTCTCGCGAAAACATGTGAGAAGCAAAGAATGAGAATTTTCGGGCATACTTGCGGTTAGTCTTAAATGCACTATTCTGAGCGGATCAATTTCAGGTCCGTGCTAATCATGATAATTAATGATAACAATTAAATTCATGAAGGAATATATTATTATGAATTTAGAAATTATAAAAACAATTTACGAAAGAAATTCTGAAGAACAACGAACGTCCGAAAAAAATATCTTAGGAAAACCTAATCGATCCGATATGCTAATATGTTATGTGTAGAAATAATATGAACCTAATATGTATTGTTGGGAATTATTGAACACATATGTAAAATATTTGTGAGGACAAAAGGAATTCAAACATTTGGTTCATATTATAAATATTAATTGATGTTTAATGTTAATATTACATGTTATTGCATAATATAAACATGTTGTGAATGAATGAAATTTATTGAGTATGTATATATATATGTGATTACGAAAATATATAAGGGTGAAAAGCATGGGTTTAAATTTTAATGCATGATATGAAATGATATTTCATGTTTAGTATATGGTATAAGCATGATATAATTTTGTGGAATTTATTGAACACCAAAGCTCATTAAATGGTGATTACCGAAAACTATAAATTTTAACCTATGGTTTAAAATTTTATATGATGATATTGAGTTGATAATTAAATCTATAGTATGATAGGAGTATAACATGATTTTATTGGAATTTATTGGATACATATGCTAATTGTTGCTAATTATCGGCGTAACAAAATGGCTAAGTATGAGTTTAATTCTAATGTTAAATGATGCTATGATAGTGAAATTATAAACTTAGAATGAATGGTTGTGATTATGGTAAATGAATGGAATACTTATGCACATATACACAATGATTGTGTATTATGTTAGAAATTAGGGTTTTCTAATGCTTTAGTATAGTTCATGTTGTATATGGTATTGTTTGGAGTTGAATGTTTATGTTTATATTGTGCCGACAAACCAAAGCCCCAAATGTAAACAACATAATACTATACGACGAGAATCAAAAGAAATCGATCAATTTCGATAACTTGAGAAGGAATTAACGAGAATCGAAGTTAGACACAAATTAGGTTTTCTATTTCATAAAGGATACTCGACGCGAATTCCTAAGTTAGAAAAACCAAAAGCCGAGCTACAACGTTAGTACTCAATAACGACAACCCAATACGATATTTGTTGAGCGTTAAAAACAACTCGATGATGAACAACGATTATGTAATACCCGTCTTTTAAACACATTTTGCGTGACACGTTTTTGAGAAAAGGTCAAAGGTTGACTTTTGTTTCGGTGATGCGACCGTCACGAAACCTCGCGTTGTGAAGAGTGTCTTATGACGAATTCATAGACACTAAGTATGCAGGTTTTCGACCACCCATGAAGGTTTGGCACTCCGAGGAAGTTATCGAAAAACAGGACTTTTCATTGGTCTTTTAAAAGCATATCTTGTTTATAGTCATTGTGTCCGTATTTTATTTAGGTGTCCATGGGTACCAAGTTTGCTAAATTAGAGTCCGTTTGCAAAAGTTGCGTCGCTTTTTGCGTTTTCGAAAAGGGCAGCTTGCAATGCATTGCTTGTGACCTCTTCCTATAAATAGGAGGCTAGGGCGCCCATTTTCAACGTTCATTTCCTTCGATCTCCGTGTTTACGGAAGAGCCGAGCAGCTCAGTGCTGCCGCTGAGGCCTGGAGGAGTGGGGATCGAGCCGGGGAGGCTCAGCGGCGGCGCCATTGCGCTGCTGCCGAGCCACCACCGCCGATCAACCACCCCCCGGGCAGCCCGTTTTTCTGTTTTTGTCCTTTTCTTGTTTTGATTCCGCCTTTTAGTAGATCGTATAGCATAGAACTCGGGATTCTAAAGGGACGAGGCGAGAAAACGGCCGGAGGCCGGCCATTTCGGCCAAACCGCCGCCGCCGCCCATGCCGCCACCGTCGCCTCTTGGCGCCGATTGGTGCTCAGCGGGCCACCTGCACAGCTCTGGTCCTTTAGGTTTTGAGTTCGGGCTATGCATTCTACTAAAATACCGATTCCGTTTTACTTTTTCGCGTTTACGCATGTCGGGATGTTTTCCGTTGCTTGAGTTTTCTAAAGGAAGTACATGCCGGGTTATCCATTTTCAACGTCGTTTGTCATTCCATGTTAGTCGTTATGCATATTGCTTATGTTTCCATTTTCATGCATCGATTTTGGATGGTTTATCCTAGATCCGAGGATAGGCATCGATTTTTGAAACTTCTTGTTGCTAAGATTTGAGTCGACTTGCATGCATGCATATTTTGAAAGTACCCTATTATTGGTCTTGATGCCTCGAATATATTTCCATACGCATCGAGTTGATTTGAAAACCGGAGAGTGCGAATGTGGGTTGAGAAAGTCGAAAACCCTAGTTTTGCTTGATCTTCATTTGGATCACGATGTTGCTTTGCTTTGTGGGAAGTGACCCCAAAAGTTGTTCCGTCTTGTTACGGTACCTACCGGTCACGATCGGTGAAGTCATCGATCCATAGATATCTCTCGGTTGGCGTTTTAAATGCATTCGGGTTGGGTTATATATGATTATTTTGAGTTATTTACTACGATATTTCAAAATAAAACATATACGCAGTAAAATGTTTTTGTGAAATTATTCTTGTTCTCCGATCGAGATATGGTTCTATCATGGTTGTGCACGGATCTCTATTCGGTGGGTTGATCACCATCTTGAGTATTGATCATAAGGGATAGACCCCGAACACGTGGTTATGGTTCTGAAGGGGATAGACCCCGGAAGTCCACGGAAATGGTAATGAGGTGGTTATGGTTCTGATGGGGATTTGACCCCTGAAGTCCACACCGAGTTAGCCATTTGGATACGTTAGGGCGTGGGCCGACTAGATATGTTCGGGCGAATGAATGTCATGTGATGGGTGGCGGGGATACGTTCGAGCCGTGGTTCATGGTTCTATGATGGGAGTATGATAATAACGGATCGGTATCGAAAATGAAAATCTATTTTGCTTACTTAGAAGTGGATTTACGTTTTAAAACCTTCTAAGGTAAGTGCTCTAAACACTGACCTCATGATTCTTTTGATTTATGATAAAACCCGGTGAGTGCGCTAGTACTCACCCCAAACTCTTTTCAAATCTTTTCACGAGATGGAGGAGAATCGGACAGGCGGCTCGAGGGTGGAGCTGCGGTTTCTTCATGCTATGCTTCCGCCGATGTTGTGTTATATACGTACTCGATAATTATGTATTCTTGTCCCTTATTTGCTTTACGATTGGGAACAAGATTTGTTATGTTATTCTCATTGCGAGTCTCGTCTGAGCATGCTATGTGGTTGACCGGTCTAGTTGACGGGATGTAATGCTATTTTGCCTTCTTGCATTACTTATAAATAAACCAAGATCATGTTTTACGAAGTTATGATATTGATATTATTACATTGGTGGATTGTTTGTGCCCTCCCCTTCGAGGATATGTCTAGTTATAGAGGAGATCTTGCCCGATTTCATGGTCACATCTTCTTATCATGTATGATATATGTATCCCCCTTCTTCCCGCGCTTAACCCCCCCCTAATCACACCCGGCATCGTGCCTTCCCTCGGGAATTGGGGCGTGACAGCTTGATGTCAGAGCAGTGTTCTTGGCCCTGACATCTATCTTTATTATCTGATACCAGCATGGTATCAGAGCAATGTTCTTGGCATCTAGTTTTCATAATTATTTGATATCAAAGCAGTTCGTTTGCTTTATATCATGTGCGTTCTTGAAATTGAGTGTTTAGAACTTGTTCTTCTAAGCATTTATCAGTGCATGACTACCCTCGACTCACCGTCATCCGCCTCCTTTAAAAAGGGATGAGGTATGTGTTTATTCTTGATGCTTTATGTGGCTATGTGAGCTTGATGAGATCTTTGTTTAGTGTGCTTTGGCACGGTAGAGTTTACGTGATGTAAGCGTGATGTGGTTGGATGGTGATGTGGATGTGGAAGTGATTGTTGATGGAACAAAGGGCCTGTGTGGGCGTGATATGAAAATCGTTTATATGATATGATGTGATTGATGTGATCATTATGGTTGATGTAAGTCTATGTGTTTACATAGCAATATGTTGTTGATTGAAAATCTTGTTTATTTTGATAAACGAGTGCTTGTAAGTGAATCCTGTATTTGCTTACGTGATTATATCGATATTGATATGGATATGTGTTGAAATGAACATGTGTATGAGACATGATTACCCAGATGACTGGGATGGTAAAGGAAACGTGAATATTTGTTGTTGTTTTATGGTGAACTAACATGTAGGTTTATGGATATTCAGTGGCCCAGACAACGTTGGTTGAGATCTCACAGAATGGATGAGCATATCCGTAAATTCAGGGAATGTACCCGGAATATTCATGAGCCATTGGGAGTATTTCTGGGAAGATTTGTTGGGTTATGGAGAAAGGTTCGAGACAGTGGGAAAGTGTCGAGAATCTGAGGCCTACTATCGGATGACCGAAAGGCTACCAAACGCAGGTTGGCAACCGTGGGCGAGAAAGCAGGACATGTATTGTTGAGACGGGATCTATCACGAGCACCTTACCTTGACTTTCTTGAGTTGTTGCTCGAGTATGGAGACAGTGGACAGACCACCGAGGTATACCATCTGAGGAGGATGTGGTTGCGAGACACCCTCGAGGACCGATCCAGATCGATGATAGGGATGATGTTCCCGAAGAGCCATTGGGAGAACAACCATCAATCGAGGCGATCGCCGATTACAGCGAGATCGCCCGATCACTACACCTCCATCGGCGATCCTTACCTTCCCGGAGGACCCAAGCGACTTTGAGGCGGGAACTTCGGGGCGAGATATTGTCCGTCAAGCGGTGGCGACAAAAGCCCGAATCAGAATCTTCATGCCACCAAAGCGTATCGGTGGCATCCGGGGCGACTACGAGGAAGAGGAGGACCCGGATGAGAATGAGGAGGGCGGTGAGGACTCGGAGGACCCGGTGATCAAATAGCGATGACTACGATGAGATCGGGCACATTGAGGAAGGGCAAGCGCCGAGCGAGGACTCGAGCACGGCTTTCACACGATACTCGAACGATCGAGCACAGCTTGGATGAGATCATACCCACGAGGCTTGCTTCCATGCGGGATCGCTTTTACGCGGCGGCCAATTCAAGCCACGATTGGAAGGAAAGGAAGATGAAGAGAGAGAATGGAACCGCTGGGGACGAGTGGGGAATAGTGGATGGATATGGAGGGCGAGGATCTAGGTAGTCGGTGTGTCTGATGTGATCATGAGTCTGCTAGAAGCATAAACAGGCGGCATCTTTTGGCGATGGCGGAGTCGATTCTTTGCTCATATCGACCTTCTTGGTGACATACCTTGATCTTGTATTTTGTGATCCTTCATGGACCTTGAATATTCTTGATACTAACGTTGTCTATGGCGGGATGTTTATGTTTGATGCTTATATGTGATATGAGCTATGCCGTGATGATATATGATCTATGTGATGTGTGATGATAATGTTATGTGAAATGCATAACGATGATATATTCTGAGGATTGCATGATTATATGTGATCGTGCGTGATATGTGGTATATGTGATGATATGTGATATGGGTGATGATACATGTTATGCGATGATACCGGTTATCTATCAGCGTTTCTAATGTTTCAAACGTCGATGCGAATGCGAGAACAAGAAACCGGAGGAACAATAACATGGAAGAAGCCGGGAACCACCTTTGGTTCAGCGGCATGCGATCGAGAGTTTTCGCGGAGAATCCCCTACGTTCGACGGTCTCGGCGAATCGATCGGCGAGAGCTGGATACGATGCATCGAAAGGATCTTGAATACATCGGTGCGAAGAAGCGGAAAAGCTGAATGCGCGATCTTCGGCTAACCAATGAGGCTGATTTACGGTGGGAATCCGTGAGAAGGACCCTAACACTAGGACGATGGGCAAGGTATCGTGGGAAGATTTCAAGGAAGAACTCATGGAAAAATGCGTGCTGGCGTTTACGAGCGAGAGAAGGCGAAACGAGTTGGAATCTTCGTCGAGGAAGAAGGACGATCGCTCGTTCAATAAATGCATCACGTTATGCTACGTACACAGTGGGCCCGAGGCAACCGAGGCGAGCGAGGTTCGAGGAGAGGACTCCGACCGAGATCGAATTTCGCTCGTCGGTCGGGGAGATCGGCGTATCGCGATCATGAACGGGCATTAAACATTGAGTCAATGTTGCCCGGGGAAAAAACGATGCCACCGGACAGCCATCGGCGGAGGAAGAGGTAGAGAAATGGGAAGATCGAGGAAAGGCGATCGGTGTTCAAGGAACCAGAGCGGTCGATGATTCAAAGGAATCAAGGCGTTGAGAGAGAAAGGCGACCTTGGAAGGAATTTCCAACCCATGCGGTGTGGAAAAACTTGGTGCTAGAAATGCCAAAGGAATCATTTCGCGAATGTAGGCAAGGTAGCACCGAGTGTTATCGTTGTAAGAAGTCTGGACATTACGCTCGAGATTGTCCATTAGGAGGGCAGCGGTGCGGCCGTCGATGGCGACATCCAGCTCATGAGGCGAATCATGCTCCGCCCGAGGACAAACAACGGGCGAGGAGGTCACCCTAGGCCGACAAACCAAAGGCCACCGCAGCAAGCAGCGGTGTACGCTTGAATCGGCGAGTGACTCAAGCTCCGAAAATCTTGCGGTATAATCCATATGAGTGATATACCCGTTTTCGCTTTGTTTGATACATGAGCCTCGCATTCTTTCGTTTGAAAATCGCGTGTGAGAGGTTGGGTTTGGTACCCAAGAAATCCTGAGTACCAGAAATTAGCATCCCGTCGAGAAGTGCTTAAAGCGAAAGAGATTTGCGAGAACCGGAGGTAGAAATACGTGAGCGAGAAGGTCCTTGTCAATTTGCATGTCATCGGAATGGAAGATTTCGATGTCATCTTTAACATGGATTGGTTGGAAAAGCACATAGCAACTATCGTTGTCTCGAGAGAAGTTGCTTTTGAGCAGCCGAAGGAGTGGAAGTTTGTTTCACGGCATAAGGATGGGTGTTTGCGTGCCAATGATCTCGACTTGAAGGCGGTGAGGATGATCGGGAAGTCATCAAACTTTCTTGGTAAGTTTGAGAACGCGATGAAGCATAACGATTGCAAGAGGAGCGATGGTGTGTGAATATCCGGACGTGTTTCGAGGACTTGCAGGTTTACCGCTTTGATAGACAAGTGGAATTCACTATTGATTTGGAACCGGGGCGCGCCCGATATCAAAGGCACCATCTGAATGGCACCTAAAGAATTGCAAGAAGCGAAAGCGCGATTTGCGGGGAGCTGTTGGATCTAGGTTTTATCCGACCTAGCGTGTCGCCGTGGGGGCGCGATTACATTCGTCAAGAAGAAGGATGGGTCAATGCGGATGTGCATTGACTACGAGGTGAATAAGGTGGCGATCGAAACGAGATATCCTCTTCCAAGGATCGGCGATCTTTTGACCATTTCGAGGGAGTGTCTTCTCTAAGATCGATTTGAGGTCGGGCTACCATCGGTGAAGATCGGGAAGGAGGGCGTTGTGAAGATCGCGTTCGAGGCGGTATGGGCACTACTGAGTTCATCGTGATGCCGTTTGGTTTGACCAATGCGCGGCGATTTTCATGGATCGATGAATCGAGTTTTCCATCGATGTCTGGATAGTTTCGTCTTGGTTTTATCGATGATATTCTCATCTATTCAAGAATGCGAGTTGCATAGAGAACACCTCCGTACCGTTTGGAAATATTCTGACGAGAGAGGTTGTATGCCAAGTATAGTAAGTGCGAGTTTTGGCTCGAAAAGTGATGTTCTTGGACACATCGTGTGCGAAGGAATTAAAGTCGACCAGATGAAGGTTGAAGCGGTAAATGCTGGAAGGTTCCGACTAATGCCAATGAGGTTGAAGCTTTCTAGGCTTGGCGGATATTATAGGCGTTTCATCGAAGGGTTTGCGAAGTTGGCAAGGCCGATGGCCTTATGACTCGAAAGGAATCAAGTTTTCATGGTCGAAGCTTGTGAAGCAAGTTTCAAGAGTTAAAGAAGAAGCTAACAACCGCTCGGTGTTAGCCGTGCGGAAGGAGCGATGGGTTTGTGGTCTACCGATGCATCAAACTTGGTTTGGGTTGCGTTCTCATGCGAGCAGGAAGGTTATAGCTTACGCGTCTCGTCGGTTGAAACCGCACGAGTTGAGCTACCCAACTCACGATGCGAGTTAGCGGCGATCGTTCATGCGTTGAAGATTTGGGGCACTATCTCTACGGAGTTAAGTGTGAAATCTTCCCGGATCACAAGAGCCTCAAGTACTTCTTTGAACAAAAGAAGTGAACATGAGGCAAAGAAGATGGCTAGAGTTGGTGAAAGATTATGATTGCTCTATCGGCTATCACCGGGAAAAGCGATGTTGTAGCAGATGCCCTCGATCGCAAGTCGAGGCGAAGTTGGGATATCTTCTTCGCTAGAGAAAGAGCTTATTCGAGATTTCGAGAAGCTCGACTGGAAGTGATTCACCGCGGAATCGGTGCAAGGTTCATCGCGACTTTGACGGTGAACCGAACACGAGAGAAGCCATCGTGTGCTTAGCGAGGAGGCAATTCTTGGAAAGATGCGTTTGAAAGCAAGGCTAGAAGATAGCAAGGGTTTCAGGCGCGAGACAACGCGCTACTATTCCGAGGAAGGTTATGTGTTCCACTCAATAGGGAATTGAGAGATAAAATCATGAGTGAAGCTCATGAGGCAAATATCTGACTCATCCGAAGCACCAAAATGTCTGAGACCTTAAGAGGAACTTTTGGTGGGAAGGGATGAAAAAGGATGTAGCCGCGTTTGTGGAGCGTTGTTTGGCTTGTCGACAAGTGAAAGGCGTACACCAACGTCCGTCGAGGATTGTTACAACCGCTACCAATCCCGAATGGAAATGGGATCATATCGGTATGGATTTTGTGGTGAGTTTTCCAAGGTCGTGAAAACACCGCTATATGGGTTGTCGTCGATGGTGGCGAAGTCGGCTCATTTCTTACCGATTCGGATGACGTGCGGGTTGGATAAGCTTGCTCGACTTTACGTCGAGAAATCGTATGGTTACATGGTGTCTGCGGTATCGATTACGTCGAGATCGTGGCGAGGTTCACGTCGAGGTTTTGGAGGAGTCTGCGAGGAAGCCATGGGAACCAAGTGAATCTCGATCTGACCTTCCATCCTCAAAGCGGACGGTCGATCGGAAAGGACGATTCAGTCTTGGAAGATATCTTTGCGGCGATCGTGGTAGCAGAGGTGGAAGTGGGAAGAGATACTACCTTTGGTAGAGTTTGCCTATAACAATGATTGTCGAGCCACCATAGGAATAGCTCCCTATGAGCGTTATGCGGAAGGAAGTGTCGATCGCCACTTTATTGGGACGAAGTGGGCGAGAGAAAGATGTTAGGACGAGAGATGGTTCAGCAGGCGGTCGAGGTTATCGATCGAGATCAAGCGAAGGATCAAGAGCGCGGGGGAGGTGAGAAGTCCTATGCGGACAAGCGTCGTCACGGATCTTGGTTCATGATCGAGATCGCGTTTTCCTTAAGGTTTCCCCGGCGAGAGAGTCGTTCGTTTTGGGAAGCGAGGTAAATTCACGACCAAGGTTCGTTGGACCTTTCGAAGTTCTTGAGAGGATAGGCCCGTTGTCTATAGGTTAGCTTTGCGCTTTAGCATCGGAGATGTTCATGGCGTGTTTCACGTTTCTCGGTGAGAAATGCGTGTTAGACCCAAAACACGTGATCAAGCATGACAGTGGTTCTTGCTCGGGATTTGAGTTACGAGGAAGGCGGTGGCTATCTTGGAGCGAAGTGAAGGAGTTGAGGAACAAGCGATTAGTTGGTAAAGGTGTTGTGGAATCACCACGGAGAGGAGGAAGCTACGTGGGAGTTGGAAGACAAGTTCGAGGGCTCGGTGCCACGAGTTATTTTCTCCACGTGTTTGAAATTTCGGGGCGAAATTTTTCTAAGGAGGAGGGATGTAATACCCGTCTTTTAAGCTACATTTTGCATGGCACGTTTTTAGAAAGGTCGGAAGGTTGACTTTTTCGGTGATGCGATGATCACGAAACCTCAAGCGTTGTGAAGAGTGTCTTATGGCCAATTCATAGACACTAAGTATCTGAGTTTTCGACCACCCATGAAGGTTTGGCACTCGGGAAGTTATCGAAAACCGGACTTTTCATTGGTCTTTTAAAGCATATCTTGTTTATAGTCATTGTGTCCGGTATTTTATTTCGTGTCCATGGGTACAAGTTTGCTAAATTTGGAGTTCGTTTGCAAAGTTGCGTCGCTTTTTGCGTTTTCGAAAAAGACGCTTGTGTGACATTGCTTGACCCTGCTTTCCTATAAATAGGAGGCTAGGGCCTTCATTTTCAACGTTCATTTCTTCGTCTCTCTGTGTTTCTGAAAGAGCCGAGCAGCAGTGCAGCTGCAGGCGGCTGGAGGAGTGGGGATCGGCGGGAGGCTTAAGCGGCGGCGCCATTCTTGCTTTGCCGAGCCCTACCGCCGATCAACCACCCCGGCAGCCCGTTTTCTGTTTTGTCCTTTTCTTGTTTGATTCCGCCTTTTAGTAGATCGTATAGCATAGAACTCGGGATTCTAAAGGGACGAGGCGGAAATGCGGAGGCCGACCATTTTAGCCAAACCCGCGCCGCCCAAGGCAACGCCGCCGCCGCCCCTCTTGGCCTTGATTGGTGGTCAGGGCCATGCCACAGCTCGGGTCCTTTAGGTTTTGAGTTCCGGGCTATACATTCTACTAAAGTACCGATTCCGTTTTACATTTTCGCGTTTACGCATGTCGGGATGTTTTCCGTTGCTTGAGTTTTCTAAAGGAAGTACATGCCGGGTTATCCATTTTCAACGTCGTTTGTCATTCCATGTTAAATGCGTTATGCATATTGCTTATGTTTCCATTTTCATGCATCGATTTTGGATGGTTTATCTAGATCGAAGATAGGCATCGATTTTGAAGCTTCTTGTTTGCTAAGATTTGAGTCAACTTGCATGCATGCATATTTTGAAAGTACCCTATTATTGGTCTTGATGCCTGAATATATTTCCATACGCATCGAGTTGATTTGAAAACCGGAGAGTGCGAATGTGGGTTGAAAAGTCGAAAACCACTAGTTATGCTTGATCTTCGTTTGGATCACGATGTTGCTTTGCTTGTGGGAAGTGACCCCAAAAGTTGTTCCGTCTTGTTACGGTACCTACGGTCGATCGGTGAAGTCATCGGATCCATAGATATCTCTCGGTTGGCGTTTTAAATACATTCGAGTTGGGTTATATATGCTTATTTTGAGTTATTTACTCGATATTTCAAAATAAAACATGTCGTAAGTAAAATGTTTTGTGAAATTATTCTTGTTCTCCGATCGAAGATATGGTTCTATCATGGTTGTGCACGGATCTCTATTCGGTGGGTTGATCACCATCTTGAGTATTGATCATAAGGGGATAGACCCCGAACACGTGGTTATGGTTACGAAGGGATAGACCCGGAAGTCCACACGAAGTGTAATGAGGTGGTTATGGTTACGATGGGTTTGACCCACGAAGTCCACACCGAGTTAGCCTTGGATACGTTAGGGCGTGGGCCGTGGATATGTTCCGGCGAATGAATGTCATGTGATGGGGTGGCGGGGATACGTTCGAGCCGTGGTTCATGGTTCATGATGGGAGTATGATAATAACGGATCGGTGTCGAAAAATGAAAAATCTATTTTCTTACTTAGAAGTGGTTCACGTTTTAAAACCTTCTAAGGTAAGTGCTCTAAACATGGCCTCATGAGTCTTTAAATTTATGATAAAACCCGGTGAGTCGCTAGTACTCACCCCAAACTCTTTCAAATCTTTTCACGGATGGAGGAGAATTTTGGACAGGCGGCCGAGGGTGGGCTGCGGTTTCTTCATGCTATGCTTCCAGCGATGTTGTGTTATATCGTACTCGATAATTATGTATTCTTGTCCCTTATTTGCTTTACGATTGGGAACAAGATTTGTTATGTTATTACATTGTGAGTCTCGTCTGAGCATGCTATGTGGTTGACGGTCTAGTTGACGAGGATGTAATGCTATTTTGCCTTCTTGCATTACTTATAAATAAACCAAGATCATGTTTACGAAGTTATGATATTGATATTATTACATTGGTGGATTGTTTGTGCACCTCCAGCCGAGGATATGTCCTAGTTATAGAGGAGATCTTGCCCGATTTCATGGTCACATCTTCTTATCATGTATATTATATGTATCCCCCTTCTTCGCCTTCTTAACCCCCTAATCACACCCCGACATCCGTGCCTTCCCTCGGGAATTGGGCGTGATAGATTATCGACATAGGTAATCTCCGAGCGAGTTAGGATAAACAAACAATGTCGTAATGTGCAAGCAAAGATTCGAACATAAGATGTCGATCCTTATGTCTCAAAAGTCGAGTTAATATTCCCGAAACACTTCATTTATTCTTAAGTACTTACTTACATGATAGTATGTGTTCATTTGAATCATAAGTCAATACTCCTCTTTTAATTATCGTGCTAATATGACAAGCCGTCAAGCATAACCTACTAGGACGTAACTAAAATTGCTAAGTCTAGTTAGTGGCTTGAGAGTTTCCTAATTTATCAATCATAATTTGATTATCGACAACCTATAACGTAATAACGTTATAATAAGACTAAGGTTAAGAGTCGAGGATAGACTCGGAATATGTGATTCATAATTGAAGTTCACCTATGAACGATGAAGTAATATAGCTTGAGAATTGGGAATGTAAGATAATAGAAATTGTCTTAAAACAATCACATAAAATCATAAAGAAACCCTAATTGGGAACTTTAAGTCGTAGTTTATAAACAACCTTGATCGATAGAAAGAATCTAAAAGCGTTATTTTCTTATGAAGGGTTTGATCGTGCGTAGTTGGCGAGGAAGAACATCACACACTGCTCTTTTAGAACCACTAACTAAAATCCTCATGCTTATTATTGTGGGCTTTCTTGAAGCGAAAATGTTATGCATATCTCAAAGCATGTTTTACAAAGCTTTATGAAATATTATCGCATGAAATGTTATTGAGCGCCAAATGTTTATGTTTTGTTGTTATCTATCGAGATTGGTATATCCCATATGGTATGTTAATGTGTTGGTCCATAGCGTTAAAAAAGGTAACGATCGGATCCGACTTAGTTAAGGACTAACTCGGATTGTGTACACGTGTGACTGTGTGTTAAGGTTAGCTACCTCGACCGGTCACGGCGACTATGTGTAGGTGGCCACCTCCATAGTGCGCGAATGAATGAATGAATGAATGATCAGATATGGAAACAACGTGAATGAAATAGTTGACGAACGCTTTTGGAAAATGATAAAATGTTTGATAGGCATGAGTCTTTTAACTAAAATCCTCATGCGCTATTGTGTAAGCGATTAATAACTTTTGACAAAGAAAATATTTTCGACACGAGTCCATGAGTACTTTTGTACTTAGCCACGCATTCGTTTTTGATGTGCGAGGTTGAGCAAGATCGACGATGGGTGCGGTGGTGCGAGTAGCGACTAATTTCTTTGCTTTATTAGAAGGTTTCTAGAACCTTGGGCATGCATCGTCATATGCCGTCCACACGTTTAATTCTTTGCCTAACTCGATATTATTTTGATGCTTGATTTATGATTGCTTTCATCCGTATTGAACTTGAGGTCGTACCTCGCTCCTTGAATTGTTTGATTGGGCTATTGTTGAACCTTGAACCTTTTGCGAGTCATACGTGACTCGAGTTGGTGATGAACAGTTTATCACTTTTAGTCTATGCATTATTGAGTAGTTAAATGGTTAATTGCATTGATTAGTTGTGTTTATATCCGCTGCCTTACTATACCAGTGACGATCCATATGATCCGTACTTCTTTGGGAAGTCGGGTCATCACACATGGTGATCAGAGATGAGACGAACGATCTAGTGGCAACAAGGCTCGTGACGGGATGGCGAGTATGCATTAACTATCGTGCTCTGAACGCAGCCACAAGGAAGGACCATTTCCCCTTGCCCTTCATTGATCATATGTTAGATAGAGTGGCGGGGTATGAGTTCTATTGTTTCCTAGATAGATATTCGGAGTACAATCAGTTGCCGCCATACGAAGATTACCACAAGGCGGCGTTCACGTGCCCATATGGAGTTTTACCTATAGAAGAATATCGTTTGGATTGTGCAATACTCAGCCACTTTCGAAGGTGCGTGATGTCCATCTTCCATGGATTAATTGAAAATATTATGGAAGTTTTCATGGGCGACTTTTGGTGTTGGTTCTTCGTTCGACCATTGTCTCCATAATGTCACAAGTTCTACAAAGATGTGAGGAGCGAATCTAGTTCTCAATTGAGAGAAGTGTCATTTCATGGTAAATGAAGGTGTGGTGTTTGGCCACAATGTCTCGGCGAAGGTTTGGAAGTGGATAGGGCAAAGATAGTAGCAATCGAGAAACTACCTCCTCACAAATGTCAAATCCGTGGGAGTTTTCTCGGTCATGCGAGCTTCTATAGAAGATTCATCAAGGACTTCTGCGATCACGAAGCCCTTTGTGGGCTGCTTGAGAAAGATACAAAGTTTGTGTTCACGGTGAGTGCTTGGGGCGTTTGAGAAAGTGAAGCTAGCCGGATATCGACCCGGTTTGGTATCACAGTTAGAGTCAACCATTCGGTGATGTGCGATGCTAGTGATTGGGTAATGGGGCTGTGTTGGGCGGAAGCGAGATAAACTTTTCGAGTCATCTATTATGCAAGTAAGGCAGCTCGACTCGGCTCAAATGAACTACACCACTACCGAGAAGGAATTACTTGCGTGGTGCATGCTTTTGATAAGTTTAGACCTTATTTGGTGGGCACCAAACCATTGTCCACACTGACCATGCCGCCATTCGTCATCTATTCGCCAAGAAAGACTCGAAGCCACGATTGGTGAGATGGATCTATTTGGTATGAATTTGTGCTTATTCTTGGTATTGTTTTACATGTTATTTTAATAGTTTGTCCTATTTATGTCGTTGGTTTGATTAATATTTATCGATTCGGACTTACTTCGTTTGTTTCGAAGTTTTGTAGAAAAACGACATTAAAATAGGATGAATTGGATCTACCAAGGATCAAGTTTATTGAAGAGCATTGCAATAGGAGTTCATAGGAGAAAACGGTTTGCAATTCGGAGATTGGACGCGCGAATACGGTGCGAATTGTCAAAGTCGTGCACGTCGAGCCCGACGCTCGATCAAGCGCACCCAGCGCACGCATGTCGCACACGTCCCGTGCCCGCACAGCGCCTTGCCCGTGCGCCAACTGCCGCGTGCCCCGTCGTTCAGCGTCCATGCCTCGGCCAACCAGCATCGGCTCACTCCAGTGCGCGTTCGTAATTTGCCTCGCGCATTCAGAGTGAGCGCTCGCTCACCTCTCAGCGCCGTCTCCACCCGGTGCTCGACCAGGCAGCTCGCCCAGCCGGCGCGTACCCGGCCAACGCGCGTTCACCGCAACACTCGCCCAACGTCGCCCCAGCGCTCGGCCGTCTAGTGCTATTTTCCGTGCGCCCGCGCACCATCCGGCTGGCAGGCCTCGCCCGGCGCCCGTCGATTCGGCACCCGTTCAGTACGCTTTTCGCCCTCGCCCATCCGGCGCTCATTCACGAGCGCCCGCTCGCGCTGTTCCTCGCACGACTCCAGCTCTCGCCCCAGCATCATCCCTCCAACACCGAGCCCACCCGGCGCTCGATCACCAGCGCTAGCTACGCGTGCACACCCGCGCGTTCACCTGCACTTACTCGCCCATGCCTCGCCCACAGCGCGCGCTCTCCCCGCGCCCAGCTCCGCACACAACCGGCACTCAACCCCCAGCGCTCGCTGCACTCGCCTTGCTCGGGTCAGCGTGCTCAACCTGCGCGGCTCTCTCGGCGTCGCTCACCAATTTCCCGCACGCGCTCACACCTCAGCCGGCGCTCGCTTCTGAGGCAGAATGATTTTACATCCGGCGTTCACCTTGAGCCAGCGTTCTCTTTCATTCTGAGAATGTTTTCCGAGGCGGCGCTCACTGCAAACCAGCTCGGTTTTCTTTATATATATATAAGCGCTAGGTCAAAGCGTGAGTTCTTAGTTCTTATTTTTGGACGCAGCGGCGGCTGTTCAACATCTTTCTTCAGGAGCTTCGACATGATTAGATATAATCTTATAGTATTAATTTACGCTTTCCTCCTTTCAATTCATGTTTCATTCGAACATTTACATACTTTATTTTGAGATTGCTGTTGGATTTATACTTTGGGATTTATCAGTTTTATCAGAATCATTTTCATAGTGTTAATGCTTTATGAATATTATTGAATGCAATTCCATAGTGACAGTGGATTGTTTTCATGTTTCTTCGATTTATACTACTTTTGTTTATTGCTTTGATTTATCGCTTTCATAGTTCAACTAGGGATTGACAACCCCTGGTTTAGATTTATTGTTTTAATAGTTTAGCTCGGGATTGACAAACCCTAGCTTAGGATTGCTGTTTATTTTAAGTATTTCATTTCCCGTATGTTTCAACCCCTGTTGGTATTAGAATGTTTAGGATTTAATTGCTTTTTGTGTGCGACACGGACAATAGCCCTGTTAAGTTTTCCTTGAGAGACGAGTTGGGTTAACTTTCTCTACTATAACACCTCATTCGATTATGTGTCAATTAAGAGGACACTTTTGATTGAAACAAATTTTGGCGCCGTTGCCGGGGAAAACTTTAGGCATATTGTTTGTGTTGTTAGTTTTCTGTGTTTCTTTTAGATTACATTTGGTTATTTTCTCCCCGATCGTGTGATCTTTTTTTGTTGTTGGTGTCTTTTAATGCGGGGTTACGCGATGCGAATATGGTCAAGCAGTGGGAGGAGGAAGCTCGTCGTGGGCAAATTCTTCTTCGAAGAAGGGCCGGTTCGACTTCGAGGATATCCGTCGGGGCCATGGCAGCAGACTATGATCCCTACCATGAGCATCAAGCCTACAATCCCTACTGGGAGCAACCACCCCCACCGCTGTATGAGGATCAAGCCTACAATCCCTACTGGGAGCAATCACCTCCGCTGCAGTATCCGTACCCACAACAAAATCCTCCACCTCAGTATTCATACTCACGACAACCACCTCCACCTCGTTATACATACCATAACAGCCGCGCCACCTCGAAACCGACTTGGGAGGAGGTTCGTCAAAGTTTGGATGCTCTGAAGCCTCATTTCGGCGTTTGGAGATGCAAGTGGGACATGTTAATAGCACCTTGATGCTATTGCGGCGATGGAGGAACTTCCAAACCAATCCGATCAGGTCGGTGGTCACTATTCTAGAAAGTGACCCAATTGTTGAGAATGGGGTGGGAGAGACACCTGACGAGTCGCTGCAGCCAGAGAAGGTGAAAAATGAGAAAGAATGGGCATGTGAGGATGAGAAGCAGGATCAGAGCCACGAGGAAGTTGTTACAAGGACGACTAACGAGGAAGAGTGGGCACATGAAGTAGATAACACGCCAAAACCCACTCTGGAGGTGAAAGAACTACCCAAACACTTGGAGGAGGATGAAGAGATGATGAAGAAAGAGTGGGCACGTGAAGTTTCTAGCATGCCAAAGCCCATTCTGGAAGTGAAAGAACTACCTCCACAATTGAAGTACGTGTTCCCAGAGGAGGACAAAGTGAGGACAAAGGTTGAGGTAACATCCATAATTTGTCAACATCCTAATTCACCAAAGTATTGTGCTTTGGGAATTGAAATTATCTATTTTACTTTGGAGAATAGGATGTTCGACTTGAGCTTAAATGATCTATTATTGGCATCCTTCATTGTCCTTTGTGCTTATATGGTTACTACTGATGCTCTGGCTGAGATGGTATTCCTGCAGGTTAAGGACTATGGATAGTCCGTTGTTATTGAATCGTCGGACTCACGACGTTAAGCGAGTACTACGTGGGAGTTTACCCACAGATTTTTATTTTCTTTTTCTTTCTTTCTTTTTTGTTTTGTTTTGTTGTTCTCTTTGATCTTTATTTTGTCTCTGTGTTAGTTTTGCTCGAAATTGGAATGTCGTCAGCCGTGAGGTGTAGCCGTGATACTCCGGTTCTGCCGTGCACACTCACATTCCAACCCTGCCACTGCCATCTATTATCAGGGAAGTCTCCTCCTCTATTGGCTATTTTTGTGTTATTAATGTTTTGATCACTAGGGACAGTGCTCGAATTTAGTGTGGGGGAGAGAGTATTTGATTTTGTGGGCATGACATATATATTTTTGTATGCTTAATGATGTGCCCTTGTGCTTATTTTGATTGTTTGGACTTAAGCTTTGTCTATGCGAGTAAGTTAGGATTTTGATTTGTCTGTTGAACTACGTGGTATTGGTCGAACCTTGGCGTATTTCCGTTTATCTTGATGTTATGGTAGTGAAGTGCAATGTGAATTGGCGAGATCGTGTGAATTGATTTTAAATCGAGGGTTATTGATGTGATTTGTCCGGCTAATGCTAGGGGTAGTGTTAACAGTTTGGTTACCTATATACTCGTTTTAATTAAAAAATAAAAAGTGTGTGAAAAAGAAGAGGAAAGAAGGAGAATGAAAACTCCAGTAAATTGTTGAGATTGTATAAATGGAGGATGGGATTACATCCTCTTTCGTAAATCGAGAAATGGACATGGAAACCACGATAGGAGACTCGAGTTCATCGAAAGTTCACCTTTCGAATATTGTTCCAAAATCTGTAAATACTTTCTATGTTATCAAAGGAAACTTGTTGCTAAAGGTAACCATTTTAGTTAATTCACCCCTAGCGGAGAGATGGGTCTGAGCAAAAATAATCTTCTTATTTATTTGACATTTTCACAATCTTAGATTTGTTTCACATTAACTTTGACTATGTATTCATCATGTTTGGGGGAATTGCAAAACGAGGTTTGATTGATTGGATTAAGAGTTAAGTTGCATGAGTTATTCTTCTACTCTTGTTAGTATAGACTTTGCTTGAGGACAAGCAAATGGATAAGTGTGGGGGAGTTGTTTGGTATGAATTTGTGCATATTCTTGGTATTGTTTTATATGTTATTTGTAATAGTTTGTCATATTTATGCCGTTGGTTTGATTAGTATTTATCGATTCGGACTTACTTCGTTTGTTTCGATGTTTTGTAGAAAAAAGACATTAAAATAGGATGAATTGGATCTACCAAGGATCAATTTTATTGAAGGGCAATGTGATAGGAGTTCATAGGCAAAAACGGTTTGCAATTCGGAGATCGGACGCGAGCAGGCGGTGTCAAAGTCGCGCCGCGTCGAGCCGGCGCTCGATCAAGCGCACCCAGCGCGCGCGTCGCCCGTCACGTGCCCCGGCGCGCGCAGCCGCACAGCGCCTCGCCCATGCGTCCATCCCTGCCCGCATACTTCCTCGCCCGTACACCAACTCCCGTGCGCCCCGTCTCTCAGCGCCCATGCCTCGGCCACCCAGCGCCGGCTCACTCCGAGCGTGCGTTCGCAATTTACCTCGCGCGTTTAGAGTGAGCGCTCGCTCACCCCTCAGCGCCGTCTCCACCCGGCGCTCGACCACGTAGCTCGCCCAGCCAGCGCTCCCAGCAGCGTTCACCATAACACTCGCCCAGCGTCGCCCGGCGCTTCGCCCGTCGGTGCCAGCGCCCCTTCGATTTCAGCGCCCGTTCCAGCCTTTTCGCCCTCGCCCATCCGACGCTCGTCCGTGAGTGCCCACTCGTGCTGTTCCTCGCACGACTCCAGCTCTCGCCCCAGTATCACCCCTCCAGCGCCGAGCCCACTCGGCGCTCGATCACCAGCGCCAGCTCCACGTGCATGCCCACGCGCGTTCACCTGCACTTGCTCGCCCATGCCTCGCCCACAGCGCGCGCTCTCCCCGCACCCAGCTCCGCACACAACCGGCGCTCAACCCCCGGCGCCCGCGCTGCTTCGCCTCTAGCTCAGCGCGCTCAACGCAACACCGGCTCTCTCCGAGCGTGCGCTAACAAATTTCCCGTGCGTGCTCACGCCTCAGCCGGCGCTCGATTCTGAGGCAGAATGATTTTCCATCCGCGTCCATCTTGAGCCGGTGTTCTCTTTCATTATAGAATGTTTTCCGAGCCGCTCACCTGCAAACCGGCGCTCAGTTTCTCTTTATATATATATATATAAGCGCTAGGTCAAAGCGTGAGTTCTTATTTCTTATTTTTCGGACGCGCGGCCGCGGCGCTATTCAACATCTTTCTTCCGGGAGCTTCTGACAACTAGGGGTGGCTAATCGGGTCGGGTCGGGTACCTACCGAAAAATCAGTGCAGACCCGATTTAGAAGACAAAACGCTACCCGACCCCAACCCGAAATTTTTACTCGGGTATCCGAATACCCAGTCGGGTATTCGGGTACCCGAATTACCTATTATTTATATAAGTTTCGCATATCAGTATTGAATGTAGTTGCGCAGCCCATTGGTAACAATGTTGGACTTGCCCCTTAAGATTTTGTAGGTCGTGTGTTCGAATCCCAAGCTTGTTTCTGATTTTTTTTTTTTTCACTTTTGTGTTGATCCTTTTCGCTGAACTATATTTCATAATTAAATATTTCATATATCGTTTTCGATGAAGGATAAGCGATAGAGCAATCATAATCCTTTACCAACTCTAGCCATCTCCTTTGCCTCGTGTTCGACTCTTTTGTTCGAAGAAGTACTTGAGGCTCTTGTGATCCGTGAAGATTTCACACTTAACTCCATAGAGATAGTGCCTCCAAATCTTCACGCATGAGCAGCTATTTGCTAACTCCGGTCGTGAGTTGGGTAGCTCAACTCGTGCGGTTTCAGCGGACGGCGCAGCTATAACCTTCCGTTCTGCATGAGCATAACCCAAACAAGTTTGGATTCATCGGTGTAGACCACAAACCCATCTTTTCCTTCGGCACGGCTAACTTTGGGCGGTTGTTAGCTTCTTCTTTAACTCACGAAAACTTCTGCACAAGCTTGGACCATGAAAACTTGATTCCTTTCACGGTACATTGCGTCATCGGCCTTGCCAACTTGAAAACCCTTTGATGAAAGCGTCTATAATATCCGGCCAAGCCTAGAAAGCTTGAACCTCATTGGCATTAGTCGGAACCTTCCATTTACTACTTTGCTTCAACCTTATTGGGTCGACTTTGATTCATGCCCGAACACGATGTGTCGAAGGAACATCACTTCTTTGAGCGAAACTACGCACTTACTATGCTTGGCATACAACCTCTGCGCTGCGTAACGTTTCCAAAGCAGTGCGGAGGTGTTCTCCATGCAACTCTGCATTCTTGGAATGAGCGAGAATATCATCGATAAAAACCGAGGCGAAACTATCCGGATCTTGATGGAAAACTTCGATTCATCGGATCCGTGAAGACTCTTGGCGCATTGGTCAAACCAAAGCGGCATCACGATGAACTCGTAGTGCCCATACCTTGTCTGACAGCGGTCTTAGCGTCCTCCTTCACGATCTTCGGTGATGGTAGCGACCTCAAATCGATCTTAGAAGACACTCGCTCCCTTGAGGCGGTCGAAAAGATCGTCGATCCTTGGAAGAGGATATCATTCTTGATCGTCGACTTATTGACTCTCTGTAGTCAATGCACATCCGCATTGACCCATCATTCTTCTTGACGAGCAGTGGCGCTCCCCACGGTGACACGCTAGGTCGGATAAAACCTAGATCAACAGCTCACTGCAGCGGCGCTTTCGGTTCTTACCCGATTCCTTAGGTGCCATTCTATATGGTGCCTTTGATCTTAGTCTTGCTCACGGTTCCAAATCAATAGTGAATTCCACTTGTCTGTCGGTGATGGCTTTGGCAAGTCCTCGAAACACGTCAGGATATTCACACACCAGCTCACTCTTTGCTGTTGCGTTGTTCATCGTGCCTGTCGAACTTACGAAAGTTTGTGACTTCCTCTGATCATCCTCACTTGCCTTGGTCTTTGAGATCATTGCACGCAAACACCGTCCTTATGCCGTGGAAACAAACTTCACTCCTTGGCTGTTAGAAAAGCAACCTCTCTCGAGACAGCGTATAGTTGCCATGTGCTTTCCAACCAATCCATGCCAAAGATGACATCGAAATCTTCCATTCGATGACATGCAAATTGACAAAGATCTTACGCTCACAAATTTCTACTTCACGGTTACGGCAAATCTCTTTTGCCTTTAGCATTCACGATGGAATCTAATTTCGAGGTACTCTGTGATTCATGGGTACCAAACCCAACCTCTCACCGCGATTTTGAAGCGAAAGAATGTGAGGCTCTGTATCAAACAAAAGCGGGTATATCACTCATATGGATTATACTGCAAGATTTCAGGAGCTTGGCTGCTGCTTTGTTGATTCAGGCGTACACCGCTTGCTAACTGCTGCGGTGGCCTTTGGTTTCTTGGCCTAGGGTGACCTCCTGCTCCGTTGTTTGTCCTCGGCGAGCATGATTACGCCTCTGCGGGCTGGATCTTTGCCTTCTTGGCGGGCTGCTGCTGCCCTCCTAACGGACAATCTCGGCGTAATGTCAGGACTTCTTACTGCGATAGCACTCGGTGCTACCTGCTGCACTCGCGAAATGATTCCTTTGGCATTTACGCACCAAGGTTTTCCACACCGCCGCATGGGTTGGAAATTCCTTCCCAAGGTTGCCTTCTCTCACTTGAATGCCTTGATTCCTTGGAATCCTTTGGACCCTCTGGTTCCCTTGGAACACTGATTGCCTCTCGTCGATCTTCCCATTTCCTCTTACCTCTTCCTCCGTCGGATGGCCGTTCGGGTGGCATCGTTCTCTCTGGGGCAACATTGACTCAATGTTTAATGCCGGTTCAAGGGGCTAGCATCGTCGGATCTCACGGTGACGGCGAAGTCGATCTCTGGTGGTCTCTCACGAACACATGCGCCTGGCGACCTCGGTGCCGACCAGTGCGTGGCATAGCGTGACCAGACGATTGAGCAGCGACCGTCCTTCTTCCTTGCGAAGATTCAGAACTTCGTTTGCCTTCTACGCATGTAAGCGGCGAGGCACGTACTTTCCATGAGTTCTTCCTTGAAATCTTTCCACGTATACCTTGCCCTTTGTCACGGTGTTAGAGTCCTTCTCACAGTTCCCACAATCGACCTCGTCGGTTAGGCGAAAGATCGCGCAATTGAGCTTTACGCTTCTTCGCGATCGATGTATTGAAGATCCTTCGGTGGATCGTATCCGGTTCTCGGCGTCGATCGGTTCGCCGAGTCCGTCGAGCGTGGGGATTACGCTGCGAAAACTCTTGATCGTATGCCCTGAACCAAAGGTGGTTCTTGGGCTTCTTCACGTTATTGTTCCTCGATTCCTTGTTCTCGGCATTACGTACCGGCGTTGAAACATTAGAAAGCAGCTTTCGCATAGATAACCGGGTATCATCGCATAACATATATAATCACCCATAGCACATATCATCACATATACCACATATCACGCACGATCACATATAATCATGCAATTCTTTCAACATATCATCGTTATGCATTTCACATAACATCATCATCACATATCACATAGATCATATATCGTCATGGCATAGCTCATATCACATATAAGCATCAAAACATAAACATCCTCATCATAAGCGGCGTTAGTATCGATAATATTCCGTGTCCATGAAGGGTGTCAAAATCTGAATCAAGGTATGTCGATCAGCGGTCGGATATGAGCAAAAGAATCGACTCCGATCAACTTTGTCGAAAGATGCCGCTTCTGTTCATGCTTCTAGCAGACTACTGCGTGTCATTTGTACACACGACTACCTAGATCCCTGTCCTCCATATCCATCCACTATTCACTGCTCGTCCCAGCGGTTCCATTCTGTCTCTCTCGTCTTGCTTTCCGGCCAATCGGGGCTTGAATTGGTGTCGACTTGAGCGATCTGCATGGAAGCAAGCCTCTCGTGGGTATGATTGTCACGCCCCAATTCAGGAAGGCACGGATGCGGGGTGTGATTAGGGGTGGGGTTAAGCGGGGAAGAAGGGGATACATATAACATACATGATAAGAAGATGTGACCATGAAATCGGGCGGCTCTCTATAACTAGGACATATCACGAAGGGAGGGTGCACAAACAATCCTGCAGAATAATATAAATATCATAACCCGAGAAAACATGATCTTGGTTTATTATAAGTAATGCGAGAAGGCAAAATAGCATTACATCGCATCGACTAGACGATCGACCACATAGCATGCTCGTATCGAGACTCGCGTGAGAATAACATAACAAATCTTGTTCCCAATCGAGAAAGCAAATAAGGGACAAGAATACATAATTATCGAATGCGTATATAACACAACATCGGAAGCATAGCATGAAGAACCATGACTCAGCCGCCGGCGTCGCCCGTCGGCCCTCCTAAATGCGTGAAAAGATTTGAAAAGAGTTTGGGGTGAGTACTAAGCACTCGGTTGGGGTTTTATCATAAATCAAAAGAATCATGAGGCCGTGTTCGGGCGATTACCTTAGAAGGTTTTAAGCGTAAATCCACTTCTAAGTAAGCAAAATAGATTTTTCATTTTCGATACGATCCGTTATTCTCGTTACTCCCGTCATAGAACCATGAACCACGGCTCGGGCGTATCCCATGACCCGTCACATGACATTCATTCGGCCGGAACATATCCGATCGGCCGCGCCGGGCGTATCCGACCGGCTAACTCGGTGTGGACTTGAGGTTAAATCCGTCGAGAACCATAACCACCTCATTACCATTTCGTGTGGACTTAGGGGTCTATCGCCCGAGAACCATAACCACGTGTTCGGGGTCTATCGCTATGATCGATACTCGAGATGGTGATCAACCACAGAATAGAGATCCGTGCACAACCATGATAGAACCATATCTTGGATCGGAGAGCGATAATAATTTCACAAAAACATTTCTGCGTACATGTTTTATTTTGAAATATCGAGTAAATAACTCAAAATAAGCATATATAACCCAACTTTGAGCAGAAAACGTCAGCGAGAGATATCTATGGATCCGATGACTTCACCGATCGCCTTTGGTAGGTACACGGTAACAAGGCGGAACAACTTTTGGGGTCACTTCCACAAAGCAAAAGCAACATCGTGATCGAAGCGAAGATCAAAAGCAAAACTAGGGTTTCGACTTTCAGAACCCACGTTTGGCACTCTCGGGTTTTCAAAACAACTTCGATGCGAGAAGGAAATATATTCAGGGCATCAAGACCAATAATAGGGTACTTTCAAAATATGCATTCATGCAAGTTGACTCAAATCTTAGCGTGAAGAAGCTTGAAAATCGATGCTATCCTCGGATCTAGGATAAACCATCAAAATCAATGCATGAAAATGGAAACATAAGCAATATGCATAACGACGAACATGGAATGACAAGCGGCGTTGAAAATGGATAACCGGGCATGTCTTCCTTTAGAAAACTCGAGCGGCGGAAAACATCGGAGCATGCGAAGCGCGAAAGCGTAAAAGCGAATCGGTGCTGGTAGTAGAATGCATGGCAGAACTCAAAACCTAAAGGACTCGTAGCAAGGTGGCCGTTGACCACCAATCGGCGACCCAAAGGCGGGTGGTGGCGTATGGGCGGCGGTTTGGCAAAATGGCGGCCTCGGCCGTTTTTCGCCTCGTCCCTTTAGAATCCCGAGTTCTATCTATCGATCTACTAAAGGCGGAATCAAAACAAGAAAAGGACAAAAAGCAGAAAAGCGGGCTGCCGGTGGGGTGGTTGATCGGCGGTGGTGGCTCGGCGTGCAAGCAATGGCGCCAAGCCGCTAAGCACCACGGCTCGATCCCCGCTCCTCCGGTGACTTCGCAGCGTACACAGAGCTGCTCGGCTCTTCCGTAAACACGAGAGGCGAAGGAAATGAGCGTTGAAAATGAAGGCCCTAGCCTCCTATTTATAGGAAAAAGTAGGGGTTGCTTGTTGCTTGCATAATGACCCTTTTCAACAAAAAGCGATGCAACTTTTGCAAACGGACTCCAAATTTAGCAAACTTGGTACCCATGGACACGAAATAAAATACCGGACACAATGACTATAAACAAGATATGCTTTTAAAAGATCCATGAAAAGTCCGGTTTTTCGATAACTTCCAGTGCCAAACCTTCATGGGTGGTGAAAACACGCATACTTAGTGTACATGAATTCTTCCATAAGACACTCTTCCTACGCTTTGAGGTTTCGTGACGGTCACGTCACGAAACAAAAAGTCAACCTTTGACCTTTTCTCGAAAAGCGTGCCATGCAAAGCGAAGCTTAAAAGGCGGGTATTACATCCCTCCTCCTTAGAAAAATTTAGTCCCGAAATTTCAAACACGTGGAGCAAACAACTCGGGTATTGAGCCACGAACTTGTCTTCAACTCCCGTAGCCCCGCCACTCTCGTGGTGATTCCACAACACCGCTACATGGCGGAATACGCTTGTTCCTCAACTCCTTCACTTCTCGTTCCAAGATAGCCAGCGGCCTTTCCTCGTAACTTTCGGATCTGAGCAAGAACCATGGTCATGCTTGATCGCGTGTTTTGGTCGAGAACACGTGCTTTCTCGGTGAGAAGCGTGAAACACGTCGTGAACATCTCCGTGCTGGGTGGCAAAGCTAACCTATGAGCAGCAGGGCCTATCCTCTCAAGAACTTGAAGGTCCAGCGAACCTCGGTCGTAACTTACCTCGTTCCCAAAGCGAATGACTCGCTGGTTGGGAAACCTTAGGAAAATCGATCTCCGATCATGAGCCGAAGATCCGTGCTGGCTTGTCCGCATAGGACTTCGCACATCTGCGCTTCCTTGATCCTTCGCGAGTCGATCGATAACCTCGACCGTCTGTTGAACCATCTCTGGTCCTAACATCTTTCTCTACCGCTTCGTCCTAATAAAGTGGCGATCGACAACCTCCTTCGTCTGTAACCATGAGGCCATTCTATGGTGGCGATAAGCTGTTGTTATGGCAAACTACCAAAGGTAGTATCTCTTTGATTTCCACCTCTGTCGGCCCACGACTTTCATGACATATCTTCAGACACAGATCGTCCTTCCAGACTGACCGTCCGTTTGAGTGGATGGCTGTCTTGAGTCGGCTTGGTTCATAAACTCTGAGACTCCTCCAAAACCTCGGCGTGAACCTCGGGTCCGATCGTATGTCGATGCCGGTACACCGTATGGCGGTCGATTTCCTCGGCGTGGCGGGCAAGCTTATCAATATCGTCATCGGGATCGGTAAGAAATGGTGACTTATCGGTCATGAGCGACGACCCATATAGCGGTGTTCCTCGTGACGCTTGGAAACTACCATAAAATCCATACCGATATGATCCCATTTCCACTCTTGGGATTGGTAGCGGTTGCAACAAACGACGGACGTTGGTGTACGACTTTCACTGGCGACAAGCGAACAACGTTCCTCGCAGCGACTCATCCTTTTCATCCTTCCACCAAAAGTTCCTCTTAAGGTCTCGTCATTTTGGTCTCGGATGAATTGTATCTATCGGTCCTCATGGCTTCACTCATGATTTTATCTCTCAATTCCACTATTGAGTGGACACATAACCTTCCTCGGAATGTAGCGCGTTGTCTCTAGCTTCCAGTGAAACCCTTGCTATCTTCTAGCCTTGCTTTCAAGCGATCTTTTCCAGAATTCGTCTCGTCTCTTGACTCACGATGGCTTCTCTCGGTCCGGTTCATTTATCAATTGCGATGAATCCTTACTGCGATTCGGCGGGTGAATCACTTCGGTGAGCTTCTCGAAATCTCAAATAAGCTCTTTCTCTGCGTAGAAGATATCCCAACCGCTCTCGACTTGCGGTGAGGGGCATCTGCTACAACATTGGCTTTTCCGGGTGTGGCCGATGGAGCAATCATAATCTTTACCAACTCTAGCCTCTCCTTTGCTCGTATTGACTCTTTTGTTCAAAGAAATACTTGAGGGCTCTTGTGATCGATAATTTCACACTTAACTCCGTGAGATAGTGCCTCAAATCTTCAGCGCATGAGCATATGCGCTAACTCCAGGATCGTGAGTTGGGTAGCTCAACTCGTGTGGTTTCATTGATGAGATCGTGATATAACCTTCCGATTACGCATGAGAGCCAACCCAAACCAGTTTGGATGCATCGGTGTAGACCACAAACCCGTTGTTCCCTTCAAGCACGGCTAACCTGGGCGGTTGTTAACTTCTTCTTTAACTCTTGGAAACTTGCTTCAAGCTTGGACCATGAAAACTTGATTCCTTTCACGGCTGTTGCGTCGTCGGCCTTACCAACCCATGAAACCCTTGATGAAGCGTCTATAATATTCGGCCAAGCCTGCAAAGCTTGAACCTCATTGGCATTAGTGAACCTTCCGATTACTGCTTCAACCTTCAGGGTCGACTTTGATTCCCTGCGGACCGATGTGTCGAGGCATCACTTCTCTTAGCAAAACTTCGCACTTGCTATACTTGGCATACAACCTCTACGCTGTAACGTTTCAAAGCAGTGCGGAGGTGTTCTCATGCAACTCTGCATTCTTGGAATAGATGAGAATATCATCGATAAAAACGAGGCGAAACTATCGAGATCTTGATGGAAAACTCGATTCGCCGGATCCATGAAGCTACGGCGCGTTGGTGAAACAAGCATCACGATGAACTTCGTAGTGCCCTACCTCGTCTGAGCGCGTTTGGCCATCCTCCTTCACGATCTTCGGTGATGGTAGCGACCTCAAATCGATCTTAGAAGACACTCGCTCCTTGAGTGGTCAAAAGATCGTCGATCCTTGGAAGAGATATCATTCTTGATCGTCGACTGCTCTCTGGTCAATGCACATCCGCATTGACATCCTCTTCTTGCGAGCAGGCGGCGCTCCCACGGCGACGCTGGGTCGGATAAAACCTAGATCCAACGACTCCTGCAAGCTGCGCTTTCGGTTCTTGCAATTCTTTAGTGCCATTCTATAGGTGCCTTTGATCTTATGCCTCCGGTTCCAATCAATAGTGAATTCCACTTTCTATCGGTGTAAACGGCAAGTCCTCGGAAACACGTCGGATATTCACACCGCTCCTCTTTTGAGCTGTTTGCGCTCTTGCCGTTCACTGTCAAACTTACGAAAGTTTGGGCTTCTCTGATCATCCTCACGCGCGGTGTTGAGATCGTTAATAAACACCATCCTTATGCGTGAAACAAACTTCCACTCCTTGGTGTTGAAAAGCAACTTCTCTCGAGACAGCGTATAGTTGCCATGTGCTTTTCAACAATCCATGCAGATGACCCGAAATCTTCCATTCAGATGACATGCAAATTGACAAACCTTCTCATGATTTCTACTCTGGTTACGGCAAATCTCTTTGCCTTTAGCACTTCCACGATGGGATGCTAATTTCAGGTACTCTGTGATTTCTTGGGTACCAAACCGACCTCTCACCGCGATTCTCGAAGCGAAAGAATGTGAGGCTCTGTGTCAACAAAGCGCAGGTATATCACTCATATGGATTATACCAGATTTCCAGGAGCTTGAGCTGCTGCTTCGATTAAGCGTACACGCTTGCTTCTGCGGTGGCCTTTGGTTTCTTGGCTAGGGTGACCTCACTGCTCGTTGTTTGTCCTGTGACATGATTACGCCTCTGCGGAGCTGGATCTTTCCTGTCGGCGGTGCACTCTGGCCTCTAATGGACAATCTGGTGTAATGTCGGACTTCTTACAATGATAACTTTCGGTGCTACCTGCACTGCCTCACGAAATGATTCCTTTGGCATTTCGGCACCAAGGTTTTCCACCCACCGCATGGGTTGAAATTCCTTCCAGGTTGCCTTTCTCCGACGAGTGCCTGATTCCTGGAATCATTGGACGCTCTGGTTCCTTGGAACACTGATTGCCTTTCCTCGATCTTCCATTCCTCTTACCTCTTCCTCTCGGATGGCTGTCGGGTGGCATCGTTCTTTCTGGGGCAACATTGTCGATGTTTAATGCCGGTTCGAGGGCTGCATCGTCGGATCTCCGCAGTGACGAAATTCCGATCTGGTGAGTCCTCTCGACACATGCTACTGGCGCCTCGGTTGACCAGTGCGAGCATACGTGACGAGACGATTGACAGCGATGTCTCGATGGCCGTCCTTCTTGGCGACAGATTCGAACTTCGTTTGCCTTCTCACTGTAAGCGCCCGAGCGCGTACTTCCATGAGTTCTTCCAAATCTCCCGTATACCTTGCCCCTATCCGGTGTTGGGTCCTTCTCCGGTTGCCCAATCGCCTCGATGGTGGTGAAGATCGCGCAATTGCAGCTTTTACCCTTCCGGCCGATGTATTCGAAGATCCTTTCGGTGGATCGTATCCGGTTCTCGGCGTCGATCGGTTGCGGGACCGTCGAACTGGGATTACACTGCGAAAACTCTCGATCGCTGCGCCCGAGACAAAAGGTGGTTCTGGGCTTCTTCCAGTTATTGTTATACGATTCCTTTTCTCGGCATTACGTACCGGCGTTTGAAACATTAAAGCGCATAGATAACCGGGTATCGTCGCAAACATATATCATCATATCACATATCATCACATATACCAATATCCACGCTCGATCACATATAATCATGCAATCACGGATATCATCGTTATGCATTTCACATAACATCATCATCACATCGCATAGATCATATCACCATGGCATAGCGTATCACATAGCATAAAACATAAACATCGCCAAGCGGTGTAGTATCGATATTGGTGTCCTAAGGGTCAAAATACAGATCAAGGTATAGTCGATCGAAAAGGTGGATATGAGCGAAGAATCGACTCAGGTCGCTGTCCAGATGCCTCTGTCGTTCTTCTACGGTCTGCGGTATCGCTTTGTACACCGACTACTAGATCCACAATCCTCCATATCCATCCATATTCCCTATCGTCCCGGTTCCATTCATCTCTCCCTCCCTTTGCCCTCGGGCTTGAATTGGTGCCGCTTGAGCGATCTGCGATGGAAGCAAGCCTCCGTGGGTATGATCCCTACAGGCGTACACGATCGCTTGAGTGTCGGTGAATGTCACGAGTCTGTCTGGCGCTTGCCCTTCCTCGACATGCCTCATCGTCGGTCGTCGGCTTGTCTGGATCACGGGTCCTCGAGTCCTCGCTATCCTCCTCGTTCTCATCAGGTCTCCTCTTCTCCTCGAGTCGCCTTCCTGGATGCGGCTGACAGTTTGGTGGCATGAAGATTCGGATTACAGGCCTTTCTTGCCCTTGTCGGACGGACAATATCTCTCTGAAGTTCTTCGAAATGTCGTTTGAGTCCTCCGGAAGGTAAGGATCGTCGATGGAGGTGTAGTGGCTGGTGTATCTGTTGCCTGGCGATCGCTGATTGATGGTTGTTCTCCCAATGGCTTTGGGAACATCATCCTATCGATCGATGCGGATCGGTCCTCGAGTGTCTCAACCACATCCTCCTCGGATGGTATACCTCGGTGGTCAATCCCTTGTCTCCATACTCGAAGCGAACTCGGTAAAGTCAAGGTAAGGTGCCTGTGATAGATCCCTGAACAACACTGTCCTTGCTTTCTGCCCGGTTGCTTGCACATCGGTAGCCTTCGGTCGAATAGATAGTAGGCTCGTGTTCGACACTTTCCACTTTCTCGAACCTTTCTCATACTGACAAATCTTCCCAAAATACTCCCAATGGCTCATGAATATTGGTACATTCCACAATTTACGGATGTGCTCGTCCATTCGTGAGATCTCACAAGCGTTATGCGGGCCTGAATATCCATAAACCTACATGTTAGTTCACCATAAAACAACAACAACATACGTTTCCTTTACCATCCGTCATACGGGTAATCATGTCTCATACACATGTTCATTTCAACACATATCATATCAATATCGATATAATCACGTAGCAAATCTGAGGATTCACTTAAAGCACTCGTTTATCAAAATAAACAAGATTTTCAACAACAATACATTGCTATGTAAACACAGACTTACATCAACCATCGTGATCACATCATATCACTCGTATCATATAAGCGATTTTCATATCACGACACAGGGCTTTTTGTTCATCAACAATCTTCCATCCACATCCCTCCAACCACTCACGTTTACATCCGTAAACTCTTACCGAGCAAAACACGAAACAAAGATCTCATCAAGCTCACATAGCTACATAAAGCATCACAAATAAACATACCTCATCCCTTTTTAAAGGGGCGGTGTGACGGTGGTGAGGTAGTTGTGCACGATAAGCAGTTTAGAAGAACAAGTTCTAAACACTCAATTTCAAACGCACATGATATAAAGCAAATGAACGGCTTTGATATCGATAACAAAGCTAGAGATCAAAAAAAGAACCATTGCTCGATACATCGGTGTCGGATAATAAAAATAGGTCGGGCGAGAACTGCTCGATACCAGGATCGATATAATAGATTCGGGCAAACAACTGCGATACAAGTACGCCCAATTCAGGAACACGGATGCGGGGTGTGATTAGGGTGAGGGGTTAGAGCGGGGAGAAGGGGATACATATAACATACATGATAAGAAGATGTGACCATGAAATCGGGGCATCTCTATAACTAGGACATATCACGAAGGGAGGGTGCACAAACAATCCCAGAGAATAATATCAATGTCAGAGAAAACATGATCTTGGTTTATTATAAATGTCGAAGGCAAAATAGCATTACATCACATGTCGACTAGACCGGTCAACCAATAGCATGCTCGTGTCGAGACTCGGTGAAATAACATAACAAATCTTGTTCCCAATCGGAAAGCAAATAGGGACAGAATACATAATTAGTCGTATATAACACAACATCGCGGAAGCATAGCATGAAGACCATGACTCCACCCTCGCTTCGTCCGCCCTCCTCCATATGTGAAAAGATTTGAAAAGAGTTTGGGGTGAGTACTAGCTTCGGTGAGGTTTTATCATAAATCGAAAAGAATCTGAGGCCGTGTTGGAGCACTTACCTTAGAAGGTTTAAAGCGTAAATCCACTTCAAAGTAAGCAAAATAGATTTTCATTTCGATACGATCCGTTATTCTTGCTCCCATCATAGAACCATGAACCCGGCTCGGGCGTATCCCGCGCCTATCACATGACATTCATTCGGCCGGAACATATCGGTCGGCCCGCGAGGGCGTATCGGTCGGCTAACTCGGTGTGGACTTGGGGTTCAATCCGTCGGAACCATAACCATCATTACCATTTCGTGTGGACTTCGGGTCTATCGCGGAACCATAACCACGTGTTGGGGTCTATCCGCTATGATCAATACTCGAGATGGTGATCAACCCGAATAGAGATCGTGACACATGATAGAACCATATCTTGGTATGAGAGACGATAATAATTTCACAAAAACATTTCACGTACATGTTTTATTTTGAAATATCGAGTAAATAACTCGAAATAAGCATATATAATACACGAGCAGAGAAGACGTCGGAGAGATATTATACGATCCGATGACTTCAGCGTCGTTTGGTAGGTCACGTAACAAGGCGGAACAACTTTTGGGGTCCTCCCACAAGCAAAAGCAACGCGTGATCAAGCGAAGATCGAGAAGCAAAGCTAGGGTTTTCGACTTTACGAACCCATTTGGCACTCTCGGGTTTCAAATCAACTTTCGATCGAGAGGAAATATATTCGAGGCTCAAGACCATAATAGGGTACTTTTAAAATGCATGCATGAGTTGACTCAAATCTTAGCGGTGAAAAAGCTTAATCGATGCCTATCCCGGATCTAGGATAAACCTCCAAAATCAGATGCATTAAAATGGAAACATAAGCAATATGCATAGGCGAACATGGAATGACAACGGGGAAAACATGTCCAGAGCGTGAAGCGAAAAGCGAGAAAAGCAGCATCGGTACTTTAGTAGAATGCACCGGAACTCAAAACCTAAGGACCGTAGCAGGTGGCCCGTTGACCACCAATCGGCGACAGGCGGCGGTGGCGGCGTGGCGGGGTTTGGCAAAATAGCGGCCTCACGGTTTCCGTCCTATCGCTTTAGAATCCGAGTTCTATGCTATCGATCTACTAAAGGCGGAATCAAAACAAGAAAGGACAAAAAGAAAAGCGGGCTGCGGGGGTGGTTGATCGGCGGTGGTGGCTCGGCGGCGTATGATAGCGCCTGCTAAGCACCGGCTCGATCCCCCCTTTCCTCGGCGTCCGAGGCTGCATCGGCCTCGTAGTAAACGAGAGAGAAGGAAATGAGCGTTGAAAATGAAGGCCTAGCCTCTTTTATAGGAAGCGGGCTTTCTTTGCGATATTTTAACAATGATGCAACTTTGCAAGCGGACTCAAATTTAGCAAACTTGGTACCCATGGACACGAAATAAAATACGGACACAATGACTATAAAGCAAGATATGCTTTTAAAAGACCGTGAAAAGTCGGTTTTCGATAACTTCCGGTGCGAACCTATGGGTGGTGAAAACACTGCATACTTAGTGTCATGAATTCGTATGAGACACTCTTCTACCCGAGGTTTCGTGCGGTCGCATCACGAAACAAAAGTCAACCTTTGACCTTTCTCGAAAAGCGTGCCATGCAAAGCGAGCTTAAAAAGGCGGGGTATTACGAAGTCCCGTCAGTGCCACTTGCACAGTGTCGGTGAAAGTTGTGCTGAGTCCTCTGGGCGCTTGCCCTCCTCAATGCCCGTATCGAGTCGATTGCTATACGGATCCAGGGTCCTCGAATCCTCACTATCTCCTCGTTCTCTACGGGTCTTCTTCTCTTCCCCAGTCGCCTTCTGCGGATGCCGACTGACACGGTTTGGTGGCGATGAACCGATGCTGAGGCTTACTTTTTGCCGTATCGGAGTGAGATATCTCAAGTCACAGAAGTTCACTGCCTCGAAAGTCGATTTGGGTCCATTAAGAAAGTAAGGATCGTCGATGGAGTGTAGTGGTTGGTGTATCTGTTGCCTGGCGATCGCTTTGATTGATGGTTTTCTCCGATGGCTCTTGGGAACATCATCCTATCGTCAATCGGATACGTTCCTCGAGGGTGTCTCGCGACCAACATCCTCCCGGATGGTATACCTCGGGTGGTGCATCCCTTTGTCTCCATACTCGGCGGCTGAACTCGTTAAAGTCAGGTAAGGTGCCTCGTGATAGGATCCGTCTGAACAACACATGTCCTTGCTTTCTACCTCGGTTGCCAACCTATCGGTAGCTTTGGTCGTAGATAGTAGGCCTCTGATCGACACTTTCCTGTTCGAACCTTTCTCGCACTTGACAAATCTTCCGAAATACTCCCGATGGCTCATGAATATTGGGTACATTCACGATATCTAGATATCTCCATCTGTGAGATCTCAACCAACGTTATGCGGGCCTTGAATATCCATAAACCCTCATGTTGGTTTGATCGATAAAACAACAAATATTAACGTTTCCTTTTTACATCGATCGTCGGGTAATCGTATCTCATACACGTATTCATTTCAACACATATTCATATCATTATCAATATCGATGATTTATCACGCTAGCAAATCACGAGGATTCACACAATTACGCTTTCGTTTATCAAAATAAACAAGATTTTCAATCAACAATACATTGCTATGTAAACACGTAGACTTACATCAACCATCGTGATCACATTAATCACATCGTATCATATAAGCGATTTTCACTCACGATACGCAGGCCTCTTTTGTTCCGTCAACAATCACTTCCCGTCCACGATCACCATCAACCACTCGATCCATCACGTTTACATCGCTTAACACCATCCAACTACATGAGCAAGATCACTCAAGCTCACATAGCCAGCCTAAAGCATCAACAAATAAACACTACCTCGTCCGTTTTTAAGGAGGCGGCTGACGGTGGTGAGGGTGGCTGCACTGATGAGCGGTTTAGAAGAGCAAGTTCTAAACACTCAATTTCAAACGCTACGATATAAAGCAGCTTGCTTTGATATCAAACAATATAACACATACCCAAAGCGGAAAAACTACTCATTCAATGCGGTATCGAGATAACAAATAGATAGTCGGGGCAGAACATTGCTCGATACCATCATCACGCCCAATTCGAGGAAGCACTGATCGGGGTGTGATTAGGGTGAGGGTTAAGGCGGGGAAGAAGGAATACATATAACATACATGATAAGAGATGTGACCATGAAATCGGGCGATCCCCTATAACTGGGACATATCCTAAAGGGGCGTGCACAAACAATCCACCAACATAATAATATCGATATCATAACCTCGGAAAACATGATCTTGGTTTTATTATAATGTATGGAGAACGAAATAGCATTACATCACTTCGAACCTAGACGTCGACCACACGCATGCTAAGTACAGACTCGCGTGAGAATAACATAACAAATCTAGTTCCCAATCGAGAAAGCAAATAAGGGACAGAATACATAATTTCGAGATGCGTATATAACAACATCGGCGGAGCATAGCAAAGAACCATAACTCCATACCTCTCGCTATCCGCCGTTCCTGCTACAGGAATTTGAAAAGAGTTTGGGGTTAGTACTAGCGCTTTCGAGTTGGGGTTTTATCATAAATCAGAAAGAATCATGAGGCCGTGTTTGAGAACTTACCTTAGAAGGTTTTAAAGCGTAAATCACTTCTAAGTAAGCAAAATAGATTTTCATTTTCGATGCACGATCCGTTATTCCTTACTCCATTCAGAACCATGAACGCTCGGGCGTATCCCTTGACCCGTCCATGACATTCATTCGGCGGAACATATCCGGTCATTGTACGCGGAGCGTATCCTGGCGGCTAACTGGATGTGGACTTGATTAAATCCCATCAGACCATAACCACCTCATTACCATTTCCGTGTGGACTTAGGTCTATCCGGCGGAACCATAACCAGTGTTGGGGTTACTGTCCTTATGATCAATACTCGAGATGGTGATCAACCCACCGAATAGAATCGCGTGCACAACCATGATAGAACCATATCTTGGATCAGAGAGCAGATAATAATTTCACAAAAACATTTTCGGCGTACAGTGTTTTATTTTGAAATATCGAGTAAATAACTTCGAAATAACTATATAACCCAACTGAAGGCAACGTCGACTGAGAGATATCTACGGATCCGATGACTTCACGGATCGCCTGGTAGGTACAGCAGTAACAGGCGGAACAACTTTTGGGGTCACTTCCCACAAAGCAAAGCAACAGCGTGATCAAGCGGCGATCGTAGCAAATTAGGGTTTCGACTTTACGAACCCACTTTGGCACTCTCGGGTTTCAAATCAACTTCGATCAGAAGGGAAATATATTCGAGCATCAAGACCAATAATAGGGTACTTTCAAAAATGCATGCATGCAAGTTGACTCAAATCTTAGATGAAAACTGGTCGATGCCTATCGCCGGATCTGGATAAACCGTCAAAATCGAATGCATGAAAATGGAAACATAAGCAATATGCATAACGGCGAACATGGAATGACAAGCGGCGTTGAAAATGGATAACCGGGCATGTCTTGGCTAGAAAACTCGAGACAGCGGAAAACATCGGGCAAGCGAAAAAGAGCGATCGGTACTTTAGTAGAATGCATGGCCGGAACTCGAAACTAAAGGACCTGCCAAAGGTGGTCAATCATTCGCAAATCGTGACATGACCACCAATCGGCAGGCATGGAGCGGTGCGTAGCAATTGAGGCCTCAAGCTGATTTTTCGCCGTCGCTTAGAATCCGAGTTCTATGCTGTCGATCTACTAAAGCGGAATCAAAGACGAAAACGACCAAAGCACGGGCTGCCGGGGGTGGTTGATCGGCGGTGGTGGCTCGGCGGATGATAGCGCCGCCAGCGGGCTCGATCCAGCTCTCCGGTAACTTCGCGGCGTGCACAGGAGCTGCTCGGTTCTTAGTAAACACGGAGAGGCGAAGAAATGAGCGTTTAAAATGAAGGCCCTAAGCCTTGTTATAGGAAAATTCGAATTTCTTGCTTGTTGCTATCATGACGCCTTTCGAAAACCTGGCGACACAACTTTTACGTGGACTCCAATTTAGAAACTTGGTACCCATGGACACGAAATAAAATCGGACTAGCGACTATAAAGCAGATATGCTTTTAAAGACCGATGAAAAGTCCAGATTTTGATAACATTCAGGTGCGAACCTTCATGGGTGGAAAACACGCATATCTTGCGATCTATGAATTAGTCGATAAGACACTCTTCTGGCGCGAGGTTTCGTGGCGCGTCGCATCCACGAAACAAAAGTCGACCTTTTGACCTTTTCCGAAAGCGTGCCGCTAAAGCGAGCTTAAAAGAAGGCGGGGTGTTACACGATAAGAGCACCAAAGACAAATGATGGAGATGATGCGGTAGGATCGGTGGTGAGAGTTTCATCCGCCCGTCAGATGGCGTGCATCAAGTGGAGTCTCGAACCTACTCTTCGCAAACCTTGTGCCTCATTTCACCTTTGTTTACAATAAGTTTGGGGAAGTGGGCGAGTTTGGTTGGTTGAGAGTCCTGTTTATGTTTTATGTTTTCTTGTAAGGTTGTTATGCTTTGGGGCTTTTGTCGTGTCTTTTGTTGTCTCTGTCGTCGACGAGTTAAGTGAAATGTGTTAATACTGTTGCCGATGAAGATAGAAATTTTCGAAAAATGTTGTTTATAGTGCACATGATGTGTTAGGAAGCGAAGCATGGTTGGCTTGAGATTGCTAACATTGTTTTCACCATTTGCTTAAAACTGACTTGAGCTTACTGTATATAAACATCTTGTCTGATTTCTTTTATTATGTGATATCGTGCATGTTATCTTCTAGACCTTGCCGTTTTTACATGTGATTGTAATATATGTTTTGAATATGGAAAGGATAAAGGCCATCTTTGCTAAACCACTATTTACCCAAACACTAGCGATGATATATACGTTTGTCGTTCTTTGAGCCCTTATTAGACTTTATTCTTCGATTAACCGGATGATAGGAGGTGAGGATGGATATGGGAATCAAATGGGAGGAAAATTTGTTTTGATATTAAGTTGGGATAAAAAGATAAAGGATGGTACCCGTGTGAAAAGAATAGACCACTATAAGCTCTATTACAAAGCGAGAAAAGTAAAATTTTGTGAAAATGTGAGCATAAAATCGATTATCATAGTATATGGTACCATGAGTTACATAAATGATGTTGGAAAGAAAGGGGAAATGGACAAAGTCCATATGAGTTGATTATATAAATGGAGGCTTGGGTATATTTGAGTCACTTACCATATATTATCCTACCTTGACAAATGTGCCTACATTACAACCTATGAAAAGACTTTTTGATCTAATTTTACTGCTTTGATGTGGTAGAGATATTAGAAAATAGCGACTATGGTGAGATTTTGCATTGCATTGATTATTGAGTGTATACACGCGTCATTTATTTCTTTATGAGTTGAGTGTACTCTATATATTACGCATCCGTTGTGAGGTGGAATTGAATGATTTTTTGCTTTCAATGGTTGTACATTGTCGAGTTAACTAATGTAAATGGTGTGCGCTAATGATTTTGAGCTTTGAGATATTTACGAGGCGTTATTGTGTGAATCACACTTTCGGCCTTCGTTGATCTTTTTTGTGTCTATCTTTCCTTTATGTTTTGTTTTGTTTGAGGACAAACAATGCTTTAAGTTTGGGGGTTTGATAAGGCATTTACGTTTATTGTTGATGTTTAAAGATGATTTTAGATCGATAAAGTGTGTTTATGTATTGGGTCTCAATGATTTTATATATTTTGGAAGATCTTTGCTCTTGGATTCCGTTTTGGTGTTTTGTAGGATTACAAGTTGAAACGAAGCATGGAGCAAGCACGCAGTGAAAGAAGGCTGAAAAAGGGCCTAGCGACCGCCCTGTGACCGCTAGCCCCAATGTTCAAGATCCATCACACGAGATGGCTGCGACCGGCTGGAGCGCTGGGTCGGCGCGAGGAACTATCCGCGACCTTGTGCTCCCGGTGACGCGAGATAGTGCTCGACTACCGCTTTGTGCGGAGGAACTCTTGCCCGATTTCTGCGACCATACCTAGCATGCTGAGCGGTCAGAGGTAGCGCAATGGGCCCAGACCGAGGTATGTTCCCTGCGCCGAGCTCGCGACCGTGAGCTGGGTCGCGGTGTGGCAGAACTCCAGTGGGGTTCAACCCAATTCTATAAATAGGGCTTCGCCCCTCCTAGCGTTACCAGCGTTTTCATTATTTTCCATTTATTTTCATTCTAGCTTTTATTTAGATTGATTCTAGCTTTAGTTTTCCATCATTGACATTAGTTCTACGGTTTGTTATCGATTTGGAGCGTTTTCATCCGAGCAATTGCATCCTTTTCCCGTTTTCCACTAAGGTTGGGATTTGAACTAGCTGATTGTTCTTGAGCGGCTAAATCCACGGGTTTTATTAATTTAATTTATGATTTTATGATTATTTCGTATTTTTTATTCCGCTAATATATATCAGCTAATTTTACATTCTAATCACAGGGTTTGCATGATTCTATCCTAAATGTTGTGATTCTTGCTATTGTTATTTACCTTCCGGCATTGATTACATGATTTTGGTGCTTAAATTATATATGTTGATTTACGATCAATCTTGATGCATATCATAGTTGCGATTAATTACTTAACCGTTTTAATTGTCATTGATCTTGAATGCATAATCGGATAAGCGAGTCGTAGCGAGATAGAACATTCGTAAGCATATTCTTTGTGATCCTTTTGGGTTGCTTATTTTCCTCTTGAGGCGTTGATAGGGAAAATTAGTAATCAAGCTGCCACAATTAAATAACGAAATTGTTGGTTACATATGTGATCTTCCATCTTGCTGGATTAAAATGGTTAATAATAAGCGGGATAAACACGTTGTGGGTAGGATTAGTGCATCCACAGGGTTAGTCTTTCTCATAGTTATCTTTGATATTTTATTGCTTTAGTTTATTTTCTAGTTGTCGCTTTTGCTTTGGATTTAATATCGAACCTAACATATCTACAAATAAGCTTGCTTGGATAATGATGAATTATTGTTGAGTTAATACGTGTTTAGTGTTACAATCCATGTGGATCGATACTCGCTTACCTTATACTTGAGCGTTTTCGTGTTAGAAAAGTGGCGAACACTTGGTGTTTGAGCATGTTTGTTTCAATGTTAGGTCTATTGATGTTCTAGATCATATTATTTGTTTAATTTGCCTACATTGTTGAATTGGGTTGAACAATTTTGAAAATCCCAAATTTTGCTGTACTGCGAACCTCACGACCAAGCTCGCGACCGCATAGCCCGGCTGCGTCTGTACGCGCCATAATCATCCTTGCTAGCAGGCTTGCGGAGCGCGTGCTACCTCGCATTGTGAGGAAAAGCATGTTAATAGTCGCCAGGATCCATCTTGGGTGTTTAATTCACCATACATTGATTATAAACCTAGCATGCTCTATATAATTAAATTGCAACACGTTGGGGTTTACGTGTTTACCTTTGGATTTGAAGGGTCGATGGAGCGAGATGAGCGGATCGACGGATCGGACTCGTGCTTTGACCTTACGATGTATCCGGTTGCCGATCTCGCGCCAGTGAGGGCGATCTATGGAGAATGCTTGGAAAATCACTATATCTCTCTTCTAAATTTTGAGAATCTCTCAAGCTTACTATGAGATGCCGAAATCGGCTTTGGTTTATGAGCATTAACTAGACATTATCTCATACCTTATATTTATAATTTTACTTAATCTATATGGAATATTACCATAATCTATATGGAATATTACCATACTCTTAGGATTATTTCCATACTCTTAGGATTATTTCCATACTCAAGATTATTACCATAATCTTATATGGAAAGGATCTATGCATATCCGTAAATATAATTATATCCTGTGGATAAAGAGAATAAAATCTTGCCAATTGAGAGCATGAGGCGCGATTTTTCCTTAGCTACGAACTGGATGGGCGGCCGAGGATCAAATGCAAGGAATAAAGATGGGCCTCAAATAAATTAATTATCTTAAGCTCGTTGACCCGACTAAATTAATTTATAAACATTCGATCATTCCACTAGAGAAGAATGTTGACTTACCCTTTATTACCAAGTTGAGTCGAGCTTGCACTTAGACATTCTGAATCCCGTATTTAAGATATCGAGCGTCCATTAATCATTTATAAATCTACATTGCAAAAGCGATTAATAACTTTATTTTCATTAAGTAGTACCACTCGACACTTATTATTGTACTTGAGCTAACTCGACTGCGGGGGTTTAGTACAATAAACCTTTGAGCTCATTAGGGGCGTCATCATCACTAACGGATCACGGTGACTCGTCTGAGATAACTAGCGTGACATCTGACACGCCACCACCGAGATCGGAGAATCTTGGGTTAGAACTATATAACCTCTTGTAACAAGTCAAGTGATGGGCAGACTTTCATACTCACTAATACCTTATGGGGTTTAGATCGCCGTAAGTCACGAGATCTTGGTTCTTCGGCGGTCGAAGAAAGAACTCATCTCCTGTGATCCTTAATCGTCGGGGCGTACCGGCGCCAAACAATGACTAAGTGAGTCCTTCTTATCTATCGCAGCTAAAGCGAAACAACTCGTCCTTAAGTGCGTCTCGTTGTGAAACTTTTATATCTCATTAAGCTTGACCAATCATCTGAGACTTACATGATCTTCTACACTTGTATGATCTAACTTATATATGAGATAAGGGGACAGGAGATATATCGCGAATCAAGTATTCATTTCGGATAGGAGATTGTAATAGTGGTACGAAACATTGTATACAAGCTCGCAAAGTGCTTCGGTTACAAATCCGACAATCTCCATTATACTAAAGCAAACTTTTAGTATCAATGTGTGCTTTCTACTAGCTATTACAAATAACCATCACTTTGCTTACCCCAACTTATCAAAAGTTTCCTTTCTAAGTGGGTGCCATGTAGCAAAATCGAGTCCTCTAACGTGTCCATCGTAGACTTTTTGCGGCGGAGGCTCTTGTGAATGGATACGCTAGATTTTCCGTCGTGTCAATCTTTTCAATCTGACGTCACCTCGTTTAACGATTTCGTATGACATGGTACTTTCTCTCATGTGTTTGAGTGCGCCTTGTGGGTTCGTGGTTCCTGAGGTTTGCCCTGCACGAGTTATCACAGAGAACTATGATACTCTTGGGCAAACGTACCACACTAGATCCATGGGGTGTTCTTGAACCATACTGACCTCCTTAGAAGCCTCAAGCGCTACATATTCGGACTTCCATGGTAGAGTCCGATATGCATCGTCTTGCCTTCACTGGATCTGACTCCACCTTCCAAGGTAAACACATAGCCGGGTGACTTTTCTCATCACGGTCGCTTGGAAACCAGTCTCAGATAACCCAAGGCATTAGACTATCTGCATGGTAAACCAATTATAATCTCGAGTCCTTTTCGGTGCTTGGTATATGCTTCTTCGCAGCAGATGAGCTTGTCGGTTGAGGCATATCCAGCTACTATACTACCGCGCATGAGATATCAGACTCGCATCATGCGTACTGGACTTCCTACGGCGTAAGCGTGAACTTGTCTCATTCCTCTATCTCGCTTGCATCATAGGTGTGCCGTTTTAGAATAAAGGAGCATGCGATACGAGGTAGCAATCCTTTCTGCGGTTGTGCATACTAATAGCAGTAATCACGTATCAATGTAGGCCTGAGATAAGCTCAATATTTTCCTCTCTTCATCTCGGTAAACCTTGATCCCAAGAATGTCTGGCGTCTCCTAAATCTTTCATTTGGCAGATCGATACTAACTCTTTACGCCGTACAACTGCATTGTTGCTGACTAGAAGAATGTCTCTAAAAGTGCAGAAATACCACATCACCGTGACATCTAAACGATCACACAACTCTGTAGGCAATCCATAGGACTTTACCACCCGTCAAGCGTAAGTTCCATGATCGGAGGCTGTGAAGCTCCATAGATGGACTTAAGCTTCCTACTAGATGATCTTCACCCTTTACCACATACTTCAGGTGTGCGATATAGATGTCTCTACCTTCCTCAAGGTAACCCGCTGTAATAAGTCGGTTTACGTCCATTGCCAAACCTCAGGGTTGAGTGGGCTGCTATGGCTAAGAAATTACGATGGACTTGAGCATTGCTATACGGTAAAGGTCTCAGTCGAAATCGATGCCCTCAATGAGTGTACCTTCGCCACAAGCACGGCTAAAAGCCGAAACCTCTCATCCGAATCTCTCTCCTCTTGATATCCACTTACTACCTATGGCTTCCTTGCCATCACGGTAGAGGTGTCTTTCAGATATATCATACATGGCGTTATGGACTCATTTCTAAGTCCATAACGCGTGCAATCTTGCATCAATGATCTTGTATCGTCCGATGTCCATGGGTCGATTTGCATGTTAGCTGACTAAATCCGAAGATTCACCCACAACATAAATCGCTCGGTTGAGAACAACCCCCACACTGACGAGGTTCACAGAGCAATGGCAGGTGGGGCAGAGATACTTGTGTTCTCTCTTGCACAACTTCGTTGGGTACCACTTGTGCAGTCGGTATCTCGGTGGAACTCGACCACTCAATTTCTTGAAGCATCTTTGTCGATCCTCCCACTAGACTCGACTCTAGCGCTTTGAGCCTTCGGTGGTGGAATCCGATCATCTTCAATTCTTGAAGAATGATTTCAACTCGGACTTATGTTATTATATAATCTCTTCTAAGAATCGGGCATTAGTGCTAATAATGACCTCTCGATCCTTAGACTATAGAATAAACCACCTTCGCTCTCCTGATAGCCAATAAACGCACTTGCAGGATCTAGCCTCAACTTGTGTTTTCTTGTTCAAGGCCGTGTCTTGGGCTGCCCATACCTTATGTGGCTAAACGCGGCTTCTGCCCAAACCACAACTCGAAAGGGGTCTTCTTATACTTGGGCGGTACTAGATTTAGACAAGTATGCGCTTCTCAAATACCCGAAGCGAAATAAGCTGTGCATAACTCGTCATAGATCTAACCATTTCCAAAAGAGTCCTTTCTTGGCTCGCCGACCATTTCATTTGTGGTGTGCGGTGAAATCTGTTGGGATGTAATCCCACACTTCCTAGATAGTCCATAAACTCGTTCGTTGGTATTAGCCACACGATCGACGCAGTAGACTTGATACTTTTACCAAGCTTGTCTCCACTTCCGCCTTAAACTCTTTAATTTCTCAAAGCATTCGACTTCGCGGTGATAGCTATGTATCCGTACTCTAGTATCGCCATGAAAGTGACAAAATACTGCGTACCCTCCACGAGCTTTGTGTGGACATCGTCCACAGTGTCGAATGGACTAAGCTCAACATTTACGTGGCTCTATAACCCTTCGCTTGAGGGTGCGTCGACATCTTACCTTACATACAGGATTCGCGACGGGAACAGAATGTAACGGTGAGATTACCCAACGCCCATTCTTAGCCGGCTTTGATCCTATTTAGATTGATGTGACCTAATCTAAGATGCCGGAGAAAGTAGTCATCTTGCGAAAAACTTTCTTTTTAAGGTTTGATAAGATGCAACATAGTTATAGGTATTATGTTTCGTGGAATAGATAAAGTTTCGAATTATATAAGTGCATACACGATAACCGCTCATTTCTTATGATAGAAACACCACTATCAAAAATAACGAATATCCATGAATAAATAATTTGAAACGAACAAGGTTTCACCTGAAAATCCGCACATATAAACGCCCTTCAAAACTAAAGCTTTGTCAAACATAAAAAACATCTCCATCGCAACGCCTCGACTTTGCCGCAGTTGCCCATGGAGATCGTTATCTCGCCATCAACGCTCCCTTGTCCAGGGAACCCACCAGGTGTAACAAACATGATCGTAGCCTGTTCTACTACCCAAGAACTGGGTAGAACAAGTCGCTAAACATGTTTCCGTTACTAAAGCAAGGCGACCTTGAGCCTGGCAGCAGGAGCATGGCCTTCAATGCCCGCCTTGCCGCAAAGCACTTGCCCTTCTCCTTGGCTTTGAGCCTCCGGTGCATGTTCTTCTCCCATTACTCCCTATTTCCTCGCCTACCTTTGGCCACCTTTTCTTTTTCCATTTTGCAACGGAAAATTTGGGCCCTAGATGTGCTAAGCAGCATGTGCCCTTTGCCCATAACTTCCGCACACGAGATCATTAAACACCGACTAAGTGTAACTCGGTCTTGCTCATGATCGCATTCACGCATTCTCAAAGACTTGGGCGTGTATTGAGGATGATATCGACCTTGCCGTCAATACTCTCCCAACCGTCAAGACTATCCATGAGACTGAGTCATGTGGAGACATGTTCATGGACGAACTTCCTCTTCATCTTACACGCCAAGATTTCTCTCATTGTGTGGCGAGTCGTCCGATCCGATGCCCAAACTTACTCTGAGACTGACCATATTATCGACGCTCTACCATCGATCGATCGCTGCCAAAGTCCTTTGGACATGTAGTCATCATATAGCATTTGCCATATTGTTCGACTTATGCCAAAGTCGCTTGACTCAGCGCTCATTAGTCGATCGCAGAAGGGCATCGGGTTTAGGAAGAGTGAGAACAAACATGTGTTCTTCAAGATAAGAACATATTCCATGTTTCGTTTCCACTCGATAAAATTCTGGACCGGATAGGAGTTTTGTGCAGCATATTGATAATCGGCGTAAGAGACATATCACGAAAAGCATAATGTAAACACATAAGCATACGATCGCATATAATTACGTAACAATAATATTGTAACCTTTGATAAAACAATATTAATTGAAACCTCCAATCGCCAAGGAATCCACATGCAAGCCAGCGTGTGGCGTTTACATGAACCCCTCGACCGACTAAAATATACCTTTTAGTCGCTTTAATTTCAATCGTATCGACTTATCCTTATGAAAATGAAATTAATGATTGGACCTTACTAGACCACATCACTATCGCAGAAGGGACTTCAGGGAAGTTGTACTGAGGTGATGTCTAGCATGACCACAATTTTAACAGAGAAGATGAATTCTTAGAATTGGTATACCACTCGGACCATACCGCTCAATTCAAATTCTTTGTTATCTCATTTTATCTATCTCTAGAGAACTTATGAAAATCGCACATGCAACCACGCGTGGACGTTTACAATGACTCCCACTTCTCATAGATTTAAAATGTTTTATTTAGAAATCTCATCTAACAAACTTATGATAAGCAGTTGCAAGCAACCGCGTGTGCGTTTACTCACAGTCGTCTCACTTTGTTTAGAGATCAAAAGTGGAGGTCTTGACATTTTAATTTGAAAATTAATTGCTCGGGTTGCTTGTAGTCTTTTTTTTCAAAAGGTTTGTCCTGCAGATCACGTAATCCTAGCATGCTTTTCTATAGAACTCACATTAAAACATGCTCATGAATTCTAAAATATGCTTGATAAGCGGATAAACCTAGCATGCTTACTATGCGTATCAATTCGTAAAACACTTAATGGTTTGTCGGCGTAATATAAACATACATAGCATCTCTTGCATAATTTAAACATCCGACATGCATATGAGCGATAAAAATAAAATAAAAGCGTTCAGCGGTGATCGTGAAACACACTTTAATCTAATCTATTACATAGATTCAAAGCAGAAATAAACTTGCGGGCCTCGCGTGCGCGCGGACGGATTAACAAATGGGTCGCGTCGGGCGGGACCGGAATCGGTAAGCAGCGGTCGGACGGGTCGGCCCAGAAAAGTCTTGGGCAGCCAAGAAAGCCCGGTCGCGGCAGCGCTTGACCTCGCGCGCCGCCGCCGTCCGCCTCGCGGGCGCCATGATCGCTAATGCAGCGCGAGTCGGCCGTGTGCGCAGCGCTAGCGCGACGTCTTCAAGACATCGTCGCTCCGGAGGCCATACTCGCGGCGTAGACTGCCTGGACTTCTGACCCGGGTTGTCTGTGACGCGCCCGTCGCCCGCCTAGCTCGCCGCGGCAGCGCGAGCCTCGCGGGTAACCTCGCACCGCGATCGCTCGCTAAGCGCTCCGAGGGATCTCGGCGAGCAGCGCCCGTCGCCGCAGCCCTCGCGATCCGCCCGAGAACGCACCCGCGAGACTCGCGTCGCGAAACCGACCGAGCGCAAGCACGCCGGATCCGCTCTTTTCCCGATCGCTTTCGCTTCTTCGTTCGTTCGTCTTCGTTCTTCTACGTGATAAGATTTACAATAAAATCTAATCTAACCACGGATTTTCTCGTGGTGTAAAGCAAAACCAACAACAACAACGAGCCACGATGAGCAGCGGATCCAGCAATTAAATTAACGCCGTAATAATCAAGCGTGAATTAATCCACAGGCGAATTCGATCCCGGCTCGATCAGTGTAGGAAACGTAGTTAACCCTACCCGAGGATCCATCTTGGTGTTTAATTCACCATACATTGATTATAAACCTAGCATGCGTCTATATAATTAATCGCAACACGTGGGGTTTCGTGTTTACCTTTGGATGCGAAGGTCGATGGAGCAGATGAGCGGATCGAGCGGATGGACTCGTGCTTTGACCTTGGTGTATCCGGTTGCCCAATCTCAGCGCGAGTGAGGATGATCTATGGAGAATGCTTGGAAAATCACGATATCTCTCTAAATTTTAGAATCCTCTGAACACTATGAGATGAATCGACTTTGGTTTTATGAGCATTACCTAGACTTATCTCTACCTTATATTTATAATGCCTACTTAATCCTATATGATATCCATTCTATAGGATTCCATTCTTGGATATTTCCATATCATTATTTCCATACTCGATTATTACCATAATCTTATATGGAAAGGATCTATGCATATACCATAAATATAATTATATCCATGTGGATAAAGAGAATAAAATCTTGCCAATTGAGAGCATAGCGCGATTTTCATAGCTCGGCACGGATGGGCCGGCCGGGGATCAATCTGAGGAATAAAGATGGGCCTCAAATAAATTAATTATCTTATGCTCGGCCGAACATAAATTAATTTATAAACATTCGATCATTCCACTAGAGAAAGAATGTTGACTTAACCCTTTATTACCGAAGTTGAGTCGGGCTTGCACTTGACATTCTGAATCCCGTATTTAAGATATCGAGCGTCCATTAATCATTTATAGCAATCATCGCTTAAAATTAATAACTTTTTCATAGTAGTACCACTCAACCTTATTATGTGCTTGAGCTAACTCGACTGCGGGGTTTAGTACAATAAACCTTTGAGCTCCTTAAGGGGCGTCATCATCCTAGCGGATACGGTGACTCGTCTGAGATAACTAGCGTGATCTGAAACCGCCACCCCCGAATGCGGAGAATCTTGGGTTATAAACCCTCACCATAACAAGTCAAGTGATGGACTGAACCTCGCTCACCTAATACCTTATCGAGGTTTAGATCATCGTGATCACCGAGATCTTGGTTCTTCAGATGGTCGAAGAAGAACTCTCTCCTTGTGATCCTTGATACGTGGAGGCGTACCGGCATGACAAGCAACTAAGTCAGTCACTTCTTATCTATCTGCGCCTAACCGACAACTTCGTCCTTAAGTCGTCTCGTGTGAAACTTTTATATCTCATTAAGCTTGACCAATCATACGGACACGTGATCTTACACACCTTGTATGATCTAACATATATGAGATAAGGGACACGGATATATGCAATCAAGTATTCATTTAGGATAGGAGATTGTAATAGTGGTAACGAAACATTGTATACAAGCTCCAAGAAGCTTTCGTGTATACAAATCCAATGACGACCTCCCCTGCGACCTGAGGTTGGCATGAGCGTCCAGGTTCGTGTTTCATGCATTTTTGTGTGTGCATTTTCTACCTTGTTTCTTGTTAGACCATATGTTAGTATAGGGAAAATTTTGCTAAGTTCAAGTTCGGAAGTATATATATTGCTATAGGTTGCCGTTTACATTTTTTCCAATAAAAAGTACATGAGCTAACGTTGAAATATCTTTAGGTACATTATGTCGCGTGCATCCGGTCTGTCGAAGGAGGAGATGCCTCCTCTTCACATGATGAGCCACATGATGCGTTCGACCACGAAACATTTGGGGTGCGATGCAACTCCTCGTCAAAGGATCGGTGGAGAGATTGGTGCGACTTCTGGCGAGCACTCGATTTATGTGCATAGGCGTGCGAAGCCATAGGGATAGTGATGATGTCACGTGGCTGGCGGGAGGGCGGTTTGTACTCATGTTATCACGGCCGACTATATGACATACGGATCCTCCTCGGAATTCACAGCCGATCGTCAAGTACACGAAGACACGAGTGGCGGTATATCACATTCGGATGGACATGATGAGCCCTGACTCGGTGGATGGGCTGAATGGTATCATCAATGGTGATCAGGGTGTACATCGAAGATTTAGAGACCTCGCGCAGATGTGTGGCCGTTGTTAATGGACACCACTCTCAGCGAGAACCCATCATATAGCGCCTCGAGCTAAACGAGTTCAATAAGGAATGATCGCTACTTTCACAGCCTTGCTTTCGCCGCGCGTCCGTGAGCATGATATCGTCGGTCCTCTCGGGACATGAGTCTCTTAATGGGCTGCGACTCGACAAAGATGCATGTCGGCATGTTCCTTGCCTGACACTTTCATATGCAGCGAGGTTTTGGGAGCACGGATATCGTAGGTTCATTACCCCATTGCGGATTTTTCGGGGTGACGATCGTGAGTCCTATCTCGAATATTTTCTGGACAAGCCACGTCATGCGTCGGGACGTTCTTGAAGAGACACCGACCGTTACCTATGCGCTATCGATAAGCAGGCGATCTATTCTTATCTTCACACGGATATCGCGGTTTAAGCGACTTTAGGCCACGAGTCAATTGGAACTTGAGCTCGGTGTTACTACACAGGTTGGCGGCGAATCGTGGCGGATCGAGGAGAAAGGCGGAGGAGGAAGCGGCGGAGGAGCAACGCCGGGCGGAGTGGCCACGAGGCAGGCGACATATTACATCCGCCACCCGTTAAAGCGACCTACGGATTATGGCGCATGGATCGCATAGATGGTCGACTTGACCACATTGATGGGCGCGACATCTATTTTGGCCCGGCCGCGAGCCGATTCGATCAACAACAAGCCTCCTCGCCCAACACCAAGCACATCGAAAACCAGCGTCGAATGATGGAGATGATGCGGTGATGGGATCGATGTGGTTTTATCCACCGCAGGAGTAGTGTGGCATATGAGGTGAGTCTCCCAATCACACTCTTACAAACTGATTGCCTCCATTCCTGCTGTGACAATAAGTTTGGGGGAGTGGGCGAGTTTGATTTGGTTGAGAATCTTTTTATGTTTTGTTTTGTTTTGTTAAGTTTTTATATTTTGGGGCTTTTATCGTGTCTTTGTTTTGTTGTGTCGATCAACGAGTTAAGTGAAATGTGTTAATCCATGTTTGCCAATGATGATGAAATTTTTTGAAAAATATGTTGATAGTGCACATGATATGTTAGAAAATGGCATGGATAACTTGAGATTGCTAAGCTTGTTGTTTAGTTTGCTTAAACGTGAGACTTGAGCTTCCTTTGTATAAACATCTTATTCTGAGTTTCTTTTAATTGTGTGATATCGTGCATGTAATTATCTTCTAGAACTTGCCGTATTTACGTATCCGAGAACTGATATGTGTTTGAATATGGAAAGGATAAAGGTCGTCTTTGTTAAACCATAATTACCCAAACTAGTCGATGATATATACCATTTATCGCCTTCTTTGAGCCTTTATTAGACTTTATTCTTTCAATTAGCCGGATGATAGGAGGCGAGGATGGATATGGGAATCAAATGGGAGAAAATTTGATTTGATATTCTAAGTGGGGATAAAAGATAAAGAATGGTACCCGTGTGAAAAGAATGGACCTATAAGCTCTAGTACAAAACCAAGAAAATTTTGTGGAAAAAAATTGTGAGTATAAAGGGTTTCGTTATCAAAGTATAAGGTACCTTATGTGCATAAGCGTTGATTTAGCATGTTGGAAAAAAGGAAATGGAGAAAGTCCGTGAGTTGATTATACGAATGGAGGTGCTTGGATGTATATTTGAGTCACTTAGCCATATATTATCCTACCTTAACCAATGTGCTTACTTACAACCTATGAAAAGCCCTTTTGATCATAATTTGAGCATTTGATGTGGTGGAGATATTAGAGAAATAGCAACCTATGGTAAGATTTTGTATTGCATTGATCTTTGAGTGTATACCGTCTTAATTTCTTTATGAGTTTGAGTGTACTCTGTATTTTCACATGCCGTTGTAAGGGTTGAATTAAATGAGATTTTTGCTTTCAATGGTTGTACATTGTTGAGTTGACTAATGTCGTCATGTCGTAATGATCTTGGCGTTGAGATATTTAGAGGATTGATTATGTTAATCACCTTTCTTTGGCCTTCGTTGATTTTTGTTGTGTCTCTCTTTCCTTTTTGTTTTGTTTTGTTTGAGGACAAATAATGCTTTAAGTTTAGGGGTTTGATAAGCAGCTCTTTTACCGTTGTTGTTGATATTTAAAGATGATTTTAGATCGATAAAGTGCGTTTATGTCTTGGATCTCAATGCTTTTACATATTTTGGAAGATCTTGCTCTTGGGTTCCTTTTTATTGTTTTGTAGGCTTATAAGTTGAAAATGAAGCATGAAGCGAAGCACAGCGAAAAGAGACTGAAGCGAGGCTGCGACCGCCTTCCGGCCGCTAGCCCGTGCAGTGAGAACTATCAAGCGATGGCTCGCGACCGCTGGAGTGCCCGCGAAATTCCATGCGGCCGACCCTCCGACCGGCGGGCGTGCCGCGAGCTACCCAGCGTCTTGAAAGAGCTACTGCCGATTTCGCGACCAAACCTAGCGACCAGAGCAGGTCGTGGTAACTAGAGGCGTGCGGCCAGCGAGAAGGCGAAGGAAGACCGGCGAGGATAACCGGTTCTTGAATCACACGTGACAGAATGATTCTTCACTTTTCTTTCCGTTCATTCCTTTTGTTCCTTTTACATATTGTTAGCTCGGTTGCATTCGGTTTAAAGTTGTTTCGATTGTTCTTTTCGGTATTTTTTTCCTTCGCTCTATCATTCGTTTCACGAACTTTGATATTGGAATTTGTTATTGTGTTGAATTTTTCTCCATTGCATATTATTATTTTAGTTAGATGAATTTAGTTTAGTTTTGTTCGTACTTTTAGCTACCCATATTCGTGATTTCTTTATGTATCGATTAGGGATTGATAACCACAACTAGGTTTGCTTTCTTGATATTTACTTTTTGTATTTCAATTTCGTTGATCCATCTAGGATTGACAATCCCTAACTAGGTTTCTTTATTTATCCTTTATTTATATTTATTTTTTAGGTATTTCAATTCTCGTTTGTTCCAAAATCCCTTTGGTATTAGAGTGTTTAGGATTTACCGCTTTTGTGTGTGACATGAACAATAAGCCTGTTAAGTTTTCCTTGAGAAGACTTGGGTTAACTTTCCCTATCTGATTACCTCGTTCGATTATGAGTCGATTAAGAGTACACTTTTAGTTGAAACAAACTTTGGCACGTTGTCGGGAAAACTTTAGGCGTATTTTTTGTTGAAGGAATATTGTGCCCTTACATGGTGGTGAATAGTCAAAGTGGATAATCGGAGAAAATCCTTCTTTTGAGAATACACCTCGAGGAGTAATGGGTGAAAATGCGAGCTACGCATGATTTCTATAGACTAGTGATTGGGTGCTCCTCCTCTGTTGTTCTTGGACCGACAACTCGTGATTGGGAGCTTAAGCGAATCATTTCTCACTCTACCTACTTTTCATGGGCTTGCTAGTGAGGATGCTTTGGGTTTCATCGAATTTTGGTCGATGCTTCAATCATTTTTCTGGGAGGACTAAATGAAGATTAGTGAAGATCTTGTTTTGTTTCCGTATACAGGATAGGCCAAGTGGGTTTACGACACTCCCCAACTCTCTCGAGGCTGGAATCTTTGTGGTAGACAAGTTTATGACCAAATCTACCCGAATAAGAAGAGTCGGGAGTTGAGGTCCGAGATCACGACCTTTAATCAGGCGTTAGATGAGCAATTCCATGAAGCTTGGGAATGGTTCGGGGTATATAAGTGCCCTCGCCATGCCACCGGATGAGATACTTTATCAATTTTCTGACGGGTTAACGAGTTTTGGATACATGGTGGATAATCTGCGGATGTAGATATTTGTTCTCGAGGCATGCGGATATTGTTGATATTTTTGGGCTATAGGCTTCTTCAAGCAATCTGAGTCGAGGTGGAAAGCAGACACATCTGCACTCCTTATTCGGCATGAATAAGCAAGTGGTTGAGCTAATGAGGAGGTCGCAATAGCTTAAGGCGAGGAAGCTGATCCACCGACCCGACATAAGAATTCATGGAACCTTGTGGAATGCAATGAACCGGGCATAATGTTGATCGTGCCCCGGGATGGGAGAGCATACCTTAGGAAGCTAAGCATGCTTTGCCGCAGTTCAACCCGAAGCGATTCGAGCTAATCGACAACAATTTAACGTGGGATGGAGGAATCGGAATTAAGGCGAGTTAGTCGAATCGCCATACAAAGACCTCAGTGTAACGCGAGGCACTATCCACGATGTAACCCCAACAGTTCCCACAACAATAGCGGTATCGGGAGCACCCCACCACCACCTCGGAGGCCGTCTTGGGAGATCGTTGCCCAATTGATGCTCGAATCACAATTAGCGTTTAGAGGCATATGGGACAAATTGCTAGCAAGCAATGAATTGCAGCAATTAAGAGTTCTTGATACTCTATTGCATCGCGTTTCGAGTGGTTTGTCTTATTTATGTCGTTGTTTTGATTAGTATTTTCGATTCATACTTATTTGGTTTGTTTTGATGTTTTGTAGAAAAATGACATTAAATAGGGCGAAATGGATTTGCGGTGAAGTATATTGAAGAGCATCTCGATAGAGATGCGTAGGCATGAGCGGATCATAATTGGGAGTTAAGCGAGGAGAACAAAGTGTTTCTTCAAAGTACGCACCGTGCTACGTCACCGTCGTCTTGTTGTGGCGTTGCGCACCCTCTCGTGCGCGCATTTAATAGCAACATCACTCATGGCGGCGCGGTTCACGAGGCAATGGCTCAAACAGCATCTCGCCGTGCGCACTCACGCCCTAGCGGCGCTACCGCTTCTGGCGGGCTGCCTGCTTGCGCTGCTCACCCTCGGCGCCTCAATTCAGCCAGCGTTCACGAAACGAAGCACTGCGATTAGATATGCGCTTACGCAGCGATTCTTTCGACTTTAATTTAGAAACACCGGCGTGCGCTCGGCCTCAACCGGCTCGGCTTTAGTTTACACTCGACATCGCGCTCGCTCGGTCTGTGCGGCCTTCGATCGTGGGTTTTATATAAATGCCGTGCAGCAGTTAGGGTGAGACCGTTTACTTCCGTAGTTAATTTATTTTGGAGCGTAGTTTTGAGATAGAGGAGACGAGGCACAAAAGTCGGCGTGCTTACGGACGAGAGCTATTCTTCATTTCTTTCTTCGTTCGTTTCTTTTGATTTGTCCTCGTGTTGTTAGCTTTCAGTTGGATTCGGTTTAAAGTTGTTTATGGATTATTGCTTTTCCTATTGGTATTTTCTTTCCTTTACTCTCATTTACATTTCACGAAGTTTGATATTGGAATTTATTATTGTATGAATTTTCTCCATAGCATTTATTATTTTACATTAGATGAATTTAGTTTAGTTTGTTTTGGCTTTTAGCTACCTTTTGTGATTTCTTTGGATATCAACTAGGGATTGACAACCTAGCTAGGTTTGCTTTTACTAATAATTGCTTTACGTATTTCATTTTCGTTGTTCCATCTAGGGATTGACAACCTAGCTAGGTTTGCTTTATTTAAATTTACTTTTCCTCATTTCAATTCGTTTGTTCCAAAACCCTTTGGTATCAGTGTTTAGGATTTACGCTTTTTGTGTGTGACACGAACAATGAGCCTGATTATGTTTTCCTTGAGGCGACTTGGGTTAACTTTCCTCTACGATTACCTCATTCGATTATGGGTCGATTAAGTACACTTTTAGTTGAAGCGAATGCTTTGTTGATTAGTTGAGTTGCCCCAAAACTTGTGGGGGAAATTTTTGACGACATTCTACATCTGAGCAAGATTCCATAAGGGTAAGGATGTCACTCCTACGAGTTGTGGAAAGAAAGAAAGTCATCGTACAAATATCTCGAAGTGTGGGGGTGTTTGGCGAAGGTTAAGGTGCCTCTTCTAAACAAGTTACAATTGGACCTAAAAAATCGATTGTATCTTTATTGGTATGTCTTGAACAACAATACATAGTTTCGATCCACAAGTCGGAGATGGGATATGATTGGGGCGAAGATTGAATCGATGAATGCTATATTCTTTAAAGTGTTTATCCGTAAAGACTATTATAAAGTGAAGCTAGTTCGACAATAGGCGATGGTGAAACTTGAGTTCTAACCGCTGGGGAAGAACCACATCGCATAGCGATCGAGGTCTGTCAGGAGGGTCGAGGCGAGACATGGCGGTGAAGTCGAGCAAAGGATTTTGGTCTTGACTATATTGTGTTCATGTTGAATGAAGAACCGCTTCGATCAAAGTAGCTATGCTCGGCAGACGGGATGCTCTGGCGAGAGGGTGTTAGTGAGTTATTCTATTATGCAAAACCACACTTGGGTGCGGTTGATTTTCTAGAAGGTTGTAAGCCATTAGGATGCAAGTGGGTCCTTAAAGAAAGTACAAAGTGATTGATAAATTGAAAAGTATAAGGCCCGTTTGGTTGTCGAAGGGTTTAGCGAAGAGGTATCTGATTTCTCAGATACCTATTCACTGTGATGAGGATTACATCTATTAGGGTGCTTCTCACAATATCTACTTTGCACAATCTTGAGATTCATCAAATGGATGTTAAGACTACATTTTGAATGGTGATCTCGATGATGAGGTATATAGATCAGCAGAAGGGTTTAGTAATGGCGTCGAGAGGAAAGGTATGCAAGCGGTGAAGTCTCTATGTTGTTTGAAACAAGCATCGTTGCAATAACTTGAAATTTGACAATATTATGTTGGCAAATGGTTTGAAGATCAGAGTGTGATAAATGTTTTTAAGTTAAGAACAACGATAATGACTATGTTATGGTGTGTGCGTATGTAGATGACATGTTGATCATGGATAGCGATATTCAGAGTCATTAATGACGAGCGCATGTTAAAAGAAATTTTGACATGAATAGCGATCACGATTCTTGGAATAAAGATTCTAAGAAGATAAGGCGGAATTATCTTGACACTGATCTCGCTCGTCGAGAAGTGCTTAAGAAATTCAGCCGCGTTTGATAGTTTACATGTTAGGACCCGTTGGACTCAATGTTCACTTGAGTAAACGAGATGTGAACATGTTGGGCAAGAAGTCTATGCTAAGGTCATCGGGTGTTTGATGTATCTTAAAATGCACCCGACTGACATAACTTGCGTCGTGAACAAATTGAGTGGATTACATGAGCAATACATGCAAGGAGCATTGAAGGCTCTAGTGAGGTTTGAGGTACTTGAGTATACTCAAAATCATGGGCTGCATTCTGAGATATCCCGGTACTTGAAGATGCTTGTGATGCAAATTGGATATCTAACGAAGATTCACTTTCTACAAGTGGAGTGCGTGTTCACGATTATGGGAGGTGCTATTTCTTGGAGATCCACGAAGCAGGGCGTGTATAGCCCGATCCACCATGGAATCGAAATTTAAAGCTTTGGATAAAGGCGGTGAGGAAGCAGTGGCTCAAGTTTTTGGAAGATATTCTATGTTGGTACAAGCACGTACTTAGGTGATGATTCACTATGATAGCCAAGCAACTATTGGAAGGCGAAGCGTGGTTTGTATAATGGTAAGTCTTGACATATCGCCGCCGACATAATACCATGAGACATTTGATCTCAAGTGGGGTTATCTCGATTGACTATATCAAGTCGATAGATAATCGGTGATCCGTTGACGAAGGTTGATCGGGATCAAATGATCAAGTTCTAGAGGAATGAGATTAAAATCCACATCTTAATAACAATCATAGTGGTAACCTGACCATGATGATTTGGAGATCCCAGAACTTGGTTGATGTGAGAACTAAGTTATGGGGTTTGTGTAAACACTCGAGTTAGTCATTCCTAGAAAACACGAGTGTTGGAACACTTGCAGTGGTTAGGTTGAATCTTTGACTCTTATGTTCCTATGATACCTCGAGAAGGTTGAGTATGGCAGATACTCGATAAAGAATCACCTATGTAAGTTGTTTCAACTAAAGTACTCTCTTAATTGACTAAATCGAATGAGGTGTTGTAGAGGAAAAATAACCAAGTTGTCTCTCAAGGAAAACTTAAGGGCTTATTGTTCATGTCGAACATAAAAAGCAGGAAACCTAAACACTCTAATACCATGAGGCATTTTGAAACAAGCGAATTTGAATAGTTGGAGGAAAAATAAATTAAACAATCTAGCTATGAGTTGCGATCCACCAGTATTGAATAAGATTAGAAGGTTCACGTGCGTAGATGAATCTTATGTGCTTGTTTGGCCTATGAAGCTTACTAAAGTTGTTATATGTCTAAGATGTTAGAGGATGCAATGACCCAGTGTCGATAGACCATGGTGTTTGATATTGAAAAGATATAGTCGTGTTGACGACTAAAGATGAAGTAATGTTCTTGTTTGGTTCTTGATATGCATTTATGCGTTTATGAGGATTAAATATGGATAAAGAAAGAAATGTAATTGGGAATTAGTTCCTTAGCTCTAAGGAACATCGGTGGTATAAATCTTCTATAAAATATGCTTATGCTTTTAAATGTTTTCAAATGACATGATAAGATTATGCGTGAAAGATGACATGAGATTTTATGATATGCATTGATTTGAAAAGTTGATTGACTTGCCAAGTTTTGAGCATGAGCATAAGCATAATGCACTAACTATCTCGAAAAGAAAGAAAGAAAGTTACCGGCGTCGGGTATGGCCGTAGTTGAGATCGCCGGGACCACTCGGTGTGATGAAGTTAAATTATGTTTGAGGAGGAAGCACTCCTCGGATCAACCAAAAGAAAATGCGTGGATATGGGAATGAAAAGCGCATGCGGACATGAAACATGCACATGCATATGATATGATGATTAAATGATATGAGCATGTATGAGCAGTTTTGACGACTTTATGCGGTATTTTCAATAAAACCACATAAGTTTAATCTTATGAAGTCGAGAATATAGCCTAAGGGAAAAGTTTTAAATGTTTTGGTATGCCCAGAGTGTATTTTGTACTCACATGCATATATTTCTAAATATGCGGTTGAGCTTGAGGATCTTTGGAATCGGTGTTGCGAGGAGCTTCTCTAAGTAATTTGATTCATGATAATATTAAAATTGATCGATGTTATTCATTTGATGGTCACATGTTTGATGCGGATAGTTATGTCTTCATACATAATTCTCAACCCATTTCCATTGCGAACTTTAACCTTGACATTTATTGTTCTAATAGAACAAAATAATCATGTTGATGCTGGTTATGATTTAAATTGAGGATAAATCCTTAAAGTTCTCGAAGCATGACTCAATTTGTACATTTTGATATTGATTATTCGATTGTGAATATTGTCTTCAATCGTTATTCTTTTAGTTCGATTCTTTATTGTGATTTGAGGATCATAAATCATCCTTCTCAACTTTCATTTACTCTTAAACCATAAATGTTCGATTAGTTTATGACTAAAGTTGTTACATCTCTTTCTTGACACATGTTTGAGCCGTTGTTGTTAAATTTTCTTTCTTAACCCCAGTCGCGCTAATTACGATTAGGTAGTCGAGTTCGACCGTGACAAAGAATAACATGTCATCGGCACGAAAAAGGTAATGGGCGCGCCCGGTGGAACACGGTGAAATTCGTGAGACTGCGTGTGCCTAAGGTGCCATAGGAGTCGCAAGGCGTGCACGTTAGAATGAGATACCGAGTGTAGCGAAGGGTCACTACTCCGAGGGGCCGAGGGGATGCACAAGGAGAAAATGATCGTCCATGTGCCTAAGAGTCCAACCGATCCAGCTATCCAAGCTCAACCGTTTGGCGACCCGATATAGTACTTGGCCGATCCAACCACACTATCAACCACGTTCAGCGATAATAGCAACAACCATATCGGCGTTGCCACAACAACGGCAGGCAACCACGGTGGCAAATCAACAACCACCACACGTGCGGGGCCTCGCCCTCGATCAAGAAAGAGTATTCCATGGAACCACCGAAACGAAAACTTGGTTCAAATTTGTTTCAATCAAAATGATCTTTTAATGATCATAATCGAATGAGGTGTTGTAGAGGTAAGGTAACCCAGTCGTCTCTCAAGGAAAATACGGGGCTTATTGTTCATATCGCGCACATAAAGCGGTAAATCTAAATATTCTAATACGCAAAGAGGGTTTTGAACATACGGAAATTAAGCGAAAAAGTAAACATAAATAAAGGAAGAACAATCTATTGTGGTTGTCGATCACCAGTGGAGAACTGAAAAAGCAGGAAGCTGGCGTAGAACCAATTAATCTAGATCATCGACATAAACAATAAAATCCATAGGAGCAAGATTGACATATAACAAAATCGATATCAGATTAGAGCGTAAACTTATCGAAATGCCGATGTAAAACCCGATAACCCGATTATCAATTATGTAATTCAAACAAACAATAATCATAAAGAAAAGTAATAAATTGATCGAATGAAGTTCAACACAATTATAAAACACCGGAATCAACAATGAAATTGAATCTACAATAATCTCACACGAACTCAGTAAATGATCGAAGAATTCAACGAAGACTACAAAACTAAATGATAATCGAAGGATGAAAACATGAATCAAATACTCTAATATGATGTTCGATCTCTCTCTAAGTAGGTAACGAAAAGCACGAGTCGAAAACGAGCAGTGACTGCGTAAAAATAAGAATCCAGCCCTAACACAATTCGTATATATATTGTTGGTTGTATCTTTGAAAGTAGTTTTGGTTGAGCTTGTATAATGTTTCATGTTACCACTATTACAATCTCTATAAATTGAATACTTGATTGCATATATAAGGTCCTTATCTCTATATAAGTTAGATCATAGTGTGTGAAGATCACTGGAAGCTGTATGATTGGTCGAAGCTAATGAGATATAAAAATATCATAGGCCAGATGAGCTTAACTTGAGGGCGAGTTGATCGAGCTATGAGGCTGCGGTGTAGATAGAAGTGACTTGACTTGGTTGCTTTTAGTACATCATGAGTGCAGTCTCGCGTATTGATGGATCACGTGAGATGGAGTTCTTCTAGCGAGTCACTCGTGAAGAACACAGATCTCGGTACTTACGATGATCTAAACCTCGATAAGGTATTAGGTGAGTATGAGTTAGACCATCCTGACTTGTTATGGGTGAGGGTTATATGTTCTAACCTATATTATCCGCATCTTGGGTGGTGGCGATA